>VYXC01010334.1:3777-184707 GCA_013397175.1 Platysteira castanea | reverse complement strand
TTTTTTTTTTTTGTTTCTTGGCACCTTTTCATGCAGCTATGGTGTGTTTGTTGCCATAGTTACCTGCTTGTTGGGAGAAATGAATATTTGATAGTAGCAGTAACTAGACTGTAAAAATTAGATATGCTGCTTCGGTTCAATTTAGGTTTATCACACTTTTTTTTTTTTGCAGCTGAATTTTCATTATAAATGTTGAAGGAAAGTTGTGGAGTCATATTCCTAGGGGAGCTACAAGTCTCTGTAGCCCTGTAAGTTCATTCACACTCCTTCCACAGCCCTCTGAAGAACTACAAGATCCTAATTAAATTTTCTTCCCATATACTTTCATATTTAGTTTTCAGACCTCTTATAATGGGAGCTTCTTCTATTAATACGTTAATCAAAATATCACAGGGGACAGCAGTAGCCTTGCCATGGCCACCACAGGTGGTGGCTCTCGGTGCTGAAACAGTGACCCAGCCTGGGAGGGATCAAATACAGGGATTTGCCTGAATCTCTCACTTCTGAATAATTTCTGGTTTGCCATAATCCTTTTTGACACCTGGTTCAGCCCACACCAGGCAGTGGAGCTCCAGACAGCTCAGAAATGCAGCTTTAAATGGCTACCCAGGCATCAGTGCAGGGGAAGTTGCATGTTAGAGAGGAAAAGGGTCTTCAAGATAATATAATAAAAAAAAAAAAAAAAAGTGGTTTAATTAGAAAAAATCCAGGATTAAAGCAGTTGCTACTCTCAAATCTACCCCAGCACTGGCACCTTGCTGCCTGCACTGAAATCTTTGGCAGAAAGGGTGACTTAAGGAAAAATGATGCTCTGAGCCATGCAGGCTGTCTCAGGCGGGAGAAGTGACAGAAATGCTGTTGGCTGCTTTATCTCCCCTCACTCTAATTTCTGTTGTCTCAGAAATGTCTGAATCCTCTCTGTGTACTTTTTTAAATGTAGTCTTGACAAAATACATAACTCATGGAAGAGGCAAACTGAAGGGAGATCAGTTTTCCCAGAGGATTTCTGCCTTTCCAGTGAGCCATGGGATAGATGGAAAGTGCTGAAACGAGGGAGAGTTTTTCAGGAGAATTTGTCAAAAATGCACTTCTAATATCTGGAAGCCCAGAGATTTCCACTAATGTGATTAAATGCTTGAGAAAACGAGGGAAAGGCAGTCAAATCTGTGCTGCTGGTAATAATGGTCTGATTTAGGCTTTCCTGAGGTAACTGCAAGGTTGTTGCCATTGATTTTCTCCTCGGAAGCTGCAGCAGGTCCAAGGCAGCTGCCGAGGGGAATTGGAGATAGCAGGGCTTTTTGCTGGGCTCTTGACTTCTCACCACAGCCTAATTATAACATTAAGGCATCATGTTCCTGCCTTAAAAGAGGAATAATCACCAGGTTCTGCAGACTGCCACCCGTCAGACTCGAGGGCAGCACTCTGGGACAGCAACAGGTAAAAGCACTGCTTTTAGCAGTGTGCCTGAGGAGACGGCTCCGAGAGGTTCGGAGGAGAAACAGTGGGGCTCACTTAGCAAAGCCCAGCACTTTAAAACAGATTGTTTTTTGGTGTCTGGGTTTTGGTGTTTTGTTTTTTTTTTTTCCTATGAGAAGTAAAAAGGTCTGATCAGAAAGTTTCAGGAGCTGTTATGAGTTTGGGTCTGGCGGTGCCTGCGCTGGGATGGAGCCACGTGGCTGAGCAGAGGATGTGAAGCCTTTTCTTGTCAGCAGTGGGGAGCCCTGCCCTGCCCCACCTGCTCTGGATAAACTCCTTCTCTAGCTCCCACCTTCCTGTCACTTACGTACAGAGGTCAATCAATATAAATTTTTCCTTTTTTCAAGCATATGTATGTATATATTTCAAGCATAATGCCTGGCAGCTTATTTATAAACCTAATATAAACTTTGCATTAAACAATGCTGTGTCGGTAAAGGACACAATAAAGGAAACTGACACCTGCTAGGTTTAGCAGAAAGAGGAAAAAGAGGAAGCTTTATTTATATTTCTCAAACTTTATAGGTTTCTCAATTCCACAAGGGATTGGAGGACATGTCACTTCCTCCTCAATCCCACTGGAGAAAAAGGATGCTCATTAAACTTTCTTTTATCACAAAAGGAATGAAAAACAGAAAAGATGGTTAAATAAACATTGGCCGTTATTTACATAAAACTGTGAGAATCTCTGACTCCAAATATGCCAACATCAGGAGGCTAAAAAACCAGGGTGACACAATTCTATGCCAAATTTCCAGTGCACCCCTTCCCCCCCAAAAAAAACCCAATAAAAACCCCAAAACCCCAACCAACCAAACCAAACGAGGCTTCAAGAGTTAGACTGCATTCCATCCAGCAGCAGACAGGGCTGGCACAGCAGCCTCACCTCGCTGGGCTGCAGCTGTGATCTCAGACTGAGCTGCCTCTCTGCACTCTCTGTGCCCGGCTGTGACTCTGCAGAGGGCACTGATTTCCTCCCGAGCACAGAATGACACAGCTGAGGGCACTTCCACCCCGTAAAAAACACCCTCAGCACTGTCATCACTGACAGCACGGCCCTTCTTCCCCAGCCACCGTGGGAAGGAATTTGTTTCTTACGTAGGAGAAGATTCCATCAGCAATACCCTCAAGCCTTCCGGGGATTTGCCATCTTGCCTGATTTGTTAAGGGCTGTCTGAGTTTTTCAGAAGTGGCTTCAGGTGAGGGAAATTCTTCAAAAATTCAGTTCTTTGGCTACTCTGGATGTAGGGAGGATTTGAAATTTATCATCTAAAAGGGATCCTTGAACTACTGTGAACATAGAGATTTATATATATGTAAACCTATCTATGTGTATATGAGTTCTTGGTTGGTTTTTGGGGGTTTGTTTTTTTGACTGAGAGGCCTTTAAAAGCTATTTTATAACTGACTTGCCTTTAATTGGAAAACAGGACATGGGATTTCATATGGTTGTGTTGGGAATGTCACATCTCAGCATAAGAAGTCAATCCCATCCCATGGAAAGGAGTAGATGGAATTAAATCAAGCTTTTACTACAGCAGCTGCCAATGGAGTCTCACAGCTTGGTTTGAGGAAGGAAGCAACATTTAAAAAAAAATCATGACTTACGTGGTGCAAATGAGCAGAATTTCTTTTTGGGTTTAAAGCAGGTCTTGTCTCCTTTTGGGTGGGAGGAGTAGAATATTGAACACCTCAGTTCAAAAAGTTTTAATGGAAACTCCTGCCTTGTTGAGTGCTTTCCAGGAGCATCAATGCATCAGCTTGTTGTTTGTCCCCTGAAGTTCATATTTCATATTTAGTTTATCAGCCTCCGCATGAGGCAAACAGGATTTGATTGCATGATCTGACATGTCAGCCTTATTTTTGGGAGGCAAGGGAGTTTGATTTGATGTCAGTGACTTGGTAAGTTACTCCTACTTGAAGAGATGGGTTTAAATTAAACTGAGGATGTTCATTTCCAGTAGATAAAGCAAGATAACGTTTTCTTTTTTCATCCCAGAAATGATAGAAAGCAGTGTGTAATTTTTGTTTTATGAAGACAGAAGACCGAAAACTGACACAGATTTTGGAATATAAATTAAGAATTTAGATGACATTTTGAGGAAATGGATAAGCAGAAGATGCCGTGTGCTTTAGTTCGAGCAAAACCTGTCTTTTTCAATCCTATCCAGGGAAGATAAATTATGTAGTATAATTCAGACTATTACAGATAAGTGTAATGGATCAAACAGAACATTCTAAGTTTCAATAAACAGGAGAGAGAAAGGTAAATTCCTGAACACTTTCCCATTTTCTGTGCAGCCCATCTCAGAAAATACTAGACAGTATCTTAAAAACAAATCATACAATGCACTGCAGAAAACATTCGGGAATATTTGACATCATTTTAAACATATTTTCCACTCAGTTATAAATATTGGAGAACACTGGAAAAGTGTTGTAGCATTTTGCATATAAATATATTTCCTATTTTTTCATGGGCCTGCCAGTAACCACTCAGAGATGCAACAGCTGATTTAAGACTTGTAGGCAAAAAGGAATCTGCTGCAAATGGAAGGTTAAGGCTAAGAAATGAGTAGTTGCTCTTGTTAGAATTCTGGGAGAAAGGAATGAGTAGAGAAGAAAATGAGTGGCAAATAAGAATTGTTCCAGAATTGGTGACGGGGCTCAGAGTACCTCAGGTTTTTGAGCAAGATTTGAGCTTGTACACACAATGAGAAAAGGGAAAAGTGTGTTTGGCTCTCGGGTGTGTCCCACAGTCCACCACAAATCCCACTGATCTCTGACTGTGCCTAAAAACTTGCCATGGTATGGAAAGTTTCCCTCTCCTGGCAGACACGAGGGGTGACTGCGTTCATCAGCTCCTGCAAAAAAAGCAGCACAGAAAGAGCTGGAACTAAAAAGAGCCCAGGACAAATTTGGCTTTGCATGGTCACTTCCTCTCTGCGCAATAGTGCTGTGTGGATTTTAGCTATTGTGCAAACATCTGGGGAGGTACAATTATGTCTATTCAGAATCTCAGCCACTTGAATTCTGCTGGAAATAATTCTAGAAAATTCTGTGCTTCGGCTTTGAGCTCGGAATACATCAGAAAATCTCAAGGAAGTTCAGAATTTATTTCTGTTGTGCGTGGATTTTGTTATCTAATAACTGTTGTCCTGTTTTTGTTAAGCCTTCTGTGTACAATATGGAGTCAGATAAAATTTCTCACGGAGTGTATGTAAATAATAGCCAGTGTTTACTTAACTGTCATCTTTTCCTTACATTTTTGTACGATCAGAGAAAGTTTGATGAGCATCCTTTGTCTCCAGTGGGATTGAAGAGGAAGTGACATGTCCTCCAATCAATAGGAATTGAGAAACCTATAGAGTACGAGAAATGTAAATAAACTGTCCTTTTTTCCTCTTTCTGCTCAACCCAGCAGGTGTCAGAGTCTCTTTTCTTGTGTCCTCTAGTGACAAATAACAATCTCTGTCAGAGCAGAAAAGAATGACAACATCCTCAGCAGATTAAAGACAAGGCTTCATCTGCAAAGAGACCCAACCAGTAACAGAACCCACGGCTCTGGTTTTTGTCTCCTTGTAAACACTCATGGGTGCCTCTCCTGACACTGTCGGTATCCACTGGGTCTTGAGCAATGTGCATTAAGGAGAGCACCCCCAGCTGCTGTTCCTGTGCCATGTTTTTATTGCTGAATGCTCTTACAGGGTCCCAGGGTAATGCTGATCCATCCATTTCTGCTTTCCCAAGACCCTGGAGTCGGCTGCATTCCGATTTTGGTAGAGGCTGACCCAGGAAAGCACCACTAAGATTTATCTCTTTGTTCAGGCCTTTCCTGCAGCAGGGGAAACCTCAGATGGCCTCTGCACACATCCACCTTTTCCCGGGTAATCCATCTCTGGCAGCAGCCTTTCCTGGCTATAATTGTCTCCGTGGGAGGCCCAGAGCCTGCTGTGCTGCTGGAGCACTGATTTACTCCTCTGCTAATCCTCGTGTGTTTGACAACAGAACACTGGGTAGCCAGAATGTCAGGAATTTATGTCTTGAGGTAATAACTGGATGGATGGTCACAGGAAAAAAAACAAAAAAACAAACCATAGGTTTGGAACTATTTATCTTAAAGCTCTCATCTGGTTCTGTTTTCCTTTTTCTTCTCAAGTCCTTGTCTGATAAGTAATACCTTTTCAGTGGCTCTCACCTTCTTGATGAATTTCTCCTTTTTAAAGAAGCAACATATATTTAAGTAAACAATATATTTTTTAAAAGTTTTCAACATCAGAAAAGTTAAAGAAAAAAGAAATATAAACATTAAGGAGTTACAAATGTATTACTGAAATAATAAAACATACCTCAGCTTTTCACTCTGGAATACATTGGGGCAGAACTGGGAAAAACAGTGAAGAACAAGGACAGGGAAATTTTAGAAGAGCATGAAGCACCAAAAAATAATCTGTTAAGTTAGAATTTTGGCAATTCAGTTGTGTGAATTGTATTTATGAGTAACATGATGGAACTGGGGGAAGGAAAATATCCAGGAACCTTTTCCAGCTAAGATTAAACTATGAAATTCCTGTCTGAAAGAATGTTCATAAGTGTACCTTGGAGGAGAATGGAAAAAAAGGCAACCAATTCAATGTATGTGCTTGAACAAAAAATCAAAAAACAAAAACAACGCAAAAAGCCATTTATGGACAGAGTCCCAGGCAGAAAAAATAATTTTGGAGGTTCAAAATCTTTTATTTCCTACATTAAGAGGTGTTTCAAATCCATGTTGGGCAGGGTTTGGAGCAACCTGGTCTAGTAGGGGTCCCTACCCTGGCATGGGATGGAATGAGATTATCCTTATGGTCCTTTCCAACGCAGACCTTTTCATATTTTAAAACACCTATTAAAGTGAGTCCTTACAGTAAAAATCAATGAGCAGAGAGCAGCCTCCTGAGAGGTGTGAGATGTGGCTGTGGTTGGAATGGAAAAGGGAACAGGTGAAAAGCATCCCTGATGTTTCTGAAGAGCCCTGATGACTTTTGTGAGGAACAGTTCGTTTCTGAATATCCAGATGTTCATATAATAAGGTGCTCTTTAAAGTTAGCAAAACTTCTCTCTATCTCTTAAGATAGCAGCAGACTCTGGAAGTCTTTTCAAAGATACAAATTGAGTGCTTCAGAAAAAATGCAAATCAACGGATATAGCACTGCAGAAGAATAGAAACAAGAAAAGGTTTGAAATGTGGTTTTAGCCACATTGTTTTAGAGTTTATGAGTCATCTGAGCTTCTTCTCTGCTGTGGAAAATTGCTTCAGAAATTGCTCCAGGCAGTTAGCTCAGAAGTCGTGTTTCCAGATTTGTTCATAGGCTTACAACTCCTGCTCACATCTGCTCGCCCGAAACGGACGCTTAGCAAACATTTTGGGTTCAGTTCCAGCATTTGAACTCAACCAAGGTGCAACATCTTCTGAAGTGTACGCATAAATTTTAATGTAAATGTTTATGATGCTTGCATTAAGGACTTCTCAAACCAGTGAAAAAATTGATGATGATTCTACTGAAAAGTAAAAATCTGGTAAAGCCAGTGCCTGGCATCAGGATTTGCTTGAGTCACACAAAGAAAACAGAAGATAAATAATATTTCAAGCTTCTAAGCCTGTGGTGCACCAGGAGAGGTTCAGTGGAGACAGACAATTTTTGGCACGTGCTGCACTGCACGCTGACCCCTTCCAGTGCTGGGGACAAAACTGCTGCAGGTTGAGGGTAATTTCTTTCTCCTCAAAGAGATTCTGGTTCCGAGGCACCCTGCAAAGGTTTGTTTTGCCGTTCACAGTTTAAGGTTTAAGAGAAGATTAGCCTGGTGGGAAATCTCTGATATTTTTGTTGAAAAAAATATTTAATTCTTTTTTTGTGTGTGTGTTAAATGTACTGAATTTATTTATTTGCATCGAATATTCCTTTGGTTTTTGTTGTTGTAAGCATGGGCTGGTAGTTCGATCACCCCTGGAGATGTCCAAGCCTGCCAGGAAGCCAAAAGCACATTTCTCCAGCAGCTCCACGAATCTCTGGCCCACATAAAGCCCTTGGTAGTCGTGGTTTTCCAGAAAAGATGAAATTTACCCAATCCAAGTGAAAGCTGATGGATACAGTGAATATTTACCTGACCTGAGTGAGACCGTGAGACCATCAAATTCAGAGCATTAGAGACTGGAGGCAAAATTTCCCACCCAGATGGGTAAAATCTGATGGTTTTGTCCATTTTTAATCACTTAAATAAACAGTACTTCAAAAGTACTGACTTTGCCAAGAGGTGAGGCTGATCAACACCTTTGAAATTGGACTGTTTTCCACATGGTTGGGGGAAGGAAGGTGCAGGAATCTCATTTCAGACAACCAGAATGTCAGATTCAATTGCACTGCCTTAATCTCAGCTGCCTCATGGAAAGGAAATGGCAGGGGAATGATCATATCAATATTCCACGTGCCAGTGGAGGGGAAGTAATACTTTTAAAATATAATTTATATGAAAATGTTCCTCAAAGACGTGTATTACAAATACAAAGGATATGAAGGATCTCAAATGAGCTAATAGGAGGAGGAAGACAGCAATATCCTTTATTACATCCCCTCTAATCACAGGGAGATCTCTCTCCAGCTAATCAGCTGTTGATATGCAGAATGAGGGGTTCTCACAAGTTCAAAGTGTGTTCCATCTGGAGCTGCCCCACGCCCTCGCCTGGAGTTCACTCAACCTGCTCCTTTTACCTGCATTAGCAGATAAGGAAATAGAAAACATCTGGAAAACGTTTACCTGGAAAAAACATACAGGACACAGATCACAGCCGTAAAGACAGATTTCATGAATAAAACGTGTTTATTTTACCACTAGCTAAAGGATTTTAAATCTTTACTTTGTCGAGAGAGTGGAAGTTTGTTAAGGAGAAAATAATATTAAATCAAATAGATCAAGGTCCTGGCAGAACAGAACTTTTTCTGTTACAATTTCTTTATTTACAATTTCTTTGTCAACAACACATACAAAGGCCAAGACCACATTATGTTTATTGTGTTTCAGTCTCAAACACACAGGTAAGAACGCTCTCACCCGTGTCCCTAACAGGGATCCTGCCTCTCCAGAGCTGCCTGTGAGTCCCTCACACAGGAACACACAATTCTGTGTCCTCAGCCATTGCCAAGAGCGGCTCGAGTGGATGAAGATGTTCTCAGATGGGAGACAGTAATGCCATTTTCTTTGGAGCACGCACAAAAGGACTGCTCTTCACAGGGAGATTCTTATTTTGGGCTGCAGCCTCGGACTCTGAATCTTAGCTTGAGATGCAATTTGGCTGTCAAAAAGGGGTTATTTTTTTCCTGAGTTAATATTTTTCCCAGAATTGAGTCATTGTGGTTGAGTGACCTTAAATTAAAACACTCTGTGCACAATAATAGCGATCCCTATTATTTTATATCCTATTTTATACAATTATACAGCTGTATTACATTGATTTATGCTATATATATATATATATTCTGCTCATTGTCCTTGCTGCTCAGGTTCAAAAAGTCGTGTTATCTACAAAAGGAATTGTTTTGATTGTTGTAAATGTGGTTTTGAGTGTTGGAAAGACTGGAAATCAGGTGTGTTTGTGCAGTAGTTACATAAGAGCATTCCTTCAAATTTACTAAATCTCTAGGATTAATTAATATGTAAAACCCCTCAGAGTGGCTGAAGGTAAAACATATTTCAACACAACTAACCCTGAAGTCAATTATACTGGAAGTTTTGCCAAAGTTCAGGATCTGAGCATTTCTAAAGGTGGTGGAGAAGTTTGTTTGAACACCCCCCACCTAAGTGAAAAACACAAAATCCTTGTCATGAGTACAATGTTGCCCCATTGGTACTAAATAATTTAAATAAGACAGAAGTAAATATTCCACCCTGTGGAAACTGCTGCTTTTCTAATTGCATTCTGTTAATTAGGGTGTCAGAAATGCTCATTCCCTGGACTCAAATGGGGGAAACAGTTCCCAGTTCATTAAAATACTCAGCTGCTATTTTTAATCCCTTCCTTTTACCATCTGAGACTGTGTGCTGTATTTATAGTATTTTTTTTAAAGATTAAAAAAAGAGGCAAGCTGAGGAGAAATACTTTACAAGCTTGTAAATTCTCATGAGGTTTTTCATATAAACCTTCTCCTTCTTAGGAAAATGTTAGATGGGTGTGCTTATTGAAGGGATTTTATTTAACTGTAAGAAAAGAAAGAATTCTCTGTCTGTCCCAGATATTTCTTTGCCTTCCAAAAACTTTCCTGCGTGGCCTGATTTTAAGTGGGCCACATGATTTCTTGTCAGCTTTGGTCTGCACAACAAACAAAACACAGACAAAATCATTTTCAGAAGTCATCCTGAGCATGGGAAATTCAGTTAGAGGGTGAAGCACCATTAATTTTTATCAAGCCATATAAATGGAAGGAAATATAAGTCTAAATAATAGAAAGGTCAAAATCATGAGTATCTATAGTTATTAGCAGAGCTTTATGGGGCATTCAGAATTGCTATTCCTTAGCGACTCCTAAATCTAATTTTATAATTGACAAATAAATATAATTGCTTGCCTTACAGCCACGATTATTTTTTTCCCCCGTAGGCCTAAGCACTATAGATGTAGAAAATTATACTCTGTCCTCAGAACTTTGAAATGTTAGAAGTGAAAGAGATACCTGGGTCTCTGAACCTTCATTCATCTTGGATCTCTGATGTGGTAAAAGAGCCTTTGGGAGATCACACCACACTCCCTGGGAGCTGCATTTGGCTCTACAGGGCTAAGAAAATATATATTATTTTAAAAAAAAGAGCTTATTTTAGTGAAAGATTGCAGACACGGTCACTGGGAAGGGTCTGTGTGGCATTTTCAGCACAGGAATGTCCTGATGGTTTTTCTGAGTGACCGGCACTGAGTGTGATCAGTCGAGTGCTGAGGGGCTGTAAAATGAGTGTTCTTTATCCACATCTGGTGATGAAATATTTGTAAAGCTGAGTGTGGCTGCCCAGCTGATGCCTCTGCACATGCACGGCCCTTGCCACCCTGCTTCATCTAGGGGATGCTTTACACGATTCTTATTTTCATGTGCACTTTTAAGCCTTTTGAGTCTTTTAACGCCATTTAAATTGGATTTACAGTAGTGTAATGAGGTAAAAATCTAGCCTATGGACAGCAAAAATCTACTCATTCAACTGAATGGTCACAGCACTTGTTTTACTTCCTGGCAGTTGTTTTACTTCCCAGCACTTGTTTTACTTCCTGGTAATTGTTTTACTTCCTGGTACTTGTTTTACCTACTTACATTTAGGAAATATCTCAAATCAGCTTATTTGAGGGTCTGACTTTCAATACTACTTCAACAGAACCTGAATTTAAACTGCTCAGAAAAATGTTTACAAAATCTGTTTGTCCCGTGTAGGGGCTTTACAGACCATGACCACCTGTTGTTGTATTAATCCAGTTTTGTATAATTTTTAATACAAGAATGAAATCTGAAATGTTTCACAGCACATGAAAATCAAGACAGATTTTACGTTGAACACAGTCATCCCAGTTTTAGGCTCTCTAATACACCAGTCTAGAAATAGTATTGATGTATTTGGAACAACTTGCATGACCCCAAACCACAAATGCTGGTCATGAGGTGCTGCTTGTCCTCCTTGCGTGACCATTCTCTGTGCTGACCCAACATTAACTTATGTCAAGTGAGAGGCAGTCAGTCATTAGTAAGAATCACACATTTCCTCACATTAGACACTGTTAATTTGCTTTAAACTGATTCCTGTGTCTGAATCTGAACATTTGACTTCTATCTAGGAACGTTATTTCTTATTCATTGGTACTGATTTTAATTTATTAATGTTGTAAAGTTATTTTAATTGAGCTCATGTTGTGCACATTCCTTTCATTAGTGATATTTGTGTCTTCAGCTGTATATTTTAAAGGTATTTAGTTGCAACAGGCAAAATTTTATGCAAAATTAGAATAACTGTGACATCATTAATTACAACCACACTATAAAATTTGGCTTGTGAAGTAGCTCATTCCTAAGTGTGAGCTCAACAAAAAGCACAGCTTCTCTCTGCTGCTGGTCTTAAAACCCCATGGATCAAGGTTAACAATGAGGAGAATAGAGTGAGCAACACCAGAAATGAGTCTGGGCTGCTGTTCCTGAGCTGAAATGTGAGAAAAAGCAGATTTGTGGGTTTTGGCCATGAATAGGGATGGGAGGGGAAGAGGAAAACAAAAACCAACTCTAAACAGGGACCCTGCAGAAGTACAAATGCTGGATTGTTGAGGATGATAATGCTGAAAGAAATACTGTGATTGGATACAGTTTCTGGAAGGAGATCTCAGTTACATTCCCAATCCAGCTGATTTTTCCCCCAAAAGCCGTACGTTGCCACACTGGTGCCAGTTGTACCAAGCTGCTGCTCCGAGCAGTGCCTGTCCCCTGCTGTCTGGGTGGGTTTGTGGATTCTCAGGGTCACTGGGTCACCCAGGGGTGCCAGGCACTCAGTCTGTCTCCAGTGGTGACTGAGCTGATGGGATGTGGCAGCAGACATGAGAGCTAAACCTGCACAGGTTAAAAATATTGGTTGAAAACTGTGGCATCTGACTGAGAAAGGAAATCTGACATTTTGCTCACCGTGAGCAGGACAGTGACACTCTCATCAACCAGTGCTCTGCAAAGCACTTAATTCAGGAGATATTCTGAACAGCCTCCCTTGCTTAGGCCCTCTCTGGGTCTCACCCAGTTCTGCAAGCCTTGGATGCCCGGACAGTCCCCTCTGCCCCATCCGTGACCTCCTCGGTGCCCCAGCCCCGGAATGGCACAGCCTGGAGTCACGTTTTCCCCTGCCCTCACCCTCTCCAGGCCCTGAACTTTGCTGCCTGTCTCTGTTTGACTGAGTGAGCTCCTTGCAGCCTCGGCATTTCCCTTTAACCTTCCGTGGGATTCGCTCGTGGCTCTGCTCTCCCTGCAATGCTCTCTGTTGGACGCCGAAAATATAACTGGTATTGTCTTGCAATGGAAACAGCAAATTACTCTTATTACTCATTTCTAGTCCTCTGCTGCAGCAATCCATTAGGAAAGAAATAACCACTAAAACTAACAGCAAAGGACAAAAAGAGCAGCCAGGCTGAAATCACAACTGCCTTTCAGCAGTGCTGGTGGCTGCCAAATATTTTTCAGCATTTCCCAGGTCTGAGGATCCCTTCCAATGTCCCTGAGAACAAAAATAAGTCTTATTGCACCAGTTTCAAGCATGGGGGAGATGAAGGATGAGGCATGGAAATACTGAATGTCTAGACCAAAATCAGCTAGGAAATTTCAATTGATAAAATTTACTTGAGTCACTACCAAAACACAAGTAAAATATGGAAGTAAGGATGAATATGATAATACTTACACAGTTTTCTAAATTAGACCCTGTGAGGGTTCATTTTCTGTTCTTAAATGCCTTACAGATGTTCATATTAATGTTGTGATCATTATGGAAAGAAATTAGTGACTTTTTGCATTATTTTATACTTCACAGTTCAGCTTTGTACTTGGAAATGCAATAAGTCAACTGCAATGAGGAGCTCAGTACTTTGGAGTGTATTTTCCATTTTTCTGACTGTAAATTTGCACTTGCTCAAGCGAGGCCACCATTTTGAAAGTCAGTTTTCATAAATGGAAAATTCAGCTTGAAAACCCCCAAGAGAAAGCTTTTTGGGCAATTTTAGACAGCTTCTGCTTTAACTTGGTTGGAAATCCCACACAGATGATCCCTTGTGCATCAGAAATCAACAATTGTGGTTGCTTGAGATGTGGGTCAGGAGAGGTAATAAATATTAAACCTAATATTCTTTATCACTGATACAATCTTAGGGTAAGTTGTCTGCTTAAATGGATGAGAGCACTGCTGTGAAACCCAGGTAATAAGTTTCAGTGTGTGTGGCACAAGGCATTTGATTCCAGGCATAGCTACATATTTTATAGACTTTATTTAGAAATCAAAAGTGGAAAGCCTGAGTACATGTCTGTCTGTCTCAAATATTTATTTGTCATCCCAGCTACGGCTGAGATGAAACATTTGGAGGCTCTCTCTCCGATCCCATGAGATGTCCCATAAAAGGGTTTTGCCTGTGGGTATCAATATCTATATGCAACACAGCTGTTAGGCTCGGCAGCGTGATGGATGCAGCTTTTATGAACATAATGAAATGGAATTTTTAAATGCAGTAAAAAGAGACGTAAGACGGCACATCAAACGGAATCGAGCCCGTCTGTGTTCCCCCTTCCTGGAGAACTTCTGTCGCTTTCAAAAATAAGAACAGCTCAGGAGATTGGGCCCCCTCCTTTCAGCCTGCTGGAGCAGGGGCTGCTCTGCACAAATCAGATCAGGCTGATTGCAAATTAATGAGAGCCCCTTCAGCAAGGCCTGCCACTGCGAGGGGGGAGCGCTGCCGTCCTCGCACAGAATGTGCTGTCATACTCGGTTTGTGTTAGGTGTGGGAAACGTCTTGTGGCTGAATGACCTGTAACTAATAAGATGCAATGCTCGAATGAGATGAAGGTCCTTGTCTTCCAAGCACCAAACAAATGGGTTCCATCTGGCAGCAGAGTGACTTAATGTGTGATTTATGTTGGACTCCTCTGTGTTACCGGGTGGGAGAGTTAAAGAACCTCATCAAAATGCAGGGGTTCCCACGACAGCTTTTGAATCTTGTTTGGAAGCTTTAAAGACAGAAGTTTAATTAGGAAAAAAGAATTTTTAGATTAGAAGTCTTAGCGAAAGTTTCATTAGCTTAGGACAGAACACACATTTCATCTCCTGCTTAGTTTTCAGTGATGATCAGGATCAGCACAAAGATGAAGTGGAGACCTTAAAACTGAAAGGCAACAGTGACATGGTCAAAGTGTCCACCTGGAAAGCTTTCTCTGTGTTTTCTCGATGAGAGCTTGAACCTCAGTCTGTTTTTAACATACCATATTGGTGCTGAAAATGTTTCGTGATACATATTTCATTGACACTGGTGCTTTCCACTTAAAAATGATGCTCCTCAAAGATCCTGATTAAAAGTTTTTTAATAGAGTCATTCAGTTGGAAAAGATCTCCAAGGTCATTGAGTCCGACCACCAACCCAGCCCCGCCAAGGCCGCCACTAACCCATGTCCTCAAGTGCCACACCCACAGGTTTTTTGAGTATTTTCAGGGATGGTGAAAGCTTCCAGGACACTTTCCCGGGCAGCCTGTGGTGGTTCAATGCTTGACCACCCTTTCAGTGAAGAAACTCTTCCTAATATCCAAGCTAAACCTGTCTTGGCAAAACTTGAAGTCATTTCCAACTGGTTATATAGAGAACAAAGATTGTCTTATACTGCAGCTCCTACAGTAAAAGTGGAAAAAAACATTTAATGAAATAAATAAACATGATCAGCACACTGGATTGTATTCGAGCAGAATTCAAAGAGGTCACTGGTGGCTTCTCAGCTGTGGATCAGCTGTAAAACACTGCTTTTCAACCCAACGCTGATTATTTTCTCTTTTCTCTCATTCTTAGTTCCTTGTTCCAGTATTTTTGATGTTCATCATAGCAACCCCTTGGAACAGGAGGTGTTTCTGCTGTATTTGCTTATTTTTGGGC
Source organism: Platysteira castanea (assembly GCA_013397175.1). Taxonomy (NCBI): domain Eukaryota; kingdom Metazoa; phylum Chordata; class Aves; order Passeriformes; genus Platysteira; species Platysteira castanea. The sequence goes on along the minus strand of VYXC01010334.1, from coordinate 169,568 downwards.
GGACACAGCGGGGTTTGTTACCTCGGTAGGCTGGCAGCTAAAGGGACGGTGATTGTCGTCTCGTTTCCTGCACAAGGAAGAGAGCAGCCACAGGAGGGTTTTCCTTCCCCTCGGGAGAGCAGCAGGGTGTGTAAACCTGGGGACAGAGCTGTCGGGAGCCCAGGCACGGGGGGAGGACAGCGAGCTGAGCCCTCGCTCACAGGAAGCAACAGGACACAAGAAAACAGAGCAGGGAGCAGATCTCCAGCCAAGCCTGAGTGATTATGGAGACAAAGAGAATTCCTGGGAGGTCTGTATGAGGTTGTTACAGATTGAGAAGGCAGTGAATGTTGCTGGAGGGGGAGCAAAATTGATTCCTACCAAGAGTGCACAGTGCTCAGGGAGTGAATGTTCTTTTTCCTCCAAAGCTTTTAATAAATCCATTTCACCCGCTAAAGCTGGATTTTCACCTTAAGAAAATGCAAAATCTCTAAGCACCCACCCAACACACCCTCCAAGCCTTGCTCCAGACACTGCAGTTTGTATTCTAACTTTCAGAATCCGTTCAGAGATTGAAGATTTTGTCTCTGCCTCAAAGCCTGGCTGACGTGGGAGCCTCTCACACCTTGAGTATTGATGGTGTGCAAACAGCACCTGCTCCTCTGAACCATGTCCATCCCCTACCCAAATCCACTGTGATGGGTTCAGCTTGCTTTCCTGATTGGTCTCCTGGATTTTGTTTGGTGGTTTTCACCTTTAGGGTTCAGTAAGGATTCTCTGAAATGACACACATATCTTTTTGGGGTTTTTTTGCTTCCCACCCATGAAGTCTTGGCATTTTAATCCTATCCTTAAAAAAGAGTGGAGGAACTGAGACTAGGATTTTCAAAGTAACATTGAAAAGACCTTATTTTCTTAGGCTCTTCCCCTCCCTGACCCATAAAAAATAGAATGCTGTATCTGTTCATTCTTTCCTGCTCACCATCTGCCTCCCTTTTCTCTTTTGTGTAAAACTTGTACATTAAAAGCCTGGTTTTGTAGCAGTCTGTTGGAAGTATAGCATCCTCCTGACCTCACTGTTATCGTGTCTACAACTGAGAGAGTTCTTTGTATGTCCTCCTGTGTCTTTACTGAGAAATGGGTGTCTCACCCTTTTTGGTGATGTTGGGGAACAGCTTTGATTACATGAAAGATACACGCAGTTTCTTTTTATTATGTTACTAGAACATTTCAGGCAACAAAAAAAAAGCAGTCTAGCACTTCCGTGATGAGGCTTTTATATAAAAAAAATACAAATTAAATAAGAGCAATGTGAGATTTAAACCATCTCAGTTCTGTGTGCTGTTCATCATTGTTAAACTAAGAAAGCTTTGCAGACACCCTGCTGCAGGGGCTTGGCTGCTCCATCCCAGTCGGATGTGCAGGATTCAAATGTGTGCTTTAAACAGCTCAAAACCAGCAGCAGAGCTCATTGTCCAACCTAATACCTCCAGCTGAGCCACGGGAGACACCTTCAGAAGGCACTGCCTCCTAACTGATGGCTGCCCAGTCAAATCATCTTGTCCAGTTTAAATCTCCATCCTGTCAGAGAGGCAAATCTAGAGGTGCTTTTACTGCAGCTGTTGTTGCCATGTCTTACCCGGACCTTGTCACAGGTGATTCTTCCTCATTTGGGACATTTTTATTATTAGTAAGAATTTCAGTTTTGGACTAATGTCCCATTTATCACATACCTGTAAGAACATGAGATAAAAACTTAATCCTTCCTGTAGGAAATCACGATAAACGTAAGAAAAGCAAAGCTGGTGGGAAATACAGGCAGAGGTGAGACCCTGGACATCTCCAGGGTGCACAAGAGTTGCAGCACTCTGGACAAGCAGGCTGCAGGGGAGACAGACAAAGATGGTGAGAGAGAATGAGAAAACACCTTCCCTGATACTCTGAGCGTTACCTCGTGGGGCTGGGGCAGCAGAGCAGGCAGAGCTTGCTGTGAGTGAATAAATTGGATTAGACCGGGCAGTAGCACATCCTGACACAGAACTTTTTACTTGTGCCAAACACGGAATCCTGCTCTGTCCTTTGGACACCAAGATCCTCATTCCAGACTCAGAAAGTGCTTTGTGAGCCATTACACTCTCACCCTGTTTTCAGGATTTCTTCACAGAAATACAACTGAATTGTCCTGGAGGCGTTTTATCATGTATGTCATCCTGTAGTAATTGGTGGTTTTCTACGTTTTTTACTACTTTGAAGCACACACCTTCTTCTTCTGCAGTGTAGCCGCCACCTCTTGCTGGGAGGTTGTCCTTCCTGTGCTAGGCATGACCCTAAAGCTTTTAAGTTGTTCCAGGAGAATGGGTGTAACTAAGAGTATTGCTTTCTGAAAACCAGGAGAAATAGCCTAGAGTAATTCTCCTTCCCGGGAGGCCTGTTTTTATAATAGATTCCCACTCACCCACCTGCCTTCTGTGCATAGCAGGGGATGTACTTTGTATGATTTGAAGCGATAATTAGAAATGATGGTGGGTGGCCACAGGAGGGACTGCAGATCCAAAGCAATAAATGTGTCTCCACAGAGTGACACATCACCTCCTCATCAGATACATTAATACTGCTTATTCCTTGGAATTAATCCTGGGAGTTCCTAATCAAGGACCTTAGAAATAAAACTGTAGAGCGTGTGTAAATCACTGAGAGCAAATGGTGACATCCAAAGTGCACCTTCTAAAAGAGCACTAATACTGCTGTAAGAAAATAAATTATTTTTAGAGGATGTTGGGGAGGGTTGTTTGTTTGTTTGTTTTAATTTTCTTTGGGTTTTTTTCACAGTTTCTGCCATAGAATGCGTTTTAGGAAGAGGTCACTGTTATTATTACACATACACTGGAAGGGATCCAATTTAAGCCGAGGCTGTAGTTTGGGGAACGTGCAGCTTTTTAGTTGGTGATCCAGCTATTCCTTAATACCCCACGGAGAAAATTCCTTCACCGTGTAATCTGCAGAGCCTCCTGAGATGCCATGCAGGCAGATTGAAGTGTGCATCCAGCTTTTTGCAACAGCAGAACAGTGCAGAGCTTGCTTACATCTCTTTGGTGAATGTGGGACACCTCTCTGCCTTTAATACTGCAGAATATTAGTCCAAGGTGGAACAAATGTAATTCAGATGGCACCTGTTTGAATGCTGCCTTGGCTGCAATTTAATTTTCCTTCCCAAATTAGCATGTTTCATTACTGTCCTTTTCCCAGTGATAAACAAGATAATTCATTTTGGGTTTTTCTGCACCGCGGAAACATAAAAATTTGTCAACTGTAAATTGCTGTAGGTGTCATTAAAATTCTCCCTAAACAGCCTAATACGTTCCACGGACTTTTTTCAAGAGACTTGCAGCTATTTTTAAACCACCTGCTGTGTCTATACATATTCAGACCGTAATGGGGAGGCACTGCTGAGCAATTCAATAGAAAATCATTTAAAGGAGAGGGACATAAGAGTGAGTGATAGGAAGTTCAGGAAGTTAATGCACTGGTTTGAAGCCTTTGTCCCCCCTCTGGCCTCCCCCCTCCACTCTTTTCTGCATGGCAGCCTTCAGATTTGGATTGTTTTCCACTAAAATAATTTATCTGTGATTGCCTTCAGTCTCACAGCATGGTCTAAGTTAGGAAGCCAGTTCCTCGTAGCACAGGGGGGAAGTTTATGGTTTGTCCTCAGAGAGGAGTTGGGGATGATGTGCAGAGCAGCTCGTGTAAGTACAGACATAGAGCAGTTAAACTGCACAGAGGGGAGCCCAGGGCTTGTCTTGTGCTCTTGGAGTTTGTGAGAATTCTCTGGTATATTTGCACAATTGCTCAAACCCCTCTGTAATGCCTGCTTTACCTTTTATTTTTTTGTCTTCAATCTTCTTTTGCCATATTTTTGAGAGATCCACTCTCTGCACTTGGTTTTAACCTTTATTCTTTAAAGACAACTCCTAGAAAACAAAGGATTAGGTTTCATTAACTTCTTACTGATAAGAGGAGAAACAAGAAAGAGAGAAAAGGCACCTTTTGCTTCAACTACTCTACTCTTCTTGGAGGTGTTGTAATTTCTCACAAGTTCTGGATGCCCTGGGCATTCAGTCAGTCTCATCCTTGTAGCAACAAATGTTTCCATTCATATTTTATATCCAAGGGATTTACACACACACAGAGCCATTTAAAAGCAAAGGGATAATAAATAATAACCCAGAACAGAAGCTAATCTGACCACAGTAGATGGGTATCTACTGGTAGAGTGGGAAATTATCAACTCAATTTTTCCACTCGTTTTCCTGTTTCTGAGTTCAAATTTTTGAAGTATATTGCAGCAGATGACTTTTACCAAGATATTCTCAATCTGTAAGGCAGTAAGGGTGTGACTGACAGTCCCTGACAGGAGATACTGCCCAGGGCAGCTGCAGCTGGTGTGGGGACCACTGAGCCACCAGTGGCACCTCCTGATTGTGTCACAGGTACCCAGCAGGAGCAGGGGCAGGGTGGCAATTGTGCTGGATAAACGATGGCGAGTAAGAACCTGATGTTTACTTCTGCTGGCAAGTTTAGTAAGTCAGGACAGCCTGAGACAAGTTTGCATTATCCAACAGACCCAGGAGATGAGCTCCTGCCCTGTGGTTGTGTGGGTGTTGTGTAGATGGGGGGTTGAGAAGACTTCAGCTGTGCTGCTTTGATTTTTCTTGAGTACATTTTTGTCCATTTAAAATCAGCGTGTTCAGTTAGATTTTGTAAAGCCTCATGGCGCAAATATATTTAGATGGACAAGACAGAGAAAAAATTTAAAAAAAAAGAAAGAGTAGAATTTCTGTGGATTGATGACAACATTCTGGACAGAAAGCCAGCTGAGGAGGAGCAGTGCAGCATTGAGCTGCAGCATCCTTCAGCTGTGAGTGAGTAACCAGCAGGCTGCTGCTGGGACTGGAATCAGTGTAGCTGCCTCACCACACCTGTGAGGTGGCATTAATTAGCTGTGCTGACAGGCAGGGCTGATCAGCCCAACAGGGCCACGGGAACAGTCCTGGTCCTTAGAGGAACCAACCAACAGCCCTCCCTCTGCTGCCCTTTTCCACCTTGGGATCACTGTTTGTGCTGAGTTTGTTGCTTGTAGATGGGACTTGGGTTGTTCTGGTGAATCACAGCCATCAGTGGATCTCAGAGCAGGAAAACTTTCCAAGAATAGCAACAGCAGAAAGAGGAGCAATATTCAGCCCAGGATCAGTAATCAGGGTGAGGTTCTGCCTTGGAGGCTGCACAAGCCAAAGCAGTTCAGGGGCAGTTTGATGTTCAGTTCTTCTGCAAAGCATTTGCAACAGAGGTGATAGATAAAAAATTCAGCATCCTGGCTGCCTGTGCTGTACTGTCAGCCACGATGTTCCTCTGTGTGCAGATGTCACTGGAACTGAACTTATCCCTTTGCCCCTTAATGATAAATTTGAACTCCTCTGATGAGTGCAGCTCCAGGCTTGTGTTTGCAGAGTGAGGAGGGCACAGTTATAAGTAACATTAAGGAATTCCTGACAGCATAGATCATAAAATATTTAATTTATTCCTCACGTAACTTAAAGGAAATGAGAGACCAAATGATCTAAATGAGGCAGGCTTTATATTTATTTAGTCTTAGCTTTAACTCCTAACAAGAGCTTTATCATATTTAAACAGTCTCACATCATTAGGTTAATAATAGACTGCATTTTGCGCTGCTGGTGACTGGATTTTTCATTATCCTCAGTTTTGGTCTTTCAATAGCCATTATTGTTTATTGTGCCCTTTTAAAAAGGGAATAAATTAAGAGACATTAAATCAGAGGGATTTGTTATCAGAGGAGGCAGTGACAGATATTACTGAGTTTTGGTAGAAGGCAAGAAAATAGGAGAAGGAGCTTGAAATGAGGTAGCAGGGTTTTGAAATTCAGACACACCAATCCAAAAGGGAATCCTATTTTTAAAATATAAAGCACCTAAGTTTGATATTTTCACTTATATTTCAGTATATTTTGTGAACCTATTTAATTCTTAATGCTTGACTTTTTATAAATGTGAAGGTTTTTTTCCTCCCCAGAGGAAGGGAGGAAAAACTCTACGGCCCAGAGAAGTTGTGGAAGTGTTCAGTCCCAGTTCTTGGAGCAGCCTGGTCTGGTGGAAGGTTCCTTGCTCACAGCAGAGGAGCTGGAAATTGATGATCTTTAAGATCTCTTCCAACCCAAACCATTTTGTGGAGACAGGGTGCCTGTTACTCATTATCTGATGGTGGCTGACAGAATCAAAGAGTAAGAACTTTAAAACCAGATGCAATTCAAGGCACTCAGCTCTGCACAGACTGGGGATCAGCATCTGACCTGCCACAAAAGTCAGCACAGAGACTTTTCCAGCAGTTTCAGTCAGGAATTGCTCACGTGCTGGGAGCTGCCTGTTCACCCACTGCCAGTGCCAAGGTGTGAGATCCCTGGCACTAACCCAAGCCAAGCAGCCCCTCACTGCACAAGGGCTCTGAAGGAGGACTGGAAAGCAAATCCAAAAAAGTGTCTGCTCTGCCTTGGTGGCAGTGGCTGCCCTGCCCGGCTGTGTGAGGCGAGCTGCCCATGAGCAGGGCGGTCCTGTTTGGTTTGTTCACTTTCCTAAGTCAGTGATGTAAAGCTGCAGACACAGACAGAGGTTTGCAGACACAGACAGAGGTGTGCAGACACAGACAGAGGTGTGCAGACACAGACAGAGGTGTGCAGACACAGACAGAGGTGTGCAGACACAGACAGAGGTGTGCAGACACAGACAGAGGTGTGCAGACACAGACAGAGGTGTGCAGACACAGACAGAGGTGTGCAGACACAGACAGAGATTTGCATCCCTGCCGCCCGTGCAGCAGCCAGGGCTCCCCAGCGAGTCCTGCCCGTGCTCCCGGAGTGCAGCTCTGGGTTCCAGGAGCAAAGCTCAGCAGCACCTGGAAAGGAGCCCGTGGCTGAAAGGGATTTCACGTTGGTGTCTGAGCTGTGTGTTCACTGGAGTAAACACATGACAATTCCTTGAAAGCTCCTTTCCCCCTCCTGCTGCTGTTCCCAAACAGAAATCTGTCCCTGCCTCAGTTTATTCCCTGCCCTGCGCAGGGTAAAGGACTGAATGTCTTTGCTAAATAAAAAGCTGTTTTGTATTAGGAATCAGACTCTGCTCCAAGATGCACAGATTTGCAATTACAGCTTTGTCCTGGGAGTGAGGATTCTAGAATCATTTGCTGACACAAATTTGCTCTGTGACCTGGGGAAAACATTTAAATACTTTGTGCTTCATTTTTCTCCTGCTGCTACATAAATTTTTCAGTGCTGTGTCTTACACCATCTGATTTGTGTTTTCTGTGTAATCAAGTCATATAAAATTTTAGCCTTTTAACTGTATTATGGTGCAACTGAATGACTTTGCAATTGATATATCAGAAACTGGCCGGAAATTTTTTAAATTTTTTAAATTAATTTCCATCTTGTCATGACTTGCCTGTTGTTTTAGAACAAACCGGAGCAGTTGGAAACTACTGTTCCAACACTAATTTGTATTCTGGGTGTTACTTCATGCTGGAATTAGTGACATGCAGTTGTCTTGATGCAGGTGAATCAAAGTTTGTGGTGTCAAGTCCAATTCTGCTTGTGTTTAAGATGATAATAAATCACCCCCTGAGCTCTGCTGTGCACGTTGGGGTCTATCCTCGGCGCTGTTACAGCTTGTTTAAATTTCTAATGAAGACACAGAATAATGTATGCTCATATTATGGCTTCATTATGCAATGTAAAATGTCTGCAGGAAAACACATCCCCAGTCAATCATCAGTTGGAGAAGTTTTCTCTTCTCCTGACTAACGCTCCATCACTTTGATACCTTCCAGGCAGGTTTTGCATTCACCTCATGTCCTCAGAGTCTACAAAACAGCCCAGAAAAATAAGCCAGTGCCCAATACCATTACAGTGGATGCTGTGAAAGCCCATATGGTGTTAGTTTCTCAAAAATAAATCACACTGAGAACTGTTGGATGCATACAGGGACCTTTTCCAGTCCCTCTTGGAGGAAATGCTACACAAAAACATATTTTAGACGAGCAGCAATGCCTTGCTTTATAAGAATTATATAAAATAAATGAACCTGGGATGGATTAATATTCACAACATTAATAAAATTTAGATTTTAATTACTGTTTAGTAAACCACATATTATAATTTAATAGCTAATTTAAAATCAGAATTGCAGCACTTAGAGCAAGTTTCTAGACCAAGAAATTATATCTGCTGCACAGTCAGCACACTCATGCTAATGCTTTAATGCATGTGTGAGATAAACCCCTCTGACACCTCCTTTGCACTTCTGCATGCATTATATAGACAATTTCTAATAAACAAATTTTTCATCTTTTATAAATGAGTCTTTATCTGCAGCTCTACAAAACCAACTAGAAGTTCAATACCTCAACAAGGTTGTGTTGGCTTTCTTCAATTCTCCCCCTGGGCACACCAGGTTGATCCAGGCAGCTGGGAGGCAAAACCGTTTCTAAAACTGCGAGTTCTTTCCCAAAATGAAAGCAAGGTATCTTTTCCTGGGGCAAATAAAACAATATTCTCCTCAAAACAGCAAATCTATTATCTAGAATGTGTTTTCCATCTCCTGTGGCCTGATGTACATAAGGATATTTGTTATACCTACAACCCATGGGTACTCTTCCTTCACTTGTATCACAGTTCTATCTACAGGTATCCATATTTACATATTATAATTATTTAAATCTCAGTGTTTGGTGTTTCCTTTTAGCATATCCCCCCCCCCCCCAAATAATTACCAAGTAGGAAAAAGTGAAAGGACACAGGTGAGACAAGCAGTTTGTTGTCATGTCACCTTTGAACTTCAGTGCTAAGACTTTTCACTGTTATAAACCTCGACAGGATTTTTCAAAGAGATCCTTTGTTGTTAAACCCCTTGCTAGGACAGATTAAAAAGCAACTGCTGGAAAAGGAAGAAAAATAAGAACAAAAGGCAGCTTCCTCAAGATGAGAAGGTGATATCACAGCTGGACAGGAACAGCTTTGTTTTCTGATCTTGTGTTTTTACAGGGTCATTTGAAAAGTCAGTGGTTTGTTCTGTGGCATTAGAACAAAAGATGACTAAACTAAAACAAGAGAAATATTCTATATGATATAAAATCTATCTGCATTTCATAACCTGTCAAAGTGAAAAATGAAACCACAAGCTTGGCCTTTAAAAATATTAATTCACTTTAGAGATGAAATGTAAAAGTTCTGGGAAAGAAGTCACCTTATCTTCAGCAGGAAGCAAGCAAGACGAAATCCCTATCGCTCTTCCTGGATCTCAGATGGCACTTTCATGCCACCCTTAAATCTAAAAAAGGATTTAATCATCAGTTCTTGCCACCATAAATCCCTGAAGCGGTTTTGCTCTATTATTAATGAGACAGTCATCAAATGCACTAACCAGGGCTTAAGGAATTCCAGTTCCAGGGGAGTAATTTACCACTTTTACTGAGTGATGTGGATTTAGTTCAGTGTTGACCTAGAGCAGCATTTTGGGATTACAGCCACAGTTTATTGACAGCAGGAAGCACTGGCCACTGGGGATCTTTCTGCCTGTTTGACGTTATTGATTCCACACAGCAAACTATAATCAACTGATAAATCCGCGCTCTTTAGTCACAATAAAATAATATCACAAACGAATACTTCTGTACCATTTGAGATGACATTTTGATATTGGTTTTGTCAAAATGTATTGCAGATGTTTCTCAAAAATTATCTGTCCTCGTTTCCTGTGTTTGGCACTCAGGTTTGGCTTTATTGCCTGATCTACTCAGTACAAGTGAGAAAGGAAAGCATCCTCTCGCCTGGAAGGACTGCAGGAGGTGCTAAAGCAGATGGGCAAGTTTGCTGCCACAGGGGACTCGTTTTACAGAGCTCACTTTGCACGGCTGCCATCAATAAACCCCAGTGCTTGTGGTGGATATGAACAGACCCAGGTGTCTCTGTGCTCAGAGGGTGCTCTGGTTATGGGATCTGCGGGTGTTCCTGGGGCTGCAGGAGGGTTGGATCCTCCTCAGCTGCAGTGCAGATCCCACCTTTCCTGCTCAAACTCGAGCCTGGCTGTGCTTGGCACCTGTGGCTGCTGCCCTACGAGATCCCAGCAGATCTCTGAGATCCTGGGAATGTCACAGCGAAAAATCCGTCAGAGACACCTTTCAAGTGTCTCCAAATCAAGGGTTGCCATTAATTTTGTCGTTATGCTGCTTTAATCTATAACAATTGATGAAGAAATTATAGGCAAATTTTCACCTCAATAAGCCTCACGCAAAACCTTTGTTCCATTAATGTCTTTTTGAGACATTACCTTTTATTCAGTCTGTTCTGAATTTTCTAATTATTAAGACCTTCAAACTTGACAACACAAATGATTCTTCTTGAAATACTGAATATGACAAGGAACTTCTTTTTTTTATTCTTTGCAGACCTTTGGTGGTTTTGTTGTTATTGCTGGTTTTTTTGTAATCTCACCTCCCATATGTCCTCAGTTTCTGTTCTAAGGCTGCCACCTAGTAATAGCAGAGAACAAAAATCTGTTGGATAGACAGAGTAAGCCCAGAGCAAAGAGCTCTTACAGTATAACCACTGCAAACCAAGAGGAACAGAGCTGTTAGTTTGTCTTTCACGTTCATAAATAAACCTGCCTTTTTTTTCTGAGGTTTAATTTTCCTTGCAGCTTGTTTTAATACTTCAGCCAAGTGGAAGTTCAATACAAGGGAGCATTCTAATGAATATTTCCCATTGTTTTATTTCCTAGCACCATAACCAATGAGGCAAATAATCCATGGCCATTAAGCTTTCTAGATAAAGAATTAGAAGGTACACAGAGCTTACAATAGCATGAATAACAGAGATCTTTCCTCAGGCCTTCAAAGGTTGACACACACAGAGCATTTTTCAAGAGTGTGTGATGATCTCTTTAATATTAGAATATTTTTATTGCTTCTTCAGGGAGTAGCTGTTTGTCACTTGGCCATTGAGAAATTTAGGGCAAGTGGCTTAAGAATTTCAATTTTATTTTTCTTGTTGTTTTCCCAAGCACAGTGGAGTTCAGCTGTTGTCCTCCAGAAAAAGAAAATGCATCTGAGCAGTTGTACCTCGACCTTTGTGTGAGCACCAGAGAGCCCTGGTGCACCAAATGCAAAATAGCAATTAAATGGTAGAGACAAACCTTCCTAGAGGCTTAGAGGACTTGTAGTTAGTCTCAGGAAAATAAGCATGTGCATGCTGTTTCCTCAGAAGCTCTAAAAAGCAAAGATACACCTAAACCAAATTAGAAATGCAAATATCTTATTATAAAGCTTATTGCCTTTAAAATTCTCAGGCAAATGTTCCAATTAGAGTCGCTCAGTGACAAGCAGTCAGCAGCTGACCTCATCTGAAACCCTGACATCCCTGCTGCCTCCCGAGGTAATTAAACTCTTGATTTTACCGAAACACTTGGTAAAGATGAAAATATTCAAACAAGGAAACCACTGCAACACAGAAGCCACGAGCAGCAGAAACAAGGAGGACACGTGCTGTTTTCTTTGACTGTAATGCTGGATTTGTGGGGAACACGACCTTGCAGGCTGCAGGTTCTGAGCCAGCCAGGCAAAGTGGGGACTGAGAGAGGCAGGGGAGGAACACGAGGGACACGTGCCTCAGCCATCAAGGGAACCGTGCAGGTCCTTATAAACACAGGAAGGGAGTCTTAATCTTTTCATTTATAACTAAAAGGGTGGAAGTGCTTAGAGCCACAGATTAGGAACTGGAACCCTCTCAATCTGCTGTGGATGTAGTGATTTTCAGCACGACCTCGAGTCATGCCATTTATCACTGTATCAATTAACCTGCCCGTGGGGTGTTGCTGCATCCAGTTAATGGGTGTTTGTGGTAGACACCAGGATCTTCGTGTAAGGACACATTTCATTGCTCTGGGTGTCCTGCTGCACACTAAACCAATGGCTTGCACAGCAAGAGTACCACTGCCAGATTGAAATAGTGGGTCCTTTGATAGCCGAATCCTCGCTGTCATGTAAGGCTTGGGGAAAGAGCTTCTGCCAAAAAAAACACTTTTGAGGATGTAACCTTTGGTTTTTTTTAAAGTTTCTTAACCTAAACTATTATTTCCTAAACATTTTCACTGCCATGAACCCACACAACTGCTGACATGGGAGCTATTGCAGTACCATTCACTGTAAGCGTGGATTTCTGTGCAGTTTTTCTCCCATCCCTTCTCCACCTGTAACTGAGAGATCTCATTTTACAATCAAATTGCATTTCCTGGTAACTTGGCTACGTGGGGAAAGGAGTGAGTGGAAGAGCAGCATGTGAATCCCCAAGGTGCTGGATACCAACAGCACCAATGTAGTGGGCACCTGCTGGATTTATCTTCCCACGTGGAACTGAAGCCCTCCTGGCCCAGTCCCCACTGCACATTCCAACAGTTCACTTTGAAGAAAGAATTATATTCAGAGATGCTTTTATTACCAGCCAGTTGGTTTTGGGACTGCTGGAAAAAGTGCCAGCAGCTCCATGCAAGTCAAAGGTCCCATGGTATTTCCTTTGATCCCTACAGGGAGAGGTTCTGGATGCTGTCAGGACCAAGTGTGCTGACCTTTGGGAAACAGAGAATCTGTAAATAAACTTTAAGGGCAGGATGTGATGCTCTTTTAATGCAGGGCTGGTTTTGGAGACATTATATTCCATCTAACAGAGGGATCAATCGTCTGGTCTCAATATTGATGGAGGAATGTCTCAGTTGTACAAAATTCTGGTTAAAAGGCTTAGGTTCTGTGGAACCATGTCTCAAAAATATTGATTAAACTCAACATAATCCTTCAATCTGCCAGGAATCATCAAAAACTGCTTTGTAATTTTCCATTGTTTGGAGGCACTTTAAAAGCTGCATATCTCCCTTTCCTGGTGCTGTGGCATTTTCCTTTAAGGTGCTGCTTTCCTGGGTGTGTTGTAAGGGAGAATTTCCATAATGGCCCAAATGATGAGGTGTTGGTTATCTCTGTGCAGGGATGGTTCAGTGGACTACTCAAGATGATCTGAATGACTTCTCAAATGGATGTTGTTTGATGCTGTTCTTCACCTGGAATCAGAATCACTGGGGAAAAAAAATAATTCTGATAAAGTCCATGGATATTATAAATCCATTTTATTTACCCTGGCCTATAACCAAGTCAAAACCTCAGGTCCAGGGAATCAGTGGAGTCCAAACTCATTATATTTTGACACTCTCTTGTAGGTCCTTCTTCCCAAGAAAAAACTACATTTTTAGGCAAATAATATTTTTGAAACAAGGGTAGCTAGAGAGAAGGCAAAGCCTGGGGAGAGGGAGAAAACTGGAAGATAATTGAATTCTTCCTTGATTGTCTGTTGCCAGCCTTTGGATCCCAGGGAGGAAACTTAGGTGCTGATTTCTTTTTATTCTGCTTGGCTTTCAGTTGTGTACCACAGTTCTGCTCTAAAATATTAACACCTATCTAATAACATAAATTTTATTTCACATTTTCACCAGCAATTGCATTCCTGCTTTGATAAACAGCATCTTGCCAGGCTTAAGATGCTGAACATTTGACAAAGGCAGTAATTTTACAAGGATCTTCTCCATCTCTTTATTAAGCTAATTGTTTCACTTGTAGCCTCCCTGCCAATTGTTGTGGTGTTAACTCAGCATTTCCTGCCTCTGGAAATCTGTTTAACTTCAAGTGACCCAGATAGGCTCTTAAGAAAATTCAATTTTCCAGTTTTCTTGTGAAATTGAAATTTCTTTCTTCTTTTTCTTTCTCTCTCAATAAAGTTTATGCAAATAATATTAAAATTTATAATGAGACTAATATTTGTTAATCTCAGTTCAAACAGTGGATTTGTATTAAAATACAGTTTCAAACACTTCCGTTGAGAGTGAGAAAGTGTATTGCTTTTAATACGTTCATTACTGTGCCGCTCTTGTTAAGCTTGAATTGTCATTATGATTATACACCATAATTTTTAGTATTCAGTATTAATTATATTTAAATCCCATTAGATCTGTGGTTGCTGGGCCTGCTTTGATTCCCATTTTACAAAAGTGTTTTGGAGTAGTTCCAGCACATGAACCTGATCCTGCAGCTCAATGTTGGTTTCAGTAGGAGATTTTTGCATATAAATTAATTATGTGAATAAAAGTTTCTTGGACTCAGTAAAGGTTGCAGGGCATTCCAGAATATGACACAATCTGTGGCCTGCAGAAATGTCAGGAATTACATCTTGAGCTGCTTGAGGTCAGTATCACGTCCTGTTGGTCCAAAGGGTGTTGGAGAATGCCTTGAAATACAAATTTCAGGTTTCAGGGTGCACGTTCCAGACACAGAAAATGCCAGTCTGTAGAGAATTGGAAAGGTGCCTCAGTCATTTATTTGGTTTAATTGCAGATCTTTTCGAGCTGTCAGACAGCAATTCAAAATTACATTTATCTACGTGTGTCCGAGGGGCTGCGCTGAAAGGATTTTCACCCAGTTTTCTTTCTTTTCTTTTTTTTTTGCTTGTGGCCAAGCTTGCTTATCAAACCATCCTGACTAGGAGCAGAATCTGTCCATGCTGCAGCTGTGTGTGTGCCAGGTGAGCGACTCAAGCTCCACGCTGGGAGCCCAGGGATGTGCGGATCCCTGCAGCCCTCCCTGCCCCTCGCACAGGCCTCCAGGCACCCGGGGCTGAGCAGGGACTGCACACTTCTCTCTCCAGAACTGCTGGGGTGGATGTGGCAGAGCTGAGACACCCAAAACGTGCAGTTTAAGAATGTTCCTATGCCCACAGGGAGCACAGTGAGCTTCTGGACAAGCAGCAAACTCCAAATCCTTCACCTTCAGAGCAAGGAACGAGGGGAGCAGGACAGGGCTGAGATTCTGGAAACTGCCCCTGAGGCACGGGGCCTCCAGGGCTGGGCTGGGTATGGAATGCTCAGAGCCACAGCTCAGCTCTTCCTGGCTTTGAAGAGCTCTTTCAATAACGTTATGGATGTCTCTTCCCAGTTCTTCAAAGGGCTCGAGTATTCTTTCCTCCCACTCCTCCTCCTGCTACCAGTGCCTCCCATACCGTTCTCCCCTTTGTTGGCTTTGCTGCTTTGAGTCTGCAAGAGCTGCCTGGAAACGGGACTCGGAGTTTGCAAAACTCTGTCTGAGCTCTCTCCATTGTAGTTCCCTGACCTCTGCTCACCCCCGCGTCCTCTTGTGTCCCACCTCCTGCATTCACCTCCCCTCTGTCTCATGATGCTACATGTTTCTCACTTAATTGGAGTTTGTCCTCCTTTAATACAAAACCAGTAGATTTCTCTCGGTCATTAACTCTTATCTTTATTTCTTCCTTAGTTCTGCAGATTAGCAAGAATTTATTTTTCCTTCCAGTGTGCCTTGGGAGTTCTCCTAAAGGAAAGTTGTATATAAAACTACTTTATAGAGCACCAGGCCTCCAGAAATTTCTGACATTGAGTAGCATGAGCCCAGCAGGGAAGCCAAGTTTATACTGCAGTATTATTTCTTCTTATTTGAACAACCTATTGTCCTATATTTTCTGTCACGTAAATCATTGCTTCACAAAAACAACTGTACTGCAGAGCAAAATCTGCATGAGGCAGAGACAGGCTAAGTCTGAAAGGGAGAATAACCTACAAATGTTGGTTTGGTTGCAGAAAGACAAAGCCTGACTTAAGGATGATGGTGGGGAGCTGTTTGGTTGGCAGATGCTCTTAGAAAATAAAAGTAGGGTTGTGAAAGTTTAGCAAAAAGAGAACTTTTTAACCAAAGCAGAAAGTACAGGACTTCCAAAAAAGGCATTCAATTATTTTTTTATCAAGAAAGAAAGCAGATAAAAAGATATGTAGGAGTAAGAAAGAAAAGAATGAAATTGACTGGAGAAATTCTAAATGTAAAATGCCATTGTTGTATCTTTCATCAGAACACAAATCCTATGGAGGGGTTGATTTTTCACCCCATAGTGTGATAAGCTTTTTGGTAAAACAGAAATAGTGTAATTGAAATCCATTTTGCATCATTTTCCCTTGGATGATTTAGAATTAGGCCAATTTATATTCTGCAGGTACAACCCAACGGGAGCATAAATGCAGCCACCAGAATTGTTTTTGTCCACGAGCAAAGCTGGTGTCATTTACTGATTCATTACACTCTCAGCAGGGTCCTCTCTTTCAAAAGCTACCTGGAATTATTACTGGCAATAGAACACTAAACTCTAAAATAAGATTTGCATAAAAAATGAAAGTTAAAGGAAAAATGATAATAGTGATTAAAAGTAACATCTGATGACTATTTTGATTAGAGTACCACGATGAAATGTGGTATTCAAACAGACACAGAGGCTTTTTTTCCCCTCCAGCTCCAACTGACAATGCACCTATTTAACTAGACTATTATGTCCCTGATAATTTGCCTGAAATAATAGACAGTGTTTCCATTAATATTTAACAATATAAACATCAAGCAAAGACTGTACATCTAGAATCATAGAATATGCTCTTTGCATTAGGGTACTAATTTTAGAAATAACCTCTGTCTGCCTGGGCCTGCTGATGTATGGTTGTCATAACAAGTCAGTAATTGAGTTTTCTGAGCATTTTGACCACTGGTACAAATTTGCAAAGCAGATTACACAGCAGAAACACAATTTCCATCCTGACCTTTATAACATTGCTTTCTGTTGGGGGAATTGGAATGTTTAGGGAGGGAAATATTATCTAAGTGGGCCTAATTTGTGAGAATGTGATTTCTGATGTTAACCCAGTAAGGTTCATTTTGATTCATTCAATAACACATCATGTAAAGATTTGGCATTAGGTAGGTATCACAAAACTTATTATCTTTTATTGCCTAGGCAGAAAATACTGGTTTAGATGATTAAAACTTGAAGCTCATGGAAAACTTTTATCTTCAGCTGCTGTGCGAAGATCCCTTCCCAGTGAGCATCACAGCCTGGTTTGTCTCAGCAAACAAACAGCTTTGTCACATCCTCCAGCATAAACAGGGCACAGGAATGATGCTAAGCTGCTGTGGATGTAGAGGTGCTGGTTGGGGTTAAGGATGAAGAACGTCCTTGAAAAGCCTCTGCAAGAAGTACTTTTAGGTGGTTCATGCTTGTCCTGGGAGTGCCACTCTCTTGTGGTGTCACAGCCTTTGGGACTGTGAGAATTAGGTGAGGGCACATCCTCCAGCTGAATTTCAGCTGGGAGGAATTCAGTTGCCACCCTCTCAGTGACACAAAGTGGAGTGAGGAAGTTTAAACAACGGGGATGTTCAGTTCCAAAGGCCTGTCCTGAGCAGCGCTGAAGCAGCAGTGCACACAAACCCTGCCTGGGCACGTGGTCAAGCAGCTTCCCTGGGATTGCTCTCGTCAGCTGGATGTGTTTCAGTGATTTTGACTTGGCTGAAGGTCCAACAGGATCTGCTGTTTGAGGAAAAGGGGAAGAAAAGCTCTGTGTGGGTCTGTGGTGTCTTGGAATGATGAGGTAGATTACAGCAAGTGTTGCACTGGAATCCAGGCAGGTCTCAGTGGTATAAACCTGATTAATCTAAATTCAGCTCTGGTGAGATGATGGATTGCTTGATGGCAGAAGATCATAAAATAATCATCACTGGGTTTCACTCAGGTTCCTGCAATGCATTCCTTCAAAACTGTGTGCTAGGAACTGCACTCTGGGAGTACAGCCTGTGGTGCCAGGATTTAAGCTGTGCCCTGGTTTGCTGCTTGGTTCAGACCTGGNAAGCCTCTGCAAGAAGTACTTTTAGGTGGTTCATGCTTGTCCTGGGAGTGCCACTCTCTTGTGGTGTCACAGCCTTTGGGACTGTGAGAATTAGGTGAGGGCACATCCTCCAGCTGAATTTCAGCTGGGAGGAATTCAGTTGCCACCCTCTCAGTGACACAAAGTGGAGTGAGGAAGTTTAAACAACGGGGATGTTCAGTTCCAAAGGCCTGTCCTGAGCAGCACTGAAGCAGCAGTGCACACAAACCCTGCCAGGCACGTGGTCAAGCAGCTTCCGTGGGATTGCTCTCATCAGCTGGATGTGTTTCAGTGATTTTGACTTGGCTGAAGGTCCAACAGGATCTGCTGTTTGAGGAAAAGGGGAAGAAAAGCTCTGTGTGGGTCTGTGGTGTCTTGGAATGATGAGGTAGATTACAGCAAGTGTTGCACTGGAATCCAGGCAGGTCTCAGTGGTATAAACCTGATTAATCTAAATTCAGCTCTGGTGAGATGATGGATTGCTTGATGGCAGAAGATCATAAAATAATCATCACTGGGTTTCACTCAGGTTCCTGCAATGCATTCCTTCAAAACTGTGTGCTAGGAACTGCACTCTGGGAGTACAGCCTGTGGTGCCAGGATTTAAGCTGTGCCCTGGTTTGCTGCTTGGTTCAGACCTGGGTTTGCAAGGCAAGAAAAATACTGAAATTAACCTCAAGTTGAGCTGCTTCACATTTGCATAGAATCATAGAATGGATTGGGTTGGAAGAGACCTTAAAGATCATTCCCTTCCATTCCACCTCCTACCACAGGCAGGGACACCTTTCACTACCCCAGGATGCTCCAAGCCCTGTCCAATCTACTTTGGACACTTCCAGGGATGCAGGGGCAGCCACGGCTTCTCTGGGCACCCTGTGCCAGGTCTTGCCCACCCTCACAGGGAATTTCCTCCTGATATCCAATCTAAATCTTCCCTCCTTTGACATAAAACCGCTGCCTTGCTCAGATCTGCTTCTTGGCACCTTAAGGAGATAAAACTCCAGGGCTGTTCAGTATCCTCCTCCAGAGCCTGCCGGAATCAATTCAAGGCTTTTTGAGCCTGAATCAGACTCAAGCAGGAGCAAACAAGCAAGGAGAAACCTTCTTGATTCTGAACCTTTTGTTTCTTTGCTCAGTGAAGGGTTGCCCTGGTTTGGGGCTGCAGGTCCAGTGTGTGTTTATCAGGGAGAGCATTGGTAACTGGAATTGGCTCCTGGCCACAGCATCCAGGAAAGCAATTTGTCCCCAGCAAGCGAGGGAAGTGCTGATCAGCTGCTGCTGTTCCTTCTCTGTGAAATATTTACTGGGCTGATCCTGTCCCCTGTGGGTTCATGCCTCGAACTTCTCACCAGTGTGCAGGGTCTGTGTTGCACAAACACCAGCACATTCTCATGAGTACTGAAGATTTCCCCATTTTTTATATGATTATACCTGCAACGAGGCAAGAATAATCACCCTCATCCTCATGTTTTGGAGAATTTGTGGACTTTTTCTCAAAGTGTGTTCCCTTTGAAACCTATGGGGCCCTGCCAGTTTTACAGGTGTCTTACAGCATGGAAGCATCTGTGCATGTTCATTCACACGCTGGGCAAGTTAAAGCTTAATGAAAGTGTAAATAAACCTGGGAAGTCCATGTGAAGTTGGTGGAGCTGTGCTGATTTATGCTGGCCTGAGAATCTTTTCAGGCTTGAAAGCTTTTGGGGTTGCTCCTGGGTTTTTTTCTCTCAGAGTTCCAGCAGAACTCCATCGCTCATCTCCGTACTGATCCACGTTATCTGAGCTTTACACCCTCCACGTACTCAGGGAATTCTCTTGGCACAGGGATTTTTATAGAGATATTTGAAAAGCTGTCTCTATTAAAAGCCATTTTAGGTTGCTGTGTAGGAGAAACTTGTCTCTCCTTTCATGTTTTTTGATTTAAATAACTCATTTCTACCTATGGCAGGGACTAGGAATGACTCAATAATTTGCAACTAATAATTTCTTAGAACAACTTTGCCCTCCTTTCTCTTCACAAATTGTCTGCAAACAGATTGTACAACTGTAATACGTTAATGGCTGAAAATTATTTGACCATTTTTTCAGCAAATACCTTTTGGCCTGTAGGTTATTTGAATTGCAGATTGCGACTGTTAAAATGAAATATATAATTAACACTGCAAACAGAGCTGGTTGGGTGTTGCAGGAGACCAGTTTTTATGGAAATATATTGATTTGTCGAGATGAACATTTGTTACAGCAATATAGCGATTTGGGGAAAAAAAGAAATACAGCTTTTTTGAAGTAAATATTTGTAATCCAGAAGGGAATTCTTATTTTGAGCGCTCCTGAGAGCTCACTTGAGATTTTGCTGGCACAGACAACCAGGTTGGAAGTCCTGTTGAAAAAGTAGAACTGGTTCTTACCTTCCCTCATCCAGCCAGGTGTCCTGATGCAGACATTTTTTTATTCTGAAATGCAACTCTTTTCCTATGCTCTGTTCAAATTGTTACCTTTGTAAAAATAATTAAGCATAAATTGGCAGAATGTACAGTAAATTTATTATTTCCTTAAAAGTGTAATAATCAAGAGAGGGGAGAATGGTGCCTCCTACCCTTGTCAGTCAGACTCTTAATGTCTCCATCCATATATTCTGATTTTAATGGAAAAACTCTTGGAAATTTTTTTTGCTTTCTAGCATTGTTGCAGTGTTCAGTGCGAAATTTTGGAGAATGTTAAGCACCAGGGAAACTATGTGCCACCTAGTCCATCTGTGGTTTTTATCTGGGTGCAATTCATTAGTGTGGATGACATACAGAGTTTTCTAGCCAGCACCAAAAATTGGGGTATAAACAGTGGTAGGTTTAGAGTCTATAAGGAATAGAGTGCAGAAAACTCAGTGGTCCCTGTGCAGGGAGGGTTGAGGGCTCTCTTTGGTGCAGGCTCTGTGAAAGGGGGGGTTCTGATGCAGCACATGGGGAGCTGTACCATGATTTCCATGGTTCCTCTCCCAGAGGCTCTGCCCGTGGCTGCAGGAAGGGCAGGGNTGGAATTGTCATGAATTGAGAGCTCTGGAATTGCCACGAATTGTGAGCTCTGGAATTGCCATGATTTGTGAGGTCTGGAATTGCCATGAATTCCAAGCTCTGGAATTGTCATGGATTGTGAGCTCTGAAATTTTCCAGAATTCTGAGCCCAGAGGAGCTCTGGCCCAGCAAGGATGGCTGCGTGTGCTCTTTACAGCCCCTGGCAGGGGACAGTCGGTGGCACCACACACACGGGGAATGTTTGCACACATCAGGGTCTGTAATTGTTTACAGATCGTGATGGAGTTGTCTTTTCTCTAATCAAGCCCATTCCTGGGGAGCAGACCCTCACTCCAGCCATTGTCTGCTACTGGCAGAGGGTTTGGGTGAGATGAGCATCGTCGTTGTATTCTGGGCACCTCGGAGTATGGGATAATAACAGAGTGATTAAGTGGTCTAAAATCAGCACGAGAAGTTACGTAATAATTGATGCTTTCACACTGGAGTGAAAGATTTCTGCAGCACTGTTTAATTATGAGGAACAACTGAAATTTTCCCTGAAAAAGGAAAATGAAAGAAATTATATACATTGGTCCGGGAGGAAAGCTGAAACATAGCTTGTGTTTTAAAAAGAAAAAGGTGATTTCAGTATATTTGACAGCAAGTATTTTCCTTGGGACATTGTGGTTCTTATTCTCCAAAGCTATTACAAATTATTATAGCATTTTATGCTTCTAGCACAGCTGACATGGAATAGGCTGTTTTTCCCAAACCATGAGCATCCAGTGAGTAGCTGCTGCAGAGCAACACCTCTCTGTTATGAAGGGAAATATCTTTGCCTGGTAAAAATCAGTGTAGGGGCACCAACTTCAGTGGTGTTGTATCTTTTATGACAACTAAAGTTTTTCTTTAGAATACTGAACATTTTCTCTCTTCCCTGGGCTTCCTTTTAGTAGTAGCCTAACTAACAATAATAATTTAAGGGGAAACAACTCAGACTAAACCTGAGCTTCAGCCATTGCTCTGTCCTAGGGGTTGGTGATCTCTACCCGAGGAGAAATTCATGTGAATATCACTATCCATGTAAGGAAACTCCCTTAAGTGGTGCTAATATTTATATTATTTCTATTTCTATTTCTATTTCTAAACAGTCAAAGTGCACGTGTGTACAGCCTTTTCCAAAGTGATATTAGTTCAATGGCAACTCCAAATCCTAAGTTGTGCATCAGTCAAAACTGATAATTTACACAGACTGTTGAAAATAAGCACATCAAGTTCCTATATTTTAATATAAAATGTAACAAACTCATCCATGTACACCAGCCCTATAGTTAGGCCAGCATTATTAAAAATTAAATGTGTGAATTTACATGTAATTTAAAATCAATGTGTAATTTATGAAGAATTAGAATCTTGATCCTATACATCGTATATATCAAATAGTTACAGATTTCCTCCTGATGGAAAGCAAGTAACTCTGGCCGGGAAACCCATTTGTATCAAGCACTTTGGAGCAGTTTCTTTCCTTTCTTAATGGCTACTGCTAAAGGAGAAAATTTAGTCTTCCTTTTGCTTCCAGATATACCCACGAACTCCATGTGTCCCTCGGGCAGTAAATAGATATTGATTTTCTCCCTAACAGAAGTACATTATTACAGTGATTAAACCGTAGACCTCCCTTTATGAAATAAAAAAAAAAAAAAAATTGGAAATTGGTGAGCTAAAGAGGATTTATTTACAAAATAGTTTGGGTTTTTATATTCATCAAACTGTGATTCAAGCTCTAAATGCAAAGCCTCTGTGTATATCGCCCTTTTTAAGCAGCAGCAACTGGCATTTAAAATAAATGCTGATATTATAATTATCAAAGCATTATGTCTGTTAGAGCTGCTAATAGTCACTTTGCTTCAGTTTTTTTTATTTTACATTTGTCAAAATTCTGACAAGCATGCTCTGGGATAATGTTAGATTCAGTGTTGATATTGTTACTCAACAAGAACATTGATTATGTCTTAATAGGACATATTCAGTATGTATTATATGCAATTATCATCTTAAACGAACACAAGCGTTTATTTAGCACCAACTGAAATTATTTAAATCCGAAGAATTTTCCTTTCTGGTTAGCATTATATTATAAAGTCATTAGTACCAAATAGGATGTGGCAGCACACTCCTGCTACAGTATTCTGCATGAATTCTGTTTATAAACAGAATCAGGAGTAGTTGAGGCACTGTTGTATCATTACAGAAATACAAATATCCATGAAATAGACAGAAAACTCTCTATTGATAGTTAGAATTGAAAGGATATTTGAAAGCCTTGTAAGGATATTGAATGTTCTGTGTGTTGTTTGCTTCCCAAGCACATTTTGTTTTGATCTTAACAACGTTCTGTGAATGTGGGCATTTCTATTCTCCCCAATATTTTATTTTGGATGAGGACTGAAACACTAAAGGAAGGTTTGGTGCTGTGGTACTGAGTGTGCCCTGTCAAAATCTGCAGTCCATGGGTGTCTTGCAGGGGAGCACTGGAGGAAGGCCTTGGATTGGGGATTTCCTGGGAAAGGGCTGGTTCCTGGCGTCCTGCTGCTGACAGACCCCTGGGTCCTGGTGCAAGGAACCCCAGCCTCAAGGGCCCTAAACCTTCCCTGTAATCACCCAAATTGTTCCACTGGTTTCCACCTTATATTTTGAGTCCTACTGCCCTGATGATGCCAATTCCAGCTGAGTTTGGATGCCCTCCAGCCTGGAAATGACAGCCCAGACCAAGGCTCGGACTGTTACTGCTGCTGGTGTGAAACACTGACAGCCAGGGCTTGCTTCTCTTCCCCCACTGATAGCTTTTTATTCTATCTGTAATATTAAAAGATTAAAACCCAGCAGAAACCCAGCATCATCTGGTTTGACCCAGCATTACCCAGAAGTTCTCCCTCGGTTCATTCCACCTGTGTGTGCCTGCGCTGCACTGTTGATTTCCCCGTGTTGTGGTGAGATCCTGCGGGCTTTGTCAGGAAGCTGAACTCTGGGAAAGTGCCTTTCCTGGCCTTTCCTGCTTTGTGGTGCTGAGCCAGCTCTGGCAGGGCAGCAGGGGAGCGAGATCTGATGGGAATGTTAACTCTGGTGGGGATGGCAGGGAGGGGACCTTTGCAGGAAAGCACTCAAGGCACAGCTCACCTCCTTGGCAAGCCGCGCAATTTGGCAGCGTCACCCCTGCCGGGGCTAAATGACTGCAGGGAGAATTTATGGGGAAAGGAATGGTCCTCCTGCTGGAGCTATACAAACCCTCTCAACAGTGTCACACTCCACAAAGTCACAGTTGATAAATAATAAGCCACACAGCAGCAACTGGATGTTCATTTATTAAAATAATCCATTATCCTTCGGAGCTGCAGATCCCACTTGTTGAGAGCTGGGGCTTTTTTCTGTTGCTTGTATCTTGCTGTCCAAGTGGTGTTGATTGGATTGCTTCTGCAAGGCTGTGCTTAGGTCACTTAGGAGCAGGCCTGGGTTTAGTGACAGGCAGGTGGGACAAGTCTGAGTCACTGTGGGGTCTCAAAATGACACAAATTTTTGGTACTGCATTTATTGCTCATCCCTGCAGGGCAGGGATGGAGGAGGGAAGGCTGTTCTCCTCCACTGCCACCTGCCAGCAGCACTCATTCCTCACAAGATGGGAGGAAAAGGAGAGAGAACACACTGGGGCCAAAGGTCTGATCCCGGAGAAGAGGGAAATGCTCTTTGAGCAATGAGAAGAGGAGGTGTTGTGAGAGCTTCTAGAGCAGCCCTGACCTCCCAGCACAGCCCCTCTGCAGCAGCATCCCTGAGGAACGGGGCTGGAGGGAGCACAGGGATCCCTGCCCTGTCTGCAGAAATCCAGGGCTGTGGTAAATCCCACTGATCCAAACGATCCCTGCTGGTGCCTGACTCGGCTGGGCTGGAAGGAGCAGAATTGCTGGAAGGTTTTTACAAGCGAGTGCAAAGAGAGCCTCTGATGGGAACAAGCCTCTGCCCAGGGGTTGCATCTGTTAGCAGCTGCTTCCTCTAACAAAGCAAATATTTGGTGACAGAACAGGATGTAGGAAGTGCTGCATAGCAGGGAAGTGTGAAGTATTCATAATTATACGAGATACTACTCAAAATTCAATGTTTTTCACATTTTGTGCGAGCTTAAACATTGGACTCCTGTCACAGACATTTCTGCTGCAGTAGATGCAATTTCTAGCATAAATGGGCTTGCTTTCAATAGAAAATAGGACAGTTTTCAAAGGAAAAAAGGCCAATTTGTGAGTAAAAATGGGCTTCTTTCTGAGCAAAGAGGCTTATAAACATGAGGTGATAAATGGTTCTGCAAGTTTTCCGTACAATAATAAGAACTTTCTAATCAAAATAATGAAAAAGTTGCAGCTAGGGGAGGGGAGAGAAGTCTCATTCAGGTTTTAATGCAGTTTAGAAAATAAATATATGAACACTGTAAATTTAGTTCCCCTCCATAGCGTGAGTTTGTGTTGGAGACATGTCAGTAATACTTCTCTGCGTATATTTTTATGATGTTATAAATCAAATTCCTGCTCTTGGTTTGCCGCCTTCTGGGATGAATTTCACGGAATAATGTTGTAAGACTTCAGGAAATACATTTCTTAGGATCCCCTGTGTGGCACTGGCATCTGATTTCCTAGCAGTCCATATGTTTTTAGAACAAAATTTATCTTCTGGCTTGACTTGCTGGCTTTCCATGCAAATATATTGTTTCATAATAGCTGATCTGATGAGCAGCTGAGGTGGCTGCTTCTTTTCTGGCCTAAAAGTGCTTCAAAAATCTCCATATTCGGGAGTTGGGATCTCCTTCTTACACGTGCTCCAGAAAAGGGGATGGTGGGATGTGCCCAGGAAAACATATAATGCAAAATGCACTATTTGGGAAAGCTTCCAAATCCCTTGGCTACAGAGCAGATTGGGTGACCCACGAGGTTGCTTTGCTGGGCTGTCTCCTGGCTGCCAGCTCCCTGGAATAAGTTGGATAAAGGACATGGGT
Organism: Platysteira castanea; assembly: GCA_013397175.1. NCBI lineage: Eukaryota > Metazoa > Chordata > Aves > Passeriformes > Platysteira > Platysteira castanea. The sequence continues at coordinate 143,706 of VYXC01010334.1, read as the reverse complement.
GAGGGATGTCAAAGATGTGAATCCTGGGGGCTTGCAGACACAGCTCCAAAAGGCTCCAAAAGGCTCCAAAAGGCTCCAAAAGGCTCCAAAAGGCTCCAAAAGCAGCGGCTTTGTCGCAGCTTTCCCCGTGGGATCCAGGTTAGCTTTCCAGGAAGGTTTGGATGAGCACTCCCGGGCACTGCCGTGTTGTCACCGCGGGGCTCCAGAGGTGACTGCAGCGCTCTCCCGTCCGTGTGCCCCGCGATGGTGCCGCTCCCGTGGGCTTGGGGCAGGCGGTTCCACTCGAGGCAGCCACACAAACCCCAGTTTAATTAAGTTCCCGGTGAAATCCATGCCAGAATTCCCTGCCAGCTCCACGGGAGCAGGTTCTGCTGCTGCTAACAGCTCCCTTTGACAGAGCCATTGCTGACCCCTGGCCCAGCCTTCAAGCACGCCTGCTTTCATCCCTGATGTGGGAGAGGGGAGCTCCAAAGGCTGGCACGCTGCCATTCCAGAATTGTGAGCACTTTTTTTCCAAGTGAAAGCTGTGTTTTAGGAGAGGAAATGAAGTTGGTTCTTGCTACGGGCCTGTGCTGCCTGGTTCTGCAGTAGGTGGGCAGCCAGATAAGTACCCATGACACGGTAATTAGAAATCATCAATATAAATCATTAATATCACCCTATGCATTTGCTTTGGCCAATAACTGGAAGTCTTTGACCGTTTTGGAAACTGCTTTTTTTTGTTTCTTTCAGTGGAGCAAACTTAGATTACCAGTCTAAATGCTAATACCCAGAATGAATGGGATTTAATAAAGCGAATTTATATGTAGATTGTGACATTAGTATTTAATTATGTCCCCATCATAACAATGATGAAGCAAGCTGCTAAATATTGGTGCACTGAAGGTAGAGCTTACTCTTAAAGAGCAAGTATATTTTAATTTCTTACCTCTTTCCTAATCTTCCTCAATAACAAGATAAATTATGTACTGTTTACCAATATTCACCTTCATGCTGGATTGCAAATGAGGTTTCCAGGGTAGCAGCTGAACTCATAGGAAGCTGTGCTGGTGTTTCAGTAAGACACTGTGATAACAGCTCTGTTTCTCTGCTATGTTTTATTAGGCCAAATAAAGTTTTGGATTTTTTACAATTTGTTCTTTTAATATTAATCAAAAGTAGTATGTTATCTCTGTGGGTTTTTTCTTAACCTTTCCTTTTCTGGTTTTATTTTTCAGACCATGGAAAGCCCAAAGTATGAGCTGGTTATAGAAGCCAAGGATATGGGTGGGATGGATGTGGGACTAACAGGCACGGCCACTGCCACTATTCTGATCGATGACAAAAATGACCACGCGCCAGAATTCACCAAGAAGGAGGTAAGAGCTGCCCATCTGTTCCCTACAAAATGGTGCAAGCAATTGTAATTAGCTTGTTTCTAAATATAAAGATGTTCCTTAAGGAGAGAAGACACGTACAGAATGTTTTTAGCTCGCTGTGACAGACTTTCCTGGAGCTGCTCTTTTCTTTTTTCGCGTTAATCAACGTGTGTGCATCAGCTCCAAACCACAGCGCAACCACAAGGTAAAAAACAATTATGTCATTAGAGATTGGCTAGCAGGGTGAAAACCTGTAAAATAAATTTGCTGCTGGTAACTTTCTCCTTTTGCTCCTGTGGGGGAAATAACAAAAACAGCTTAAGGCTTTGGATGGTCAGGACTGTGGATGAAAACATTTTCTTCCTGTCTGCAGCACTTCCCCTCTGAGCCAGCCAGAGTTTGGGGGTCTGTAATTAAAGCTCCAGTCCTAAAAGCTTCAAATTTAACCTGCAGGTGGAATTTGCAAGGAAAGGTTTTTTCCCTGTAAATTGAATTCAGCTGAAGGGTGCCAGAAAGTTCTGATAAACCTCAAACCAAGGCGAGGGAATTCCCTGCCTGAATCCACCAAATTTCCTGCCCTGCTCACACTGTTCCCTTCCATCCCCTACATTTATTATTAGTCTGGTTTCTTGGTATCTGGAGAGAATGAGAGAGTTTTGAAAGTTTTACCTAATAACAGCCAGGTTGGATTTTGCTATAAAAGTTTCCCAGGGCTCTGCAAACTTTTAAGGAAAAATGACCAAAATAGGAGAAGTAAACCTGAGGGATCCTGATTTTAAGGTGATTGTGGAAGAAGGGAAGAAAAGCCTGTTGCTGTAGAAGTTTTTTTTCTTTAATCTGAAGTATATTTTTACCTTTTAATTTTTTTTTTCCTGGCCTAACATTAACAATTTGGCAACAGATTATTTTGACTCAAATTGCTGTTATTTCACTTGAACAATTATTTCTTTTATAAATGCAAAGTAAGTGAATACCAGATTCAAACATAACAGAGAAGGGTTTTTAAAAAAAAGAAAAAAGAAGAAGAAATTAGAAACAATGACAATTTTGCCAAGGGAATATCTATAATTACTTCAGTCAAATGCTTTTGCAGTAGTGTTTCAGTCACCTAAAAATTATCGTGGAGAGACTGATCCAAACCTTTCAAGCACATAGGTGACAATTAAGTGACTATGATCAAACTATTAATTCCCTTAGAATTACCTGTTACATCAGGCTTTTAATGCTCTGAAAGCTGTCCTGACAACCAATACTTAAAATATCTCTGAAATGCTGTATTTTCTTTTAACCTCCTGGAAAATCACAATGTTCAAGGACAGCTTGGTGTATTTAGAAACAGGAATTTATTGGATTAATCAATATTGATAGCAATTCATGTCAGTCAGAGTCCTACCTACTTGAATTTCCAAAGTTGGAGAATTCCTCTCTGGAAGAAATATTTCTAGATCTCTTTCAATAGAATTCTTTTGAAGAAATATTTCTATTATAAAGTCCTGTTTGACTTAACAATTTGGTAATTTGGACACAAAAATTCATGTGCCTGCTTAGCCACAAATGTTCTGTCAGTGTCAGTCTCTGTGGAACTTCAGAAATGCTCATAAATTCAGTTCAGTCAGGGACAGTAAAAGGCACTTTATACCCTTGAAAGTTTGGGGGTTTTAGCACAAAAATGAAGTAGGTGTGAAGAGACAGCATTATCTTGTTTTCTTTGAAAAGTCTGGCCCTAGACATTTTTTTTGCACTTCTTTTCTTTTCCATTGTGCCATTTCCTTTTAATGGTTTGACATGGGTTTGGACCTTTCACTATTTAGAGATGTTAATGACCTCAGAAATCTTCCCTCTGCCTTGATAAGGGATATTCATATTCCATGAAGAAGGCAGGAGAAATCAGCCTTTAATGTATGGTGCCAGGCCCCTTTAGGAGCAGATTCTCTACTTAAAATAAGGAGTGTAAGAGGAGGGAGGGGCATTAAATCTCAGTTTATCAATTGATTTAATGCCACTTTATTTGTTTTACTGCTGAAAGTGCGTAATTATTGCATTTTAATACCAGTTGCAGACCACAGGCTGCAATACTATTGGTTTGAATTAGAGCTGAAAGAAAAAGATATCTTTTACAAGATAACTTCTGAAGGAGAAAGCTCAAATTCAGTAAATCTGAACTTTGATTCCAGAGTGCAGCTTCTATTATTTATTTTCTTACCTGTGCTTGGACGCTGCCAGGGATGGGACAGCCACAGCTTCTCTGGATAACCTGTTCCTCACCACCCTCAAAGGGAGGAATTCCTTCCAAATATCCAATCTAAATCCACACTTCTCCAGCTAAAGGCCATTCCCACTTGTCCTGTCCCCACCTGCTCTTGTGAAAAGCCCCTTTTCTGGTAGAGGGGTGTTTGTCCAGCCAATCTGTCCCTCCACCCAGCCTTTCCCCTCCCTGCACCCCGCTCCTGGGCCGGCCTGGTGCAGTTGAGCTGCAGGAAAAGTTCATCCCTGGAGTGCCCAGGAGCAGCAGAGCATCCTGGCTGTGATCCAGCTTCCCTTAACTGCAGAGGAAGGGCTGGAGCCCTGGAGGCTCTAAGTGTGTGTCAGTGATGCTTTGATGGCTCAATAAATGAGAGATTGCTGTGTGGGCTTCAGCCCAGTTCAGTGTTTGGTTACTGCCTCATCACTCCCCACGCTTCCCGAATATCTGTCTTGTTCTGTCTCACATCTACACTGCCTGCTAATAATAGGCTCTGAGCAGTGTAAGAATCCATTCAGGTGTGCAAACAGAACCCCGTTCCCTCCAGGGTTTTTCATAATTTCATCTTTAATGCCAAAAAGAGCAATATTTTAAGAGTTCCTCCAAAAATCCCAGGTGAGGTAGCAAGGTCTAGCTTTTAAAAGGTCACAGTGGCTGGGATATTGTGCCAGATTTAAATTAGAGGGACTGAAAATAGAGATACTTATGAAATTAGTGGCCTTTTTTTAAAATTTACAACCTTATTTCTATAATGGGAAAAAGTTTTTAAATTAATTTTGTGAATTACTGTTTTGTATCACAAAGGCATTTGGCCTTTCCTTACCAGCAAGGTGAGGCCTTAGGCTCAAATCTTGTTCAGCAGCAAAGGATTGTTTATGTGAAAATAAGGAATGGAGCAAAGCAAGGAGCAGGCACAGATTGTTCTGGAAAATCTGATACCTGGCCTGCAGGATATTCCAGGTGGGTGGGAATGAGCTGGACTGAGTGAACACTGATGGTGCTGAGGATTGTTTTTATACCTAGAACACTAACAAAAATGAGAATCCTTTTCTTGTGGCACTGTAAGAGTGGGTGACAGAGCACTGCAGTGCTGTATCCTGCAAAAAAGGGATTTCAGTCCGGAGTTAAGGTCACTGTGGCTGTGGTGTGATGAAAAATTAACAATGTGGCATCTGCTGAAAGACACGAGCTGGCAAATTCTCCTCTTGTCTCTGTTCCTGGAGGCATGGCTCTGCCCAGATATCCCCTAAGGCCTTGGCGAGGAAAAAACAAGAGTTTTAGCGCAAGAAAGATATGGACTTGACCCCTTTCTGTCTTTTCTTCCTCTCCAAAAGAACAGTCCAACGAATCCTACGTATTCCACTCCTGCCTGCAGAGTGTATGCTCAAAAATGAGATTCCTCTGACTGTTTGCCTTTATCTCCTGCCCTGAATTTTTAAAGCTTCCATTGTTGCTCTTTAATGGTTATTTTCCCTTAATATCAGATATATTTTCATTCTGTGGTAAATGCTGTCAGGCACTTGAGAGAGAAAAGCAGTGGTGTGGCTGAAGGGGATGATTTTTCTGAAGTCCCCCCAGTTCTCACATCTCTCCTTCTCACCAGATTTGGGACAGCAGCACCCCTAGCCAAACCTGGACAAGTGGGATTGGTCAGAGTGCTCTTACTGGCACATAAGAAACAGCAACTTCACTTGGCCAGCGAACAGCCATCCCTCACACAATTCCTCTTTCTGCCACTTCCAGCCTCACCTTCAATTCCATCCATTTCTGGGACAAAGAAATGTGAAATAGAAATAATTCTGTCACACCAGGGAGAACAAGATTAGGGAAAATATTTTTCCTAGTATAGATGTTTCTAATATTTATGTTCTTAGAAAAGAATTTTCCAGTAAAATAAAGATCTTGCCTCCTGTGAACAGAATAAAATTTATGTAATTTGACAAACCACCACCACGGTGAGATCTGAGATACGCTAGTGCTGGGAGTCTGAAGTGAAAAATATGATTTGTTCACATTCTGAATACCAGCTGATAAATGGTTTATAAAAGAGTAATAAATGACTAATGTGAGCTTTAATAAATGATTCATCAGTTCCTATAGAGACCTGTAAGTGGCTAGGTTGCTTGTCACTGTGATTTATGATGACTCCCAGCGCTGTCTCCCGACTCAGTTGTGTTACCCACTGGGTAAAGCAGCCCCTGGAGGACAATCTGCACCTCCGTCTGCTCGTGGTTCAACGAGGATGTGAGACTCTCACAGCACCATCTGGAGAGATTTATTTTGCAGCTCAGATTGTTGAGAAATGGGTTTGAAGCTTTTGAGAGTCCTTGTCTTAATTCTTGGTATTGGCTAGACCGTATCGAGGAACAAATATGGAGCTAAAAGCAATTTTAAGGTTCCTCCTGGATCACTTTTCCATACTTCTTCCAGAAAAATGTCTCTCTTAGATGTGATATTTTTATTTTCTGTGGTAAACAGACCTTACCAACACAGACCAGATCTGCCCATTCACTTTGCATGTGTGAAGCCAATCAATCTCTCCTCTCCTTCTTCTGTGGACTGAGTCAACCCTGGTCCTTCTTACCTTGTCTTGCAGGGAATATTTTGGCCTTTAGGACCCCAAATTATTTTATTCCTTTCTGTGTAGGACTTCCAGTGAGCTGGGCCACACCTTTAGACACAATCACATTAATGGTAGGTGATTCCCCTTCAACCCTCCTCCCACAGACCTTTACATGTGACGGGGAGAGATTTCTAAGGAGAACCACAACTGTGTGGAGAACAGAGCCAAAGAGGAGCTGTCCTTTGGCTAAAGCCCTGCTGGGGAGCATGGCCAGGACTGCAGGCCTCTCCCACTCCCTGCTGGGATGGAAATCAGAGTGCAAACCAGGCTGAACAGAGACAAAACCAGCAGGAGCTGCCTGGGTGGCTCAGCGAGTGGGTGAGGACAAAGCAAGCTGGATTCTTCCCACATCACAAACTGTTCTCTCCTGCTGGATGCTGGAAGGGCTGAGGTGCTTGAGCAGCATCAGCAGATCTGAGCAGACGAGAAGCCAGTGCCAGGCTGATAGTTAAGAATCAGAGTTTCATTACAGCCTAAAAGTGATGGGAACCAATCTAAAATTCCAGCAGCCTGTTCAAATTGGATCGAACTCCCCCAGTGTTGATTTGTCGGGAGAAATTGTTTTGTGGGATGGATAAAACCATTACAGCAAAATCACATGAACAGAATGCATATTGGAATTTCCATTTGGCTCCCGTTTTTGGGCTGTGAGACAATTTGCATGCAGAGAAATCGGAATTCATACAGAAACTCAACAGAGCAGGGCAAAGCCTCTACAGCTGTCAGTAAACTTTGGCACAAAGAACAGCTTCATGTTGGCTGGGGATCGCCAGAGAGGAGCTCTTTGGCCACCCTTGTTTTTTCTAGAGCTGTAAATACAGCCAGAAAGGCTCCTGGAGCATATCTTAACCTTCAGAAACCCCTGCACCAGATAAATATTTGCACTGACCTTTTCACTCAGCTTTATTTCCACTTCACCCTCTTGTAGCAGCTCACTAACACACTTGACATTCCTCCAGGTGCCCAAAAGTCTCCTCGAAGGCAAATGAAAGATGTTACCTGGTGTGTTTTTCATATGTGAGAGGTTGAATTTATGAAAGGAAACAAGCATCTACATAGCAGCAAATATTTTCTTTTCTAAATGAACATTTTGAGCATTCTGTTGTCACTGCAGAAATGAAATTTTCAGCAACTGTACCGTTTCTTCATGATTAATAATCGGTCATTGGTCTCACCCATGGTACAGTTCAAGGCACCCAGAGTTTTCTGAGCTGTCATGATTTACAGAACAGATTTCAAAATCACATAAGCATTTTAGGGATCTAAGAATCTAAATAACAGCTATGTAGACACCCCCTCCTTTTTTTTTCCCTAAATAATTTTAGATGTCGAAAATAATTAAAAAAAAAATTGGACTTCATAAAGTAGCTGTAAAGACATCTAGGGCCCACTGGAGTTCAAAAACCTGGGTTTAGGAGCATAGATTGCTTTGACTCTCAGTGCAATCAGGATTCCAAAGGTCTGTCTCTCTTCCAAGCACTTTCAAATCACCTGGAAAAATGCCCATCATCAAGAAGAAGGTTTGTTAATATTTCTGAGTTGTGTTGTGGTGCTACCAAACTAAGGACATCTGGAAGCCTTATTTAAACAGTCTGGCTAGCTGGATAATGAAATTACTCTTTTTGGTTTTTTTTTTTTTTTACTTCTTCTCCAATATTGTGTGTCAGTTTCTATCAGAGTTCTCTGGCTGAGGATTCTCATGACAAGAAATGCTCAGCACCACTCAGGACTGAATTAACAATGACCTTAACGACCAACACTCTGCTATAGCAAAGAGTGGAATAATTTTAGAGAAAGGAAGACAAATGTGATTAGTCTGTGCATTGACTGAAACAGAGAACTCTTCAGCAAAAAACAAAACCAAAGCAACAAAATAATAGTGTTTGGAAGACCAGTGGCTCCTGTACTCATCCAGATTCACACTGTGTGCATAATAATCTGTATTCATGTGGCTTTCAGCAAGCTATCTGCATAACCAGTGTAAGCACTTTGTTCAAGAACTTTTGCAAAATATGTTTAACACGGAGTCCATCCACTTATCACATAATTAGAGCTGGAAGTGCTGCAGAGCAGAAGGCAGCAGACTCCTGCATTTATCTTTGCTCGCGAGGGGTGAGTTCATTGCTTTGTTTCTCTCCACCAAGGTCAGGAAATACACGAAGTTGTCTATTTAATCTCCAGATAAACACATTTCAGCGGTGCATAAAACAACAGAGGGCCTGCTTTATAATCTGGGAGCAGCTGAGAAACACTTGTACGGTACAGCAAAGGTTCTGTGAATGGAAATGATCATTCAACCAGTGGGAATCTGGGGAGGAACACAAAGGCACTGCACTGCTCCTTCAGATCTGATTCTCCTCCCAGCACTCTTGCTCTCCAAGCAGGCTCACACAGTAAACTCACATTTCTGCCAGTCCTTTTCCTTTTTCCCCCCCTTTTGTCACTGTTCCTTTCCTGCCCTTTGTTTAGTTGCCCTGATTTGTTGTGATCAGCTGATCTGAGCCACCCTGATGCAAACTTCTGTGCGAGCCCTTGCCTTTTGCAAGCCTTTGGCTCTGCTTGGAAGGTCAGCAGCAGCTCCGTGGTAACAAAAGCAATTCTCACTGCAGCTGGCAAATTCTCACCACAAAACCATTCCAGCACCGACTTATCCTCTGAAGGCTTCTTCCATCTGCTTCTGCTGACAGCAAATATCCAAACACTGTGAGCACCAGAAAAGCCATAAACCCACAATTTATTGCTCTCTTCTCCAAGAAGTGAAGGTTAATATGCTTCCTCAATGTGGTCTATGAAGTGTGAACTTTACGACAGATATTAAGGTCAGGATTACAAAGTAAACAGTAGCAGTGAGAGTGTGGAGTACCTCTAGCACAAATACATTTGGGTAAGGAGCTGGAGAGTAGAAATTAAAAAGGAAGGAAGGCTCAAACAAAAGCTCTTGAGGGAAGCACAAGCTAAACAAAGATAATGTAATGTCTCCAGACCTAGACTTGGACCACTTATTCAGGGAAGCTGTATAAACATAATTATTAGCAGTCATTGCCAGGAGTGGCTATGTGATTTTCCAATTAAACAAAAAAAAAAAACCCACCAGCTGGAAGTTTGCAGTTGCCTTCAAATCAAATTAAGACTGTTTTCTACAGGTTTAAATTGTAATGTACATTCAAAACTTTGAGTATTTTCCCTGATAATTTCTTTTTCATTTAAACGTACAGCTGAAGCAGTCCATGGAAATTTCCTTTGATTTCCCTTTTCTCCAAGAGTGTTCCTAGCATACTGTACTTCATTAACTGTCCAAAGAATTCCAGCTTCAACACTGAGTGCTGGCAGGTGACACAGAGGCTTCCAAGGAGCTTCATACAGTTTCTTTCAGATCAAGATACAAAACAATGCATCAATCTCTTTCCTCAAACTAACATTGGGTGTCTGTGTTGGGAGACCTCGTTTGACTGTGTGATGTCCAGTTGACAAAAAACCTTAGTGTGGAAACAGTGATTTCCACACGTGGTATTCATTGCAGAGTGACCCTTAAATCATCATTATCTTGTTCATAGAATCCCAGAATGGTTTGGGTTGGAAGGGACCTTAAAATCATCTCATTCCATGTGCTATGGGCAGGGACACCTTCCACTATCCCTTGGTGCTCCAAATCCCAACCTGGCCTTGGACACTGCCAGGGATGGGGCAGCCACAGCTGCTCTGGGCACTCTGTGCCAGGGCCTCCCCACCCTCACAGGGAACAATTCCTGCCCAGTATCCAGTACAATCCTCCCTCTTTTGGCTTAAACTCATTCAGAATGTAAATTGGTGGTCAGGCAGTGAGGAAGAGATGACCAGGTATTACCTTTGTGGTTGTGGTGCAGCCAGCCAAAATTTTCTGTCTTAAAGGACCTTTTACTTCATTTGTGTAAAAGATTACAGTTTCTTACCTGTGGAATGCAGAATTTTAACAGAAATACCAAGAATTCTAAATCTCTTTGTCTGCCGCAGCAGAGCTGATTTGAGGAGTAGCAAATAGAGGAATTGTTGGATGTGTTGCAAAATATCACTGTAGTCTCACGAGTTCAGAAACCCACACTGTTAATATGCCTCCAGCATCTGTGGGAGTTCTGTTTTAAAAGCAGGATTAAACATGATAACACGCTATAGATCTTAACATATTCAATTTGCAGCAGACAAAACCCTATTTAATACCAATTACACAATGTGTGTGAGCTGGTATCATAGCTGCAGTTTATTTGAGCAGAGGGAATTTGTAAAGCTGAAGTCTATTAATTCAAAAATAATAGTTATGTGACTGCTTGGGTCATTCCACTAGAGTGGAATGGGTTTTGTGATCAGTTTATCAATTTCTTCACTGACAAGTGAGATTTTAAGATTTTTCTCAGCAACACTAAAACTGATTTGGCTACTCCAAAATTTGCTAACCATCTGTGCACACGAATCAAAATGTCAGGATTTATTTAGACAAAATATCTTTTTCCCTTCTGCTCGGAAGCATTAAAATAGACAATGGATAAAACTCACCATGCTAAAAGGAGCTGCAGGTTTATCCAAGTAAAATTTTTAGCAAGTGCCTGTGAAAGATATTCATTTGGAAACAATAAAATTGTATGGGCTTGGTTGTGTCTCAAACTTAGTGGACTAAAAACGGTGTTGTTACATGTAAGAAAAAACAGACTGGGGGGTTCAGACAGGACTCCTCATAGTTATAGTCTCTTTTGAAGAAAGTGGTTCAGAAGTGGAATTTATTCATATCCTTGTAGTCCCTGCTTTGGCTTGTTTCCAGGACTTGTTTGCCTTAGAGTTCCAGATGCGTATTTGCTTAAAGGGTAGCCCTTTCTCCAGCCGTCTGTCTAACAGTCACTTAATATTTATTTGTTTTTACAAATGTGTTCCCCTGTGTTCTCAGTCCATATGTCACCAAAAAAAAGTATAAGCCCAGCTCTACATGGAGTATCGATGTTATCCTCACTTTCCCATTCTTGACTTTGACCCGATTAGGAAAACTCCCTGAATCCCAGGTGTTTTCTACACCCAACGTTTTCATCCAACACTATTGCTCCACAGCCAGCCCTTTAGAGTTGGTGTTCTAACTCCTCTTGATACAGCTTTTATAGAGATATTTTTTTCTCACTTCCCTATGTAGTGTGGAAAATTCCTTCCAGCTAATCACTCATGCAGTCTTCTTGATATTTAGTTGGCCCAGTGCTGGAACTTAGCCTTCAAAATCCCTTCTGCCTGTTGCACCGTTCTCTTTTTTAAAACAAAACCAACCCTCCCCTTTCCAACTAACCAAACAATAAACTCTCGGGTTTTCCCCCTTCCCCTGTTCTTTAGTCAGGAATCTGTTAGGAGCCTTCTCTGACTTTTAATAATTAGCTTTAAATTTTCCTTCCTGTCCAAATTCAAGTCTGTTCTTTGACTCTCTGAGCCTGAACACCTCACATTCCTCAAACCCCTCGGCTCCGGTTTCCAGCTGCTGCCTCAGAGCTGCTGAGACCCTTCACTGATGTATCCCCCGACTGCCTTTGCTGAGGGACTCCCCTTTCTCTCTGCTTTTATTTTCATCACTTTCCCCCTGTCTTCTTACACAGAAAACTTTTCTTTTACTATATCACAAGAAGCTATTTCTGACCTTTGTCATCTCATGATCCTCTTTTTGCCCACATGATTTTTCCCCTTTTTTATAATTTCTGGAAGAGCTTCCTTTTCCCATTCCTTGATTCTCTCCCCCCGTGAACTCTTCTTCATTCCCCACCTGCTTCCCTCAGGAACCACCTTTCTGTTTTCAGTGCCTTAAACCATTTGCTCACAGCTCACAGAAGTCCACGTACACCTTTTGCCTGCCTTCTATAAATCGAGCCCCATCACTGTCAGCTTCCACACATCTCCCCATTTGTTCCTTTTAGACTTTATTTCCTCCTCCCCAGCTCGTTTGTTTTGCCCATCTGCACTCAGCGAGGCTGGCAGTGCCCATACGTTAACTGGTACTGTCAGATGTTCTCAGATCAATGATTTTGTTTCATTTAGAAGACTGATGGTGAGGAGAGCACTGCTGTCCTCAAGAAGTTTAAAGGGTTGAAAGCAATCTTTCAGTTAAAAAAAAATATAAAGCTTGAAAAATCAAAGGAGTTATGTGAGGGACTTTCGAAAGAAACATAAGGAAAATCAATCCTGCTAAATAAGCTTAAATCTAAACCAACAGTTGTCTGAAACAATATCAGGGAAGGAGATTTATCTGCAGTATTGATATTCTTAACTGCCCATATCCAGGCTGTGGCTCCCCTCCAAATGGGAGCTCCACGGAGATGGGAGTGCAGGATTAGACTGGGAAGCAAATCTGGATTTCTCTACGTAAATATATATAAATAAAAACACAGACCCACAGGTGTCTGCCTACCTAAACTGAAGACCTTGTGTTTTATTTTCCTAAGGCTGCATTTTCTAATGTGCATTAAAACAAAAATGAAACCTGGATTTACTTGTCTGTTTCACAGAGCCACAGAATCATTTAGGCTGGAAAAGAGCTCTAAGATCAACAAGTCCATTTGGAAATAACACAATTTATTTCCATACTTAGGAATAACACAACTGGCATTTGAAAACAAAGAACACTGTTCCTGATTAATTGATTCAGTGCTGAACGAAGCTAAGAAACCTGTGTATGTTTGAAGACAAATGAAGGGCAGGCTTTCTGATTTAGCAGTTCTGACCTTTTCAAGTTTTCCATCTTAAATAATAATTGAAGCCATAAGTAAATAAATTCAACTTTGCCTGCAGATGTTGAACTCTTTAATGTCCTTTTCCTGTGACATAGGCACTGCCTGATATTCCTGGCACAAACAGGTTTATCGTGCCCCGTGCTGGGGCTGCCTGACAGTCTCTGGGAACTGTTTTCTTTCCTCCAGGCAAATGATTAAAATGCAGTTCCAGTCAATAAATCTGTGCAGGTTCAGTGGAGGGGAAGTGTTCACCCAGGGGACCTCTGTGTCCCAGGGGTGTTTCTTTTCTTCAACCCTGCTGTATTCACAAGAGAACCCAATTACAAAGAGTCTCGTTTAGCTGGGCTCCTGTTGAGGTTGTTTGAGGGTGCCTGCTGGGCTGGGGAGAGCAGCACAGCGAGGAGCACCGGGCCACTCTCAGTGCTGCTGGGTGAGCACAGGGATGTCAGCTCTGGGGCTCCTCACAGCACGGCTGGCTCCCAGCAGCGCCTCTGGAAATCTCTGCTCGGGGAAGATCCAATAGCTCAGCCTGCACTCCTCTGGGGTTAGTGGGGAACCGTGCTGGCACGTTACAAAAAGGTCTCGGATGCTGAGGTGTGATTTTAGCTGAACTTCTCCACTTCTCGAGGATGGCAGAGTTGCCTGTTTCCCTTCCCTTGAATGAGGGTTATCCCAGTTGATCAAAGAGCAATATGTGAGCAGCTAATCAGTTTCAGATGCTCTTTACTGCAGCAGCAATTGCTTCCATGCAATCGATTAAAAGGAAATTTTAATGATCTTAATAATTGTGCTTTTAGAGGAAACACGGCAGTCATTATTGAACTCCTAATTTATTGTTCCCCATGGAGATCAGTTTGGAAAATCAAACCACAAGATTTCAAAATGCACCATCCCCTGCAGTCTCCCTGGTTTATTTCTTAAATTTGCATGTCGGCTTTGTAAATAATGGTAACAATGAAGCAATTGCATTCAGCTCACAGCTTTTTCCATTTCCAACTTCTGTGTTGTGGGAGGTGCATGGAAAAGGTTCCATCCCTGCCTGAACTGAGCAGAAGGTAGGAAATGTTTCCATGCACCCATACAGCCAGGAAAAGCATCTCGTTGGTTTCTTTAATGGACTACTTTCAAGGAAAACACTGCTCTTTATCTGCCTGTAAATGCAGGCTGGAGTTCTAGTCAGCAGAAATTCAGCTACATGTTGCACATCTGAATTATTTATTCAGAAATAATAAGCGTGCTTTATCAACACACACTGAGAGGATTATCTGTGTGACATGGAAAGCTATTGTAGAGCCTTTCCTGCACTAATTTGGGAGTATTCAGGAAACACCTTATTCACTTCTAAATGCCCAGAGCCCAGACTATAGGTTGAAGCTCACTTATCCCATGAATTTATTTTTCTTAAATTTGTAAAGTATGGGCAGCATTGCAAATGTTAATGCTACTATTATAGGATCATAATTTAAAAATACCAGCATTCTCCAAAGGCTCCAGCAGTGTGTCATTTCCCTGCTTTATTCAAATGAATGAACAGATGTACAATTTATTTCTGCTGAACTACCATCTAAATTCATAAGCTATTTCTCATGTGCCTGAGATCCATGTTGGTTTCCCATTTTCTCTGCCTTAGAAAAAAATAAGAAAAATTACACTTTCACATTTATCACTCTGGGGATATAAACGAGACGTATACTCTCCACTTCATTCACTTTAGACTCATACCCTCAATACAATTTAAATCCCATCTCTTCAAGGCTGCTCACAAAGCCCAGGCACTGGGACACCCAGGCTCTGAGTGGAGAAGTCCCCTGCTGTCTGTGCAGGTGGCTCCAAGGACATTGTCCCTGGCAGGACAAGGGGCACAGGGCAGCTGCCTTTAATCTTTTGGGCTGGCATTTACAGAGCCAGCGGGGGAGATGCCATTCCTCAGCTGGAGGTTGGGGAAAACCAAGGAAGGGACAGAAAACGTCTGTAAGGTGGGAGAGTTGAGGAGGTTGGGTGTGATTGGAGTGAAATTTACGGCTGAGGAACAGGAGTCAGCCAGCCCCAGACACCCCAAATGTGCTTTCTGTGCCTTGCAGCAGAGTGGGGACATGGCAGGAGCTCCCTGGAAGGGACGAACCAAACGAGACAATGCAGAGATGGAAGGGAATCAAACTGGGCACGTGAAACAGAGACGTTGCCATGGAAAAAAATGAGCATAAAACCCCCAGACAGCGCTCTCAGCCTGTCGCAATCCGTGTTTGCTGGCAGCGTTTGTGGGCAAGGCAAGAGTGGCATTTTGCTCTAATTCCATGTGAGGAATGAGTGGATGACAAGTTCTAGGGGTTCTGGCAGCATTTCTTCTGGAAACCCTGTTTCTAAGGGTTTATATTGTAAGCAAATCAAAAAACATTTCAATGGTTTGATGTTGAGAACTGAATTCTCAGGCTCAGATTGTGCGGTTTAAGTCTTTTTATTTTTTTTTTTATAAAAATCATTTTGGCAAAGAGAGGAGTGGAACAGAATGCAAATCAGTCTGCTTTCTTCATTTCATATCTGCTCCAGAATTTAAATGCAGGCCTTTAAATTCCTTTTTGCCAGACATTTCAGGAAAATGATGAAGTAATGGCTGAGATTTTGTAAAAGCATGATTTTCTTCAGAAATCATGTCTGCTTGACAGGAGCAGTTTGTTCCTGCGGGACTGCAAGGGAAGAGTTTTAATTCACTAATAAAAATGGAGGGTTCTAACTGGAGCAGGAGTTTTGCTACAGTGGCCACGTTGTAGCCTCAAAACAATTAAATTTCGATATCTAGTGCTGCCACTCTTGTCCCCTTTGGAGCCGTCCCCAAGCTGAGATCAGAGTTATTTTCCTCTCCCCTTTCCTTACATTTTGTTGCCAAAAGAGGACATGACCAGCTAGGAAAGCTACAGGCACAATTTTTATCTGCAGTGAGGAGGGCAAATGTGATTTTGCAGTTCCAGCCTGTATCTCCAGCTGTCAGCACCAAACCCAGCAGAATGAAGAGTCTTGGATGATGGCGAGTTTCAGATTGGAATTTAAGGAAACTGTTTCCTATCTCCTGTTCTTTGGATACAGAAAAAGAATTCATGGCAATCCAGCGAGCTTCCTGGACATTTATCAGTATCATGAACCTTAAAAATGTTAGAAAATCAGGCTAATGTGTTTTGCCCTGGATAGATTCTCAGATTTGGGCTTCTCAGGAAACTTTCAAGGAAGGGTTCTCTAGATATCCTCAAATTCCTCCCTCCTATTTGTATCATTTCCAGTACTTGCTTATTTTTCCTTCACGAGCTTTCAGGTTACAGGGATCTGATCCCTGTGATCTCCCAGCAATCCTCTGCAGTCCCTCAGCATCCCTGCAGGCGATGAGTTTGGCCTCATTTCTGGCGAGGATTTCCCTTGCCTCCACTGAAGCCCAGCAGTTCTCGGCCCTGTCCGTGTGCAGGTGACACCCAGACAATGCTTTAACCCAGAACCACACAGAATTGTCCCAGGCCATGTGCTTTAGACCTCTGCCTCTCCCCCTGCCCTCTGCCTTCCACGCTGTGGGCAGGAACTGGGGCTGTAACCCAGCCTGGGCTCCCCAGTGCAGAGCAGGTGGAGCCATTGCTGTCTCTGCCCTTGCACTTCTCCACAGAGTTTTGCTGTTTGCACAGCATAAAATCGCCTTTATTGTCCACAATTCTTTTTCCAGCACAGAGAAAGTGACAAAACCAACATCTGCTGTCTGTGGTTTCTTCTCCTTTCATCCTCAGCACAGGAGGAGAAGAGCGTATAGATTTTGAGGCCTTTGATGCGATGGGATTTTGCTGCTGTTTGTTTTCTTCTCTACCTGTGGTTTTGTGCTTGATGTGGAGAATTGATTAAGTCATTTGGGTGCTGTCTTTTTATTTGTTTTGGATTTTGTAGTAGAACAGGCTGAGAATATTTCACACACCACGGAGAGTCTGCAGGCATTGTGTGGGGCTCTGTAGGCACTGTCTGTAGGCTCCCAAATTTATGTCCCANATCCTAATCCAAGAATCATTATTAATTCTGATTGAG
Organism: Platysteira castanea; assembly: GCA_013397175.1. NCBI lineage: Eukaryota > Metazoa > Chordata > Aves > Passeriformes > Platysteira > Platysteira castanea. The sequence goes on along the minus strand of VYXC01010334.1, from coordinate 126,708 downwards.
TTACTGAAACAAGCAAACAAACAAATATTCTTCGACTTAGTTGTCACTAGTGATAATAGGACAGATGCAGAAGTGTTGTACACACCTTTCTTAACTCCCACCCCTTTTCCTANACAAGCAAACAAACAAATATTCTTCAACTTAGAAAAACTGTCAATAGTGGTAATAGGACAGGCGCAGAAGTGTTGTACACACTTTCTTAGCTCCCACACCTTTTCCTGCTGTTTCTCTCACCATTTCCTTGCTCCTCTGGGCCATAAAGTTGGTTTTATTCCGGCCAGGGGGTTATGAGGAGTTGTAACACCTGGAGTCCTTTGCCAGGACAAACGTGGTGCTCATGCTGATCATTTCCTCCTCCTGCCCTTGGCCTCATTTGGGGTCATGTTTGTCTTTGAGAACATGGTTTTGTGTGTTGCTCCCTCTTCATTGCCCTGAGTGTTGTCCTGTTTTTTGCTAAGCCTTCTGTTATAACCTTGGAGTCAGAGAATTTTCACACACTTTCATGTAAATAATGGCCAATGTTTATTTAACTGTCTTTTCTGTTTTTCATTCCTTTTGTGATAAGAGAAAGTTTAATGAGCATCTTTTTCTCCAGTGGGATTGAGGAGGAAGTGACATGTCCTCCAATCCCTGGTGGAGTTGAGAACCCTATAAAGTATAAGAAATGTAAATAAACTCTCTCTTTTCCCTCCTTTCTGCTGAACCTAGCAGCTGTGAGAGTGTCCTTTATTGTGCTTTTACCAGCACACTGAAGCTCCACATTAGGTCCAAATTTACTGTAGCTGGTGTCCCTTACATCTGTTAGATCCTCTGCTGCCCCTTTTGAGCGGGCTCTCCACATCACCAGGGGCCTGGAGCTGAGATAATCACCCACCCCGGGCTCAGAAGGCAGAGTCTGGCTCAGAACACACAATAAGGAATATTTGTGTACAGCAGACTCAGGATTGTTATGTAGGATGCAAACCTCACCAGCAGGAGTCCAACTGAGCTGCTGGACGTGAAGTGCCTCGAGGTTTTTGGGGAGCAGTAAGAGGAGGTTTTTGTGTTTCAGCCCAGACACAGCACTTGGTGCTTCAGGTGGCTGAGATGCAGAGAGGTGTCTTTAATGAGCTCCCCAGCTCCTCTGAGCACCCACGAGGGCTCTGGGCTGTCAGAAATCAGGACTGTGGTGCGTCACAAGTGATCAAAGTCTCTCTGCTTACAAGAAAAATGAAGTGATTCTCAGCTAAACAATATTAAAAATCCACCAGAAGTGAAAGGAGACCGAAAATCTGGCAGTGGCAAGAGGAACCCGTGGTGAGAACCAGGAGGAGTTTTGTGAGTCACCAGCAGAGAGTGTAACCAGGAAAGCCACAGCTGAGCTGTGCCAGCGTGTGTGTGGCTGTCACAAAGGTTATTTTCCAGCTTTATGCAGGCAACTTTTCTCCCTCTGGTTTCCCTTCCTCCCTCCAAGCTCAATGCCCCTGACTTTGAGTGAAAATATCACAAGTAATTGAAGTTGCAAACCCCAGCAGAATACTGAATTAGAAAATAAGCAAAAACTCTCATCAGTTGGAGCACAGAAGTCCTGGGCAATTTTTCTAATGCTATAGTACAGCAATTGGAATATCTTTCTTTTTCCCCCAACTGCTTCACTAACTGAATTGATTGAATTAAATGTGTTCTGTGGTGCCAGCGAACCTCTGACCCCGGTTACTCAGGATAATCAGGGGGTAATCAGCCTGCTGTGATCCCAGCTCCAAAGGAGCAGCAATATTGTAAGGTTCAGGGAGCCTGTGCTGGCATTAATCAGATGTCATCAGGGTTTGATTATAAATCCTGAAGACCACCAAATTGATACAACACGGTTTAATCCACTAAAAATTAGGTATCTACATATTAATCGCCGAGTGGAATGTCTGCAAGTGATTGCTTTTCTAGTAAGTGAAGTCAGGTGTCAATGTTTTGGAATGTCCCACACTTAGTCATAAATATAATGATCAGCATCAGCACAAAAGCAGCATTAGCCAGATTAAAAAAAGATTTTGTTCTAACCTCAAATAGATTTTCTTTTCCTCCTGTTGGAGTTTTACAGCTCTGTTGAAATGGTTCCTCGTGTTTCTACTCTAATTACGAGCTTACTCAGAGGCAAGAAATAGGAGATGTTCCTGAGGTACCTGCAAGCACAGCACTTTTCTGCCTTCCGAGGGGAGGAGGGGTGGCTGCTTACAGTATATCACACTGCTGTGTACAGAAATAAAGTGCTATTTATTGTCCCTTAAAATGATTTCCCCTAGAAGTGGCAAGCTCAGGTGAAAAATCTGTATCTAGAAATGTGTCTTAGGATCCAATTAATTCCCTCTGCACTGGGTGTCCTTGGGAAGAGCTCCGTGTGGCAGTACTGATGCAGATGTATGAGCACATTACACGGAGGTTTCTGCAGGAGGAGGTGAACCAGTCTTAAAAGAGAGGAATGGCACAGTCTCTTAATAAACTCGTGCTCTTCATACATGTCCTGGTTTAATGATCATTCAACCCTCCTGAAGAGCTTTTTGATATAAACTGAAGATGACACCAAATTCTTTTTTATCCTATTGGTGCCACCTGTATTTCCTGGGAATCGCCTTTATTTGCATGAGACATTTGGTGTGCTCGGAATCAGAGGAGCTAAGCTGCTGCTGAAGGATTTCCAGGCATCCCACAGTGTTAGCTGAGATCAGGATGAGGGAATTGCACAAATCTGGGCGTCCCAGCAGAGGTCAGTTCTAGTGGCCAGTGGCTGTATAGGTGCCTCGTGCTGCCTGCCCTCACCCAGACCCAGCAGGGGCACATCTGTGCTCGGGGAGATGCTTCTCAGCTTCCAGCAACACCGTGCAGGGGTGGCCCTCACAGGAACAACAGCCAGGGTGTGCCCCTGGCACAGCTCTCTTTGCTGCTGTCTATGCACAGAATCATAAAATCACCAAATGGTTTGGGTTGAAGGGACCTTAAAGAACATCTCACCCCACCCCCTGCCATGGGCAGGGACACCTCCCACTGTTCCAGGCTGCTCCAAGCCCTGTCCAGCCTGGCCTTGGGCACTGCCAGGGATCCAGGGGCAGCCACAGCTGCTCTGGGCACCCTGTGCCAGGGCCTGCCCACCCTCACAGGGAACAATTCCTTCCCAATCTCCCATCTGACCCTGCCCTCCTTCAGCTTAAAGCCATTCCCCCTTGTCCTATCACTGCATGCCCATACAAAAAGTCCCTCTCCAGCCTTTTTTAGGGTCCCTTTAGGTAGTGGAAGGAGCTCTAAGGCACCACGTCCAGGTGACCCTGCAGCCCACCCAGGGCAGCCCTGACAGGCTGATCCCCTGCATTTGGGTGTGCCCCACTTCTCTGTGTTCACAGCACCAGGGTAGAACCTTGGCATGTTTTCACCTCCCTGCTAATTCTCAGTGCTCAGAGGTTGCTATAGGACACAAGAGAAGACCAAACTCACACCTCTGGGCTCAGATGGGCAAAAGAAGAGAGAGACTTTCTTTTTGTTTCCCTATATATACATTTCTCAATTTGACAAGGGATTGGAGGACATTGTCACCTCCTCTTCAGTCCCACTGGAGAAAAAGAATGCTCATCAAAAATTGTCTCATAGTACATGAATGAAAACAAAAAGGACAGTTAAGTAAACATTGTCTATTATTTACATAAAGTCCGTGAGAATTCTGACTCCAAATATGCAAACATCACAAGGGCTAAGGAAAAACTAGGGCGACACTCAGACACATCAGCTGGGGAGCACTGCCAGTCATCCCCAGCCTCTAAAGAGCTCAGAGAGAATTCAGTATTAGGATAGAAAAATACCTTTAGCTCATTTTTATCCTCCTTTTTAATAAAAAGGAGCAAAATGGATACTTAACCATTTGCACAAAACATATCCAGCTGAGGCTGCAGGCTGTGTTTGTGTTCCAGAAGGATGTGTGTACAGAGAATGTTTGGGTAGGAAAACATAAATTACCAGTGAGAAAATGAAAGGGCCCCGAATGTTCCCTCTGTGCCATTCTAGGCAAGAAATAAGCACACAACGGGCACTTACAAGAGGAATGTTTCATTTTCCTTTATCACAAATATTTTTCTTTCAAGGAAAGATGAAATGAGTGCTGGCAAAAGGAGCTGGGTGGTGGGAGATGGAGACCAGCAGCAGCCTTAAAGCAGAAAGCAATAAATCCATTTAGCATAGCTGCGATTTTTCCTGACCTTTTCACAGCTGTGCAATGCCAAACCATGCATCTGTTGCTGCAATATATGTTTAAATCCCAGTGTTCCCAAAGCAGGTTCACCCCAGCTGCCTGCCCTGACTGCCTCTGGGGTGCTCCCCTCACCGTGCTGCATGGGGAGGCTCACGTCACCCACAGTCATTAGTCAGATATGCTGCATTTATATCTATTGTTCTTTATTCTTGACCTTGGAAAAGGAATTTTCCAGTGCTAACAGGGTTAGAGGCCCCAGGTCTTCGTTGTTCCCATCCTGGGTAATGAGAGCTCGGTGCTTACCTGGGTGTTCAGGACATAATAAAGATTTTTCTGCTATGAGAGGAAAACAGAAAAGGAAAAATCATTAATCATGAAAGTTCACTTAATGTCTCTGATCTTTAAATGATTATTCCTGTATCATAGCTTTTTGATAGAGCGGTAATGTTTTGCTCAATGAATGTTGAGCCAACTGGATGCAGACTGGATAATTTGAGAAAAAAAAACCCATGTATATCCAGAAGAAGAAACTATGTGCAGTAGACTTCATTCATCACTTTGTCAGCAGACTTGGAAGACTTATTGTGTTCAGATGGATTGAAATATGGAGTGTTCAGCCCAAATTCTCCTTTCCCCACTCAGCTTTTCACAGAAAACAAAATGCTGGCTCGAGATTTCATTTTTAAAATTCAGACAGATTCTGTATCACTGCAGATTATGCTGCCTGTAAACTTCCATCTGTACCTCCTGCTTCCACTGGAACAGTGTGAAACCTTGCAGAGTTCTTATCTGCTTCCAAAATAGAGTTTTCAAACTGGGATAACTTCAGACAGCTCTCAGCTGGAGGGGCTTGTAAATCTAGGGCATCTCACCCCCATCAGCTGGCACAACCTAAAATGCCAGAAGTTTGGGGAATTGAAATTTGTAGCTGAAATATTCTGGAGATACAAGTTGCTTTGAATGCTTGGAGTGGGGCTGCTCAGCATTGCCCACCAAAGACCCTGGGAAGAACTTTAACCACTGTCAAAACATCTGCTGCTGGCAGCTCAGGCCTTGATCAGCTGTAAACTGGCACAAAGAATAACTCCCTTCTCTGGATTCAGTGCCCTCCCGGGGCACCAAAGGCAGGATTTCTCATCTGGCTGCATATGCTGCTTGTTCTCAACCAGGCCAGCGATTCTGCCATGGAGAAAGTTTCATTTTCATTGCAACTTCCACCTCTCTGCAAAGACCAGGAGCCCGAAACTGGTGAGGATATGGCTCAGTCTTGAAATATTAAGGTGCCAAAATAGATGAGGAAGATGCTTCTAGATTTTTATCTAGAAATTTTTTGTTCTTTCAGCTATTTAGAATGAAGCATTCCTTTCTTTTTGTGTTGTTTTTTTAAACTTCCATTAGTTTTGTGCTTTTGTACAGCACTAAAACATAGTTTTCATACCTTGTCTACTTCCTAGAGGTAAAAATGACCATGATTTAAAAATCATCAGTAGGTTTCATCTGCTGAAGGTCTCGTCACTGCTGAGCTCTCTGCCCATCAGTACTGAGGCCACATTACATTTATCTGCACCTGGGAGCAGACCAAAGCCATTAGAGAAATTTCTCCTTCACTCCCCTCAATCTCCCAAAATTTCTAACAAATTAACTGCTCTCTGCATATGTTAATGCTAATAAAAAATAAAATAACCTCTATTTTGTCATAGAATTCTCCCTTTTTTCTACCACTTCAGTGTTTACAGAGGAATAAATTCCCCTCTCCTGCTGTTAAGGGTCCTTCGTGGTACAGGTAACAACTGCAGCAGTGAAAGAGGATGTGTTTTCTGAACACATTCCACATCCAGGCCCCAAAAATGTGACATTCTGGGAAGCAGTAGGAAGAATTTGTTGCTTAAGGGGCTTGACCTGTGGAGCAAATGCATCCCACCTGTACCTGGGACTGGCAGGAATTCCTTGCAGAATGAGCCGTGGGCGGCTTCCACAGCTTTTCCTCTCAGGGCAGTATCAGTAAGCTCCACCTTATATGTTCAGATGTTCATCTTCAGCATCAGAAAAGTTGGTTTGGATATTAAAAAGTCTCTGCTAAAAATGCAAAAGGACCATTTTACAAGGCCTCCTTCTCTTTCCTTGTCACCGTCGTTAAGTGGAGGGGAAAATCCTGTAAAGCCTTCCTGCTCTTAAAACCCAGTGGATGAAAAAGAAAGAAAAATCCAGCGAGGTGTATTCTATTTAAAGTGCCTTCCATACAAAGAAGACATCCAGCATCTTAGGAAGAATACAGGTTTTACCCTGCCCGTGATGGGAAGTGCGCTGAGGAAGAAATGAGAGGAGCTGGGCCGGCTGAATTCAGCACAAGGGGCCTCATAAATGTGAAAGGCAGAGCTCTCCCTGCTCCCCGGGCAGGTGAATAGGTGGAGTCTGCTCCTTCAGCCGTGCTCAGACCATCATCTTCTCTCATGCTGTTGTTTTAAACATAAGGTTTGTTCTACCCGCAGATAAGGAATTTTTTATAGCTCAGAAAATAACATCATTATTTGAGGTTTTCTCAAAAGTACCTAAAATGTAATAAATACAGTGACCTTTCACTGTGCTCTGTCCAGCTGGAGAAGGAGTATTTGTTTTTCTATGATACAGCCATCATTCTAGAGGTGTCCAATTATTTGTGGGTACTTGATTTATTCCAGAAAGAAACTGAATGCACCTTACGTTTATAGGTGGGAAAGTGGAAAAAGAATGAATCATTTCTAAATTATTTGTATATTCAGGGGAAAAAAGAAAAAAAAAACCAAAAAAAAGAGAGCATGTTTGTCTTCCTTCTGAACCTTCAGATATCTAATGTATACCTGGAGTGAACAGGCTTTGAAGCAGGCATTCAACATATGATTAATATATGTTAGAATTATCTTTCTGCCTTTGCTCAGTGAGGCCCTGAGCTGGGCTGAGAAAGAGTCAGAATCTTGTGTAAACAAAAGTCTTCAAAATAATTCCAAAAAGTGGCTATTTTTCAACTAACCTTCACCATCACTTATTTACAGTTCCCGAGTGGCTTTTTGGTCTTCTGCAAGCACAGAAATGAGAGGATTGAAACCAGCACCAGCTCTGAATGAGCTTTCAGCACTGCTGTGGGGAAGAAGCAGAAAGAGAGTTGTGTAAATTAATTTGTGGCTCTTGTGAGGATCTTATTCTGTAGGTCTTCCAAAGTTTTGTAAGATTTGTGGTGTCTGCAAGGGGCATAGAAGGACCCCTCCTGTTGGCAACCCTACAGGCAGCTCTTGTAGCACCCCACAGGTCCGTCCTTCCTTCCTTCCTTCCTTCCTTCCTTCCTCCCTTCCTTCCTTCCTTCCTTGCTTCCCTCCACCCATCCATTTTACCCCATTATCTTTTCATTCTAACCCACTGCTACTCAATCATGAATTTTAACAACTAAAAAGTTCTTGGAGTGGTATCAGTCCCAGAAATAGTTTGGCTCCAACCTGGTGAAAAACTGCTCCCGGAGAGACTTTTACCTGGAGCCTGATTAATAAGTTCTTGTTTCTTCGTTTGTTTGAGTACTTCTCCACACAGACTGATGAACAGCAGAACAAAATGAAGCCGTGTTGAAACTTCCAATTTTTTGCTCATTCATGATTAATATCAAGGGTTTTAAACATCTTTGTGTTTTTCTATAAAAAGGCAGAAATCCAGAGCCTGCAGAAACTGTAGCCATGTCCCAGAGAGCAGAATGGAATCCTGAGCCTTCCATTTACCTAACTGATCTTTTGGATTGGTTGCTCTTGTTGCAGACTTGCAGACAAAGATTTTGCAGACAAAAATATTAATGCAGTCCTTCATTACTGAGCCCTACTTTTACTTTGTAAAGTAACCTGTGTGTGCCTTGAAAGATCACAAGGCACTTACAGTGCAGATCCTGTGGAAAATCATTCAAAACTAAAAGCTGAAAATACATCCAAAATTATTATGGTCAATTTCATATATTTGAAATGTTGGGTTTTTTGTTTTTTTTTTTTTATAAGCTACAATTGAATTCTTTTTGTAATTTCACCAGGGAAGTGGAAGAATATTATGTACTCAGAAAAAATACAGAATAAGCTGAAAGAAACAATTTCAGTTAAGAAATAATACAGTGCCTACGAGCCAGCATTATGGCAGTAAGACAATGACAATAATAAAACCTGTTTAGGTGACTCACAGCTATAATTTCTGCTTTGCATCTCGTTTAGACCATCAAATCCTTGTCATACCATGATAATGCTTTATATTTATGCCGTGTCTTTCATCTAAATGGCTTTCCAAATGCTTCGTGTGTTGCTTGGTGTGCAGCTTACATCAATTTAATCCATTACTTTAATACAGATATTTTTGTAGTGAAATAGAGCTGCTGTTTGTGTCCACAGAGCAAAGGCTGTGCAGAGCCTTAAGAGGGAAAATACCTTTAAAATCTGCAGAAGAGATTAGGGAGGTGAAACACCAAGTTACAATTCGCCTTGACCACACCATTTTCCATTAAATTGCTCCGGTGGAGGGTTTGGTACAAACTGATTTTGCTCAGGACCTGTTTTTCAGCCCTCCACTGGCTCAGGTCAGCAGGGCAGCACCTTGGGCCCCTGGGATGGGAGGGAAGGTGGCTGCAGAATCAGCAGCACCACTTTGGTCAGTGCACAGATGTTGTGTTGAGTATTTGCTCCTTGTACTTGTCCTGCCTCGAGTGCCAGTGACTTGGTTCATCCTTCCCTGCCAAACTGGGCTTTGTGTCCCACTGAATTCCACCAGAAATGCTCATTTCTGACATTTAGGAGGCTCTCATTCCTGATTGATCCAGAATGCGAACCTTCGTGACCACTCTGAAAATTCATTTGCACCTGGAGATGTTCCAGGTACAGAGCTATGGAAAATATGTTGTTTCCTGAGCAAATAAATCCTGGGAGCTCAGGTGCATGTACTGAACAACAGCGTGCAAAGGAAAAGGCACAAAGGGCAAGCAGGTTGAAGAGATTCTATAACTTGTCATCATGTTCTCAAGAAATTAGACAGACAAAATACGGTCACAAAGGCAGTGGCTTCGGTGGAGGGAGATAATTGCAATAACACAATTTCCCTGTGAATTTCTAACAGAGACATATGAATTAATACATCCCATTATTTCCCACCTTTTATGATATGTAGAAGAGGAAACAAACACCCAACAGCAGCACGGAATACCTTCCACTGGAATATCACCCTGATAAATGCAAACTGACACGGAGTTTTAATTTGTTTGTTCCTGATTGGGAATCACAGCGTGCAGAATCTCAATGAGCCGTTGGGTAGCGATCACCGACCCCAGGCACGTTTGTCTTGCTTTGTGTTTGCTGCTGGTGGCAGCTCTTTAATTTGGGTGTCAGTGCCCCTCTGAGACAGTTTTTTAGTGGCTTCATAAAGGTCTTGGTCCCGCCTGCTCAGGCTGCTGCTGGACAGGAGACATTCAGGTGATTCTGGTGCAGTTAAGTTCATCTCTTTGCTCTGAGGAATCAGTAAACAGAATCTCATTTACTACAGAAGCTTTAAATGAGGCTGTGAGATAAGAATCTGATCTTCATACGGTCTAGGTACCGTTTCCTGCTATGTTTGGCACTGAGGTGGGGTCAGTGCCTGGAGTACCAGGTGACAACACTTTGCAAAGTGATCTTTTTGCATACCTGCCCCAGGGTGGGAATCTGACAAGACTGCTTTGCCTTGAGACCACCCAGAGGAATTTCTCTGTCCATGGGAGCTGCCACTGCAATGTCCTGTCAGTTCATTGTAGAGCTCAGGGCGGAGGAGGATTTGGCTCAGTGTTCCACCTTGGCTCCAGCAGGAAACAACCACTAAATGAAGCTTTGCAAGATCCAGGGAAGGGAGGAGCAGCTGGTTGGACTGAGCCTCTCTCCTCTGCTCAGGCTGTATCTGAACACAGTTGTTTTGAACATTTCTGCTCTCCCTGCCATCCCTTTACTGACTCCTGTGCTGTAAGAAATAGAAGCTGCTTGTTGTCACCTTCCAGGACCTCCATACCCCGTGGAACCACACTGGTGATCCCTCACAAGAATTCCAGTGTCCTTATCTGCTTCCCGTCAGTCCACCAGGATAACAAACACTGCTGACTTGTTACCTTTTGAAGTCTATTTGTGCACCTTCACAAGCCTCACACGTTTCATCTACACCCATCACGATATTTCCTCAAAATCTTTCAGTTCCCCATTAACTGCTGCCCACTCAGTATTTCCTTCTAAATTTCTATCAGTCCACTTTCTGTGTATTTTGCCACAAGATTTTGGATACAGAAAATTACAAGAACTGGGTCTTTTTTCTCCCCTATGTTTCTAAAACTTTAAAAATGACAGAATTGCTAAAATCTCTGGGCAGTATGCATGAGAAGCACAATAAATGACAGCGTGGCACATCACAGAGCAGGTTTACCCCACATATCAAATACTCAGAGGCAGTAAATGCACACAGCTCCTTCCAGCAAACCCACTCTGGCCCAGGGTATTCGCCTCCTAAGTTATTAGTGCTAAAATGGGTCCAAATGATAGCAGTTTAAATAAAGTACTGAACTCATCTACTTTATTCTTAATTTATGGTGGTGCTTAGGGGACGTGCAGATATTTTAAATGAGTAAAATCAATTAACTTGTGATCCAATTATTTGTGTTAGCCACCGTGGGGTTTTTATTTTAGACTTTCCCAGTTAAGCACCGTGCTTTGAGAGTGGAAAATTTTCACTGTGAAATATGAGGAACCTTGGTTATCTTTCCTCTGTTTCTAAATCTAATTCCTATTTTTGCCCTTTCATAGTTTCTAAATTCCCCTTTTACTTTTGTTTTTGGAAGGGACTCTGTAAGTGTAACAGATTTTTGTAAATGTTAGGAAGTCTATTCCTTATATAAAGGTGACTGAACAGGCAAGAGTTCACCTTCTAGATAAAACACACTATATTTTTCTAGGCCATGCTATTTCACAGTAGATATGTGTCTTTTGCAATCAGAAATCTGCGATTTGTTACACTTTTCACATTATAAATTTAGAGTAGACCTCTGCGACAACTTCTGTGGTCTGATCCTTCTGCTCTTCCATCCATCTTGAACAGATTTTAGTCTAACGTTCCAGACAGCTTCAAATATCTGTGTTTATACGGTTGTTTCCAAAATGCAAAGGATGCCAGGGGTGAGGGTACCACCGTACTTGGAATTACTTGGCTTGGCACAGCCTTTCCCTGTGGATGCTGGCATTTCCTTGACCCGCAGGGGTCAGAAGCTCAGCAGTGCTGTGCCCCCAGCAGGTCCATGTGCCCTTTCTCTCTGCAGCTGAGCTTACTCAGAGCTCTTCCGAAATAAGGAGAAAACAGGGATGCAGAAAAAGCCAACCCCAGCTGAGATATCCTTGATTTAGGTATCCTTGGCCTGACAGCCCATGTTTTTTGAACTAGCTGGCACACCATGGCCACCTTTTCCATCACAGTCTGGCACTGGTGGGGCAAAAATTATAAATTTCTCTCACAGGCTTCACAATAATCTATCAGAATATAACAGCCATATCTTTTAATATTTTACCCTAACAGCTCTTGCAGTTCCCAAGGTGAGCCAGGGAGTATTGAACATTTAATTGAATCAGACTGGAGGATTAAGGAAAAGATTTTTCCGAAGGATCAATATGAATTAGGAGCAGATGCCTGGTCAAATCTAAGGGTTGGATTCTTCATTATTAGGCTCCTTGAAGTCTGGTCACCTTTTTTATCCAGCTGAAGGGAAATTGTTGGGTATTGAACACTTGTGGGAAAAATTCTGACCCTTTTGGTTCTGATGTCTCATGTTACGCATGCTCCAGTTGAGGCAATATGAAATAATATAAAAATACCAATCAAGCTAATTATTTTCAATCCGAGTAAGAGGTATCCAAGTCTGCTTGACAGTGACAGCATTTGGCTGAGCTGGAAGGAACAGAGTCTTGGTAATCATTCTTCTGCTATTTCCAAGATTCTTAATAGAGTTTTCCTTCTAATTTGTTTCAAAGCAAGTGAAAATATTGTTGTATTATCATTTAGAGTTAATTAAACTGCAAATGAGCTTAACGAACTGTCTGAAACAAAGCTCATTCACAACCTGTTACATGCTAACTATCAAAATCAAAAGATTCTTTAAATTCCTTGTTAGATACACCAAAGAAGATAGAAATAGCCAGTTATTAATGTCATTCTTTTATGAAATCAGGTTTGAGGCTGGAAAGCTTGAACTGAATGCATACACTCAAATTAGACAGAAAAATTGAAAAAAGGTTTGGATGGGTAAGTCAAATCTATTGGAAAAAGGAAGAAAAACAATGATAACTGAACACGGGAAGACTTAGTCATCTCTTCTTTATTTTCAGATGAGGAAATCCACTTTACCTGCTCTCTGTCCATATTAGGAAACCTATATATTAATAAAATGCCATTTTCTGGATTCGGTATTCTCACAAACTCTTCTGCAGTGTTATGACTTCTCGTGTTGTGTAAGGCAGCAGAAAAGACATTTATTTTATTCAGGTCCTGAAGCCACTCGGGTGGCTCTTGCCCTTGAGTGCTGCACTGGCACCAACGATGCAGCTTTTAAGCAGCGCACGCATGACAAAACCTATTTGTGTCATTAAAGTTTGTAATTTTGGACTTCTGAAGGCTTAATCCCCAGGAATGCTAAGATTTCCTAATGATCTATAATGGCACTGCTGATGTTCAGCACTTCTCAGGATTAGGTCTGTTATCAGCCTGGTTTATCCACCTCTAAAGCAGGTATTATCTTATCACTCTTATATACAGTGCTTTTAGCACGTCAGACCCAAGTACTTGAAAGGTGAGAAGTGTTATTAAGTCTGACCCTTACAAGCTTTTCCAATGGTTTGCTTAATGTTTTTCTTACATAAATAAGAATGATGGAGAATAAATCAGAATTTTCTTACAGGGCTTGTCTGGTTGAAACGTACAGCAACACATTTCACAAGGTCGTAAAAAATTCTTCCACTGCAAAAAGAAAGCAGCACTGGCTTTTAGTTATGCACACAAAGTGGTGGCTTGAGGTCCAATTATTTTTGAGTGTCTTAGAGCAAGCTGTCCAAAAAATGCTCTGGGAATGGTTTTTGTGGGACCTGTTTTGCGCCTGGATAACGGTGCAGTAAAAAATGAATGTGGGTGGGATAATTCACCAAAAAAAGAGTGTGAAATGCAAAACTGGATTTGTTTGCAAATAAAAGTAGATTTGAAGGCAAGAGTGGTCTGAATGAGTCAGGTTCCTCTCCCTCAGTCCCCTTCCTGGCAATACATGCAGCTGTGCAGGTATTTCCATGCTTCACTTCCCAGTAACACGAGCTGAACTGTCTTGCCATCAGAATCTTCCCCAGCTCCGTTCCTATCACACCGCTGCTTATCTGCCATCTATTAAGTGGAGAGCAGCTGAAATGTGCTGCCTCATATTTCATAGGTGAGGATGCATTATTTAAACCCCATAACATTCCATTTCGGTCAAGGATTCCATCCTCCTCCTGCTGGGGTAAATAATTAATGCTGCCGAGGATATTTTGCGCGTGCGGGTGCGGTCACTAAGTGGAAATAGTAACGATTCCCTCTGTGTTTTTTCCTAGTTCCAGGCCACAGTGAAGGAGGGGGTCACGGGTGTAATAGTGAACTTAACTGTGGGTGACCGGGACGACCCCGCCACGCCGGCGTGGAGAGCTGTGTACTCCATCATTAACGGGAACCCAGGGCAGAGCTTTGAGATCCACACCAACCCCCAGACTAACGAGGGAATGCTCTCTGTTGTCAAGGTAAGAACAATTCCCTTCTGCCCTGTATTTTTGCTGTAAGGTTCATCCCCTGGGTGCACTGGCACAGCAGGGATAGGTCATTCAAAGATATAAAGTTGGCTGCCAGCCCTTATCCGAACTATGTGTATAATCCCTTCTTCTGTCACAATAACCTTATTTTTTTAATCACAAGGACTGCCTGTTCCTATCTGTATTGCCATTGTGCTTAAATAACAGCCAGATCTGCAGTAAGCATCACAATTAATAGTGAGACTTTATAACAAAGTTTTGTTTGTGGCTGAAGGTACAATTAGAATTCAAGGGCCCCGTTTTGTTCTCGTTTAGGGAACACATGCAAATAGCAGGGAAGTAAGGGGCATGGATTCAAACTGAATCCACATTTCTAAATTGGGTTGGTCCCACATTTCTAAAGTCTCATAGGAAAATTTATTGCCTGTCTTTGTATAAAGACAATCCTATGCCTCAAACTTTAAAAACAAACAAAAAAAAAAAAAGAAAGAAAATAGCCCTGTTTGCTGCCTGTACCAGAATTCTCTCTTTTTGGCTTCAGAAGAGGCATTTTCAATTCTTAAGACAAATGCATGTATTTCCTTGCCAGTGCCTTTGATTTCAAGACAGGAGCTGAGAAAGCAGCTTGTGTTATTGTCATGAGTTGCTACTGAGTGTGACTCATTTGTTTGTTAAACACATGCTACATATAAATAAACATGTATATGTGGGAATTGAATTATGTCTATGAGGTACTGCAAAAAAATATAAGCTCATGGACAGAGGTACATCTTCATGGGTTTTTTAATTCCATTATGTTCATTATCTTCAATGCCTTTTAGAACAGACAGTGTGTCTAATCCTAAACTCAGACCAAGTTCCAGGTGCAGGGAATGCTGTTGTCCCTTTCTGGCCAGTTCTGCCATCTGCATTTGCAAGGGGCTAAAGGAAAAAGCATTGAGCACTGTTTGCACTTTGCCCTCTGATCTTCTCTTTTGCAGCCTTTAGACTACGAGATTTCAGCCTTTCACACGCTGCTGATCAAAGTAGAAAACGAAGACCCCCTGATCCCAGACATAGCCTACGGCCCCAGCTCCACAGCCACCGTCCAGATCACTGTGGAGGACGTCAATGAAGGCCCAGTTTTCCACCCAAACCCCATGACAGTGACCAAGCAAGAGAACATCCCCGTCGGCAGCGTGGTGCTGACGGTGAACGCCACTGACCCGGACACTTTGCAGCACCAGACCATCAGGTGAGAGCCGTGCCCTCCAGTTTGCATCCATCACAACGTGGGAGTGTCTTTTGTGCCCAAGAGTTTGCCTGCCAGTGTAGAGTTACAGTTAAAAGTTGTTTGGCTCTATACAGTAAGAAGTTACAATTTATATTTTTTCCTGCAATTAGAGTCAGTTTGTTGAATACACAGGGCTTTATTAGACAGGGAACAGTCCTGTTCCTTGTCCAAATTTCCAAAAAATCTCCAAATCTCCAAAAAAACCCCATGAGATTCCTACAGTAGAACAATCAAGTGCTACAAGCAACAGACTTGGTTTGTGTAGTTCCAAAACTACTTTTAACCTGCTTGTTTATTCTTCTTCCTTCATGAGAGCCAGTGAAGTTGAGTGAAAGTTGAATATGTGTAAAGAAATGATTTATCTGTTTTACATAGGGTTTAAATAAGTTGATGATCATTTATAATGTCCCTCAGTGAAATAATGACCATCCATCCACTTTCAAGAGCTGAGAAAAGATTTCCCAGTGAAAGACCGAAGCTGAAGGAAGCTAAGACTTGGCCTTGTCCAGATAAATGAAAATAAAGTATTATTCCTGTGCTATAGCAATATAATCCCACATATTTACCTTGTCACAAGGAGCAAACCTGGGCATTATGTGGTATCATCATTTTATATTTTGATCCACCTGGTTTGGCTTTAGATTTACGAAAAATCAGCAATCAACCGCTTTGTTCCCTAAAACTAAACTGGCTTTCCAGACAGCTCTTCTCAGCATTCGAGAATTACAGGTTAGGCACTACCACTAAAACCTACAGCTGTGTTTAATTTTTCACTCCTCTTTGTAAGTACCATTTCCCCCAGGTCTCAGTGTATGTAAAAGGGCATAAACACCTCGTGAGAGCGACTTCAAAGCCGCAGCTGAACAATGGCTCTGTCAGTCCATCCCATAGGCAGAGATTTCTCTGCTGTCACAGGGTTATTTAGCAGTGATTGTGCAGTCCTCAAAGAAGCTTTGACACGTGTACTGGCCTACAAAAAAGAAAGCTGTTGATCTTGAGGATGTGCTCTGTCAGTATCAAGTGTTGGTGAAAATGTCACAGCAAAGGACTCGGATTTGAATGATGAGGAGGTGAATTTAAGCAGGTGAGTGTGCTCATCTCCAAGGAAGCAGGAAAAAGTCAAGGCAGATAATTAAAAGATTCAATTCTCTGTATCATATCAAAGATAACATTGTTAATAACAGTGATAATAATATATGAATAGTTCAGTTTTCTCCTTTGACTTCTACCATAGAAATACCAGTTTACCTGAAGGATGATTCTTAACACGCCTTTCCCCTTGTTTTCTAAATGGATTTATTTATAAAATAATTTTTTTATTCTTAAGTTTGGCTTTTGCTTCAAAGATCCCTTATTTCATTCACAAAAATTTGTGCCTATGGATGGAATTTCTGTTGCTTGTCAGACAGGGCAATATGACCCTCAGCAGCTTTGCTCCCTGGCTTGTGCAGGGAACAGATACTTATTTCCTTTGGGTTTTGGGCTGGCTTTCAGAAACACAATTACTGAAGTTCTCCATGATTTATGTATTTTTGTGGGAGATGGAAAACTAACATTTATTAATGTAACAGCCGGTTTTAGGATGCTGAAAGAGAAAAGCCATGAAAATATAAGGATTTTGTTATCAAAACCAACAATCCAGGAGTTATTACCTGAAATTTTCCCCTTGACCTGCTGATTTTGCTGAATTTCTCCAATCTACATTGACCCTGAATTTAAAAGGCACCTAGTGAGTCACTGAACACTCTTCAATTAGTTTTAAGTGTGGCTGTAACCACTGAAGTAACACAAACACGTTCTGCAGTTCACCACATCTCACCGCTGGCTGCCAAGGAGCTCTCAAACCTTGACTAACTCATCATCTAAACAGAACTTTCCTGGAAGTTTTACTGTATCTGCATAGCCAAACACGGGAGGTTTATAGCCAAAAGCAAGATATTTTTTTCTTTTATGTGCAGAAAAGAAGAGCAGAATTCAGCCAGACAGGGCTGGGAATGAGGAATGATCATATAAAGATACTATGGAAATGGAAGTGGTTGTGAAAGAGAGAAAAAAATAATGCAAATGTAATGGAAATCTGGGAAATGGTAGAATGCATCAGGAAAGGCTAATTTGACTACCTGCCAGTCCTATTGCTAAAATAACAGGAAAGCATAAAACAGCATTTTTAAAGGATATTTTAATGCTGACAGGTGTTGAAACACCTGGGTACCAGCAGTGAAAAAGGCAGACTGTGGTGTGAGAACAGCACCTGCAATTAAAGACAGGGTACAGTTCCATGTATAAAGGCCAAAAACCACTCGTGGTTGGGAGCTGGCTGAAATATTTGCCTCAAATTCCTACAGGCAGGTGTGTGTTTAGAGTTTGGGACAACGTCCAGGACTTTTAGAGCACAGACACCAAACTTGGTGGTTCTCAGACTGTGATTGTGCCATCAGCCCTTGCTATGACTCTGTGATAAAATGCAGGCCAAGCAGGGACAGCACAGACTCCTGAATGAGATATTCCATTGGATATTAATGACCATGTTTTGTCTGCAAGAAGCAATCAGTGTCAGATTTGTGCTGTGTGAACCCTGTACATCACCCCCAACAAAGTATAAATCTCTTCAACATGGGCAGACCAGCAGAGAATTAATGCTGGTGGGCCTTGGGTTCTTTTTTTCAGCCTGTTACAACTGAAATCTATCTAACTGCAGGGATATTTTTGTTAATTTTCTGTATAGGACTTGTAGAAGGAGCTGCTGATTATTTGTAATCAGGAAATTTAGTTACTCCACTAGATATAACATGATAAATGCATTTCAAGACCCACAAAAAAGACCAGAGAAACCATTTTTGCCATTGTCTGCAGCTAGATTGAATTTATTCTTTGAACAATGCAGATCTGAATCAGAATCAAATTACTTATCTCTGAAAAACGTGGCTTACTTTGTAAAATTTCCCAAAGACAGCTGTACTTTTGAAGCAATTTTCCTTCTTATTCTTCAGCTTGAAGTGTTTTTGCAGGCTGAGGAAGAATTTCATTTCAAAGCTCAACCAAGCTGGCAAAAATGTGTTTCAGTGAAAGAAATGGCTCCAAACTCCCAGACCTCGGGCTGTGGCCGTTTGTCTGCACACGAGTGGCAGAACTTGCACGGTGTCAGCTCTTCCCTGTTCCACTGACATTAAAATTCCACAGGAACTCAAGGTAGAGGTGGGAGCATCATCCTGGAAATAAGAGGTGGAAAACAGTGTTTGTTCTGCTGTCTTTGCTCCCAGGAAGAAAAAGAACCTGTTCAAGCTGGGTCACATTTCTCAGATTCATTAACCTTTCTTTTTTTTTTCCTTTTTTTCTTTTTTTTTTTAAAGCATTTAAATCTCTCTACGGTTTCCATCTCTTCTAGAATTAAAAAATGAAAGAAATCCAGCAGGCCCCATTTTAATTATAACCCAACAATTTATTAATAGAACAGTAATGAAGTTTCTGAAATTTGATTTCTTAATCAGGGATCATTGTTATTTTTGTGCCAGATTTGAGAGTTTAATTTTGGGTACTTCTTCCCAACCTCTGAAATTTTAATCAGAAGTTTCAAGTGTACATGTCAATGAGAAGTTAAAGGCCAAATTTAATAACATTTTCTACCTTGGGAAATTAAAAGAAGAACCACACTCTGAAATCCATTATTAACAGTAGATCTTAATTAAACACAGTTATGGTTCTCAATATTTGACTGTGTGAAGAGATTGGTTTAGGATTTTTCCCTTTTTTGGGATTCAGCAAGTCCAGAATATTCACTAGTTAGACTTTTAACTATGTGTAAATAAGTTGTTTACTGCAGTGTATTTGTAATTTTTAATTAGAGCAGTGTTGTTTTCTGGTTTCACGGCTTATCATGGCAATATATTTTTATTACCTACTGTGCACTTAGATTTTAAATTATTTATGTAAACATATTGTTTCAGTATTTATTCTCAGTAAGCAATGTGACTCAATGCTATGTGAAGAAATATCTTCACAAGAAGAGTTTATTACAGCTCTAAAGCATATCTAATTCATTAAGTAGAATTAAAATGCAGCATTTGAAGCTGGAGAACTTAGAACCCAAACTGCATCGAGCTTCACGGGAACATGAAAGGCTGCAGAGATATCTGGAGCACTCTATGTAAATAAGGTGTGTATTTGTGTATAATATTTATATCTGCACTGAATCGAGCTGCCCCGCAGAGCACAAGTGGCTCCTGGGAGAACAGGGGCACCGACACCATTTCCAAGCCCTGCTGGTCGGGAAATGGGAGCTCAGTAATTTATTATTGTCAGCATCTCCAAAGGACAGCTGCTGGTCTGTCTGGAAGGGGACAGACTCTGTTCCTCTTGATATAAATTGCATTTTTCTGTGCTGCCAACTAGGTGTTAATGGGGGTTCATCCTGGAGCATCAGAGCAGGGGGATGAGGAGGCTGAACCCAGCTGAGTTTAAAGTGATTGTGTTTGTTTGCTGCCTCGAAGGAGGTTGTGGTGAGTGCCTTCTGCCAAGTCTCAAGTGAAAGGATGAGAGGAAATGGCCTTAAGTTTCCTAGAGGACGTTCAGATTAGGTACTGGAAAAAAAATCACTGCAAGAGGGGTTAGGCATTGGAATAATCTGCTCAGGGAGCTGGTGGAGACACAGATCTGGAAGTGTCAAGAGGTGTCTGGCAGTGGCACTTGGAGATGTAGTTTAGGAGTTGGATCTTGGTTGACAGTTTCATCTTGAAGACCTCTTCCAGCCTCAAGGATTCTGTGCATGATTTGTGATTTCATCCAGAGCCACTGGGCAATGGACTGGCCACTGACTTTGGGAATGGGAATGTTTTGCTCCTGGGACTTGTTTTGCATTAGATTGGACCATCCTCCCTTTGGGGCTGGTGCCTGTGGAGTTGGTGGAAATCCGTGGAAATGTTCCAACCTCTAATCAATGGCAGCCATGATCTTTGTCCAAAAGGAAACAAAATGACTGCCTAAAATTCTGTAAAATAGGGCTGAAACTACACTCAGGTAGGATTCATAGCTCAGTGAGTTTCTCTCAAGTCTCAAATGGTTGAGAAATTGGAGAATTGTCTGCAAAAAGCAAGTTTTACTTCTGTTGCTCCCCTTGCTGCCAATCCCCACCCTTCCTCACAGCGAATGCATAAGCCATCAATTGCAAGGACAACTCACAAAGCCTCTCTCATGTCTCTTGCCAGGATTTTTTCAGAGATCCTGAACCCCCTGTGAGCAAGGATGAGGCTTCACATCACATTGCTCACAGCCACTTAAGGGATCAATTTTGCATACTTTGTTGCACATCAAGCCTTTTTAAAGCACTTTTGTTGCTGGTGGAGGTCAATAAACTTGCTTTTTTGGGATACACTCCAATCACTTCCAGAAGTACTACATATTGAGAGAGGGATGGGATGACTTAAAGACTGAATGCTTAGGAAGTAACGCACTTAGTCATGGTTAAATATGTCTCCTAGAGTCTGAAGGACTTGTCTTTGATTCCTAACAACAGGAGATTTGTTTTCCTTGTGCAGACAGAAGAATAGCTCCTTTGTTATAAATGAATGGCTGAGCCATGCTCTCAGCATGCAGCACCAGAGTTTTTCACTGTAAGTTATACCCAGGAGCATCTCGAGTTGGCTCTGCAGTTTTATTTATGGCCTGCCTGAACCCAGCCACTGGGAATTTGTAGTGCATCTCTGGATCTGAAGTTGCTGTGTGTTGAGCAGTGTACATTGTTTTTCTCTTCCTTTCTCTCTTTTAAGTCAGATGGAAAGGCAGGGAGAGGCGGAATCTGCTTGAAGCAAAGAAAGGTTTTTTCATTTCTGTCTTTGTAAAATCTGAAACCCAGAAACACCAGCTCTGGAGAGCTGCAGGTATTGGGGTATCCAGCAAACAATGGCAGAAAAGAGGAGATTTAATCAACTCTGATGGAAGGAACTTGGGCAATTCTGTCATGCTACACAACCACCACATGTAACTGCAGGGTCTCAGTGGCCAACCACTGCCTCAAGAGTATTTTACACAGCAGTCTTTTCATTGAAACTGCTCCTTGAAGGTGGTAATATTGTCTGAGTAGATAATTAATGTGTTTCTTGTATTTTGCTATCATAAAACTAATAACTGAAGGGAAAAAATAGTAAAAAACTTGCACTGTCTTTTTTTTTTTCAGTCAGTTTGACCAAACTGACTTTCACTTTTTGTTTACTGAACAAAGTAAATGACCCCTCTTTCCCCCTACAGCAAATTCTTTAGGCCTACAGCAATCAGGGAGAGAAACAAAATTGTTTATGAGGTGATGCTGTACCTCCTTTATTCTCCTCTCATTCCCAGAACGATACTGATGTAACTCTGGAAGGGTGAAAATGGCTCAAGAGTGAAACCAGCCCCATTTTCCCATGAAGAAGATGGTTTGTAGCTGGCCAGCACTGTCTGGATACATCCCCAAGGCTGAACTAATGTGGAGGAAGGAGCCGGTTAAAAAAAAAAAAGAAAGAAAATAAATAAAAATTCTCAGGTGGGAGCTACTGAGACGAGACAGAAAAGAACGAATGGCTGGAATTAAATCCCACTGCTGAGGGAATTGAAATGTCTGCCAAAGCTGGAAACCAGGCCCTGTAGAAGCTGTGGACAGCACCTGGTGCTGACCGTCCAGGAAAGCCAGTTCCCTCTCTGCCAGCTCCAGGAGCAGAGCTGCAGAGGAGCAGGATGTGCTTCCCCTCGGAGCCGTGAGCAGCTGTTGACAGTCTGCTTCCCAGCTCTGTTACTCAGTCCCTTTGCTCCCCACAGGCATCCCCTGGCTGCTCTAATTTACCACCACCCTGTCAGCAGCTCCCTGCTCCTGCTGGGAGCCCCTGGCACCAGTGATCCCCCAGCTCTTCCAGTGCCTCTCACAGAGAGGGGCACCTCCCCTGATGTTCCTTTTTGCCCTCTTTTTACTGGTATTCTCTGCCTCTGTGTTGGGGCAGATGTTTGACCCCTTCTTTACTTCTTTCTGCATTTGTATATCAGTTTTCAGGGCTTGAAGCCAATCCCAGCTCACCAGTTGAGCTTTGTTACACCAGTTCTTGCCCTGCTGGGAGGGGAGGAAGCTTCCATACTTGCTTTGTCTATGCTGATATCTTATCTTGTCTGGATTCTTGGTTCTTCCTACCAGTTGCCAAGGTTTGGGGAAAGATTAACGTACGTAAAAAGGTTGGAACAGCACCTATTTCCTTGTCCTCTCCTGGTAGAAAAGGAGGCAGAGCAGGGAGGAAATTTTCACCCGGACTGAGTGAGGCCATTCTGAAGAACAGTGTCCCTCTCCTGATGGGGAAAAAAAAAAAAGATCATTCCCTCTTTCCTTGGCTGGTCTCTGAAATAGCAAAAGTGTCTGAATTAAATTGTTAAAGACTACCTAAAGCAGGGGTCCCAGGCATTCCCAACCCATGATTCATCGTTTTGCCCAGAACCCACCTACCTGAAGCTAGACTTCATCACTCCTGACAATACTTGTCAGAAGATCCTGTTCTGAAAATTTTCCACTGCTCTACTCTGTTGGCATAAATCATACTTAATATGTTGATATTAAAGCTATGGATGATAGCATTGAAAATCTGTGTTTCCATGAAATCAAATCAGCCATAGTCACCTATTTCAGCTTGCCTTGATATTACCTTTAGAATCCTGGATTCTTGATTAATAAGGATGAATGTAGCATTTAAGGGGAGTTTAATTAGACCCTCTGTCTTTATCCTGCATAACAATATTATGCCACATTATGATTCCAACCGTGTCAGCACTCAGAATGAATGGCTGTGAACTGTGAAATTATAGGGCACATTTTTCATGTCACTGACTAAACAATATTGCAGATCTTCTTGAGAAATATAACAATAGGATCTATCAGTCACAAGTTATGCTTGCAGTGGAAGGCAGATCTAGACAATAACTCACTTTGTCATTACTGTTCTCTTCTAGTCTCAGAAAAGGCAGGATTTTGTCTCTGGAAGAAGTAAAGGGTATCTTGATTATAATAAGTTAGCTATCAAGTTTGAGGACACAGCGTGAGGAGTCGTGTTGACAGGGAAGGGGGAGGTATGAATTTCTCTTAATATTTTAAAGCTATTGAATTCTGGAGTCTCACTCAGCCGGGTTTGATCGTGCGTGAACGTCTGTGTGTAGTTACAGCTTTCAGTGGTGCTTTGACAGAAATTTATTTGGACTGGTAATAGATATGACTGGAGCTCCAGGCACCAGTGGTGTTTTATATGGTGGCAAAAGCTGGAAAACCAAGAACTGAAGCCAGAGTTTTCCAGGAAGATTGGATCCTGCCATTAACGGGAAGTGTCTAATTAAGCAATTCAGCACTCGTGGCTTCAGAGCAGGTACAGATTTTGGATGGCACTGAGCAAGTGTTGTCTGACATTTTATGGCCTTAATTAATTAATTTACCATCTCCAGACTAAGGATAGAGTAAACCATGGGCACCTCCAGTTCAGTGGCAAAGCTCCCAGTGAATCTGGGAGTAGGTTTGCATCTGTCCTGGTGAATCTGGGAGTGGGTTTCCACCTGGAAAAAGCAGGAGCTTTCCCAAACACACAGAATTTCTGTTGTGTGTGCACAGCCACTGCTCGGTGGCGAGGCAGCCCCAGCCTGTGCATTTCAAGGTACAAAGACCCCGTCTCCTTTCAGGCTCACAGATGGTTATCCTTGGAGTGGAATTGAAGTTCAGTGAAGAAATTGTCAGAAGGTTTAAGCACTCATTTTTACTAAATGGAGCTCTGCAGTGTTACTGTAATAAGAAAAACGCCTTGTAGAGTTCAATTGGAATTTTTCTATTAACTTAGTAATAAGGATGCCAATTTCTGCGAAATAGTTTCTGAGTAAGAGTGAAATTATGCACTTTGTTAAGCAGCAGTAAGCCTGCAGATTCATTCTTGGTTCAAATGTGAATTACTAAGGACTGACTTCTTCCTAATTTTATGACCATGATACTCCAGGTAAATATGCCTACAGAGACATGCTTGCCTGCTCTACATACAGCCAGATAATTATTATCCATGGGATCCCTTGGGCAGCTTCTCTGGATAGTGCTTAGCATCACATCCCCTTGGAGATGCCAACCTTTCTCACCCAGATTTCACTGAATACTCCAAACCCTGGAGAATTTTTACCCAATTACCTGTTTTAATGGCTCTGGCAGAGTACTGTTTCCACTCTCACATGGGAAATTTCCACAAGAATTCTCACTGCCCAAGGCCCAGCCTCTCTGGAGATTCAGCCATGGATTGTTGGTAGCATTTAACACAAACACAGCCTCAGCCTTTATATGATAATGCTTCAGGACTAAAATAAGGAATTTTTCCATTAGTAGGGAACCAGGTGTGCAGCTTCTGGCCCTGGAACCCTCTAAGTTATTAACCAGTGTTTAAAAAACATTTTAGCCCAGAAAGAAAACAACACCACCTCAGTTTTGCACATCTCCATGTCAAGGGTGTAAAGTCAGTTTGGCTCGTGGAAACTGCTGCAGAGTTTAGGTTTTTAAGTGCAAAGAAAAAGAAAAAGAAGGAAAAGCCCCTAATGGCTTTAATCTTTGTATAACTGTGCTTTTGAACAAGTCCTTCTTTGTGCAGCTAGGTGAGTCTTTTCATTACAGCTTCTGTCATTTCGGGAGGGAGGGGGAATCCAGATTCTTTTGGTTTTATAGGTTTTGAGGCTTCTGGTTTTTTGTCTGTCAAATTGAGACATTAAAATTCATCCCACGATGATGCTCTGGACCTGCATTGAAAGTGGCTGGCAAAACATTCATGTCCCAAAAGCCAAGGGAAAAGGGTGTGAGAAGTTTAACTCCGGGGCATCCAACTCAGGGTTAAATAGCATGAGGTAACTAAGGCATGATAGAATCTTAGGAGAAGATTAAATACGTTCAATTCACAGAGCACTTTATTTGTGTGCACTGAATGCAAGGGATATCAAGCAGAAAATAAAACTGTAGGTGACCAAATAGTGGAATACTCTTGGTAAAATATTTACCTCATTGGTACCACCCCGCAGTCAGGCAAGGCCTGGATAGAAAGTTTATCAGCAGCTGTCAGTGTGGTAAATTAAGGTTAAACAAGCAACTCTAAATCTTCCATTTCCTGTCTTTTCAGTGCTCAAGCCCATAACATCTAATGAAAGCTCTTTTTGTGTCATAAATGAATACTTATGTGGAGCTTTCCCCTCTAACCTCTTCACATTTTCCATCACTGGCCAGCAGATTTCTTAAATGACACACATTTGTCATGTTGTTTAATGTATGTCTGAGGGGGGCTTGGTTATTATGATGATGGACCTGATATAAAAATTGTGCTGTGAGGAGT
Organism: Platysteira castanea; assembly: GCA_013397175.1. NCBI lineage: Eukaryota > Metazoa > Chordata > Aves > Passeriformes > Platysteira > Platysteira castanea. Next base: position 101,076 of record VYXC01010334.1, on the reverse strand, counting down.
AGATTTGTGGTAGGCAGCACATCAGAGCAAGCCTCAGATGCACACAGGATGTGCACCCTGGCAAGAGAGAAGCTTTTTAACCTGCAAAGGGAAATTACTGAGATTTCTCCAGCATGAACTCACCTCTTTCTATCCTCTATAGAAAGGATAATTTTTCAGAAAAGAATATACTTTATTTTTTTTTATTTCCTTGAAAAACACAGGGAGGTTTAATGTGTTGTATATTATGTATTAAAATACGACTCGTGACTTTTTTTTTCAGAATATCTGGCAGGATTTAATTTTGGTCATCTCTATTAATATTTAGATGTGCAAAGACAATTTTTTTGTACAGTAACATCACTCAGACAAGAGATGTTACAACGAACATCCCCTGAGTGAACATAACAGAGAGTGGAATCTGAGTTTTAACGTTTTGTTCAAAAGGTAGAAAGCACTATTTTGTTTTCTAGCACCCCTTGGGTGTTGGATGTTGGAGATTCCTACAGGCAGAAAGGTGGAGAGGAGGAAAATTCCTGTAACAAATGGAACAGCCTGGACACGATGAGTTTAGAAATAAAACACCAAGGACATGGCTATGCACAAGCTTGAGACATGAAAAGGGCCAGGCAGGTAAGAGACATCCATGGATCTAAAGTGGGTTTGGACAGCTTGGATGCCTGAGAATCTGATTCACTGGGGCTGGGACAGGTAAATCACACTGCCCTGCTCATTCCTCAGGGTCATTAAAGAGAGTGGGTTAGGCAAACAAAAGAAACTGTCTGGAAACAAAGGAAAAGAATGTGACATGATATCACACATTGCCGCAACGTGCAGGACAGAGAGAGGTCGTGTGTTTTTGTATAATTCAATGTAATCGGTCAAACAAAACTCAAACAGGAGATTGTCCATTATTACCAAAGGACAAAATGAAAGAGAATTAATTAAGTTTCTTCTGTAAGAACTGCACCCGTGAAGTATTTAGTGTATTTGAAATCAGCTGGAAAAAAATCCAAAATCTTAATTTAAAACTTATTATTAGCCAGGAATAGATGTGCCTTTTTCTTCACATCATCAGATGGTAATGTAATTTTTCCTCAGATGTTATGTACTCACATTATCAAACATACTACTGAATTTCTCACTTACCCTTTCCTTTTCTTGTCATTGATGCTGGAAGGTTGGAAAGTGTTTTTCCTTGGTGGGTATTCATTCCTCTGGGCTACATAGCTATACAAAAGCACCAGGACAGTCTGTCTTCCTACTATGAATACAGTTCTTTTCAAACAAAGCTAAACAAGCGAACTAAAAGGAAAAACATCAATTTTTGCATTACTGATAACAAAGTGACATGTTTTATTTTATATTATCTCCTGCTCTTGCACTGTCCTGTAGAGAATTCAATTTTTGTAAGAGATGCTTAAAGTTTAAATAGGCTCCTGCCTAACTCCTCAATTGCCATCAAACTGTGACCAAAATCATTCTGATTCGGTTCTGTTTCACCCAGGAATGGTTTGCCTGGGTTTGGAGCTCCACACATGTCCTCCCTGAAGGTAACATTGGACAAGGCCACGGGAAGGGCTGGGGCCAGGACAAGCCTTTGATTCCCAGTGTCATACCAGGAGTTAGAACAGGCTGTGGCAGTGTCCCCATCCCTGGACGTGCCCAAAGCCCCGTGGATGTGGCACTTGGGGACACGTGGATGTGGCACTTGGGGACACAGGTTAGAGATGGCCTTGGCAGTGCTGGCTTAATGGCTGGACTTGATGATCTCAAGTATCTTTTCCAATCTTAACAATCCCATGATTGTATGACTCTGTGTGCCAGCAGGAACTTGAATTTCCAGCCCAGGGCTCTGCCTCTGTCCACCTCCCTCCTTCAGGAAGCCAGTGGGGGACAGAAAGGAGACGTGGTGGCATTTTGCTGGTTCAGAGCTGTCACTGATGCCATGGTGGGTACAGATGTGCTGGTGGAACCTTCCAGCCTCGCTGGCAAAGCTCTGCCTGCAGGAACACGGAGCTGGTGGGAATGTGTCCCTGCGTTCCCAGAGCATGTCACGGGGAGCTGGAGCAGCAGTGGCTCTGCAGCAGAGGCTGAGGGTGCTGCTGCAGCCTCCTGAGGGGTCACACAGCTCTGCCCACTGAGCAAATCCTCTCTACGAGACGTCAGTTCTTAATTCAGCTGTTATTGTGAACTACAAACACAAAATATCCTTCTGGGGCTCAGCTCCACACTCAGCAAAGACCACAATAATGGCTCAGGCAGTGCTCTAATGTGAGAAAAAACCCAAGATTTAAGCCAGGTTTTGCCTGGATCAGGTTCAGCTCAACTCCCAGGATCAATGTTTTCCTTTTCCTTCAGCGAAGTCTGGATTCCAACGTGGATCTTTGCCACTCAAGATTATGCCTGTCAAATACATGAAAACACACTTATAATCAGCAGATTAGCAGCCAATACCTCAGCAAAATGAGTGTCTGGAGGGAGCCCTGCAGCAGCAGCAGCAGCAGCATATTTGATCCTGGCTGTCCCATCATGTTTAACTGGAGTTGGGGACGGTGCTGTGGGTTCGACAGGGAGCAGGGCTGGGGCTGGATTTCCTGCCAGGCCTCCGACTGCAGCGAGCCAAGGAACTCGGAGCCTTTCCTAGGTCAGCAGAACATTATTGCTCTCCCATCATCTCCGTGCTACGCCTTGGGAGCAGCTGAGTCTCAGAAACCAGCCCTGTGCAAGTTCAGCCAGCTCAGGAGTGCCCCAGCTCTGCCAGCACAGGAAACTACTGCGATTGCTTTTCTGGCACTGTCAGCTCCTTCACAGATTTTCTGTCTGAACTGCCACTTCTTGCACAGCCAATTTATTGTATGTTAAATTTTGTCCTTTCTTACGCGACCCTTTTTTTTTTTTCCTTTGAGTTTTGTTGCTAGGCTAAGAAAATCTGAGTGAGAATATTTATGCTGGTTCATCCCTTTCAACCCAAACCGTTCTAGGATTTCCTTTAGCACTGTAGAGGTAAAAATTGCTACACATATTAAGGGATAGGATGGAGGAAAGTCATTCTATTAATAACTCTGAGTGCCTTGGGAGTAGCCAGGAGCTGTGGTCCCAGGAATGCCACTTGTGGATGTTCACGTTGAGATGCTGCTCTTTCTCTTGGTGTCATTTGTGCACAATCTTTGCTTTCCAAAGATCCGTCATTAGCAGGAAATGTTGTTAATGTTTAGTATCAAAGGAAGTAGTTCTGCTAAATCTGCAGGAATTAATTCCCAAAATGTCCTGCTTGGATTTCTTGATCCCCTGGCAACAAGGAGAAAGGCCTGTGACGGTTCTAGACTTTATTATTAATTACTTTCAGAGTGGCAAGGTGTTATTCCCCACTGCTGGGATACCCAGTGTACTCTAGATTTATACTGGAGTGGAATTCTTTGAAAAATACTGATGAGAAAAAGCAACAAAAGAGTCAAGTGAGTGTGCAAGAGGCAGCTGAAGGTGCCCAGGGGTGTCTGCTGCTCTCACTGCTGAGGCATCGCTGTAGTGAGGGCTTCACACTGACTGGCACAGCACACAAACTGTGCTGAAATTATTATTCAGCATGTTTGTTACCCTTCCCTCCTGGAAATTAATTTGCAGAAACAAATTCCCTTCCTTCGTTAAGAGATGAGTCCCAGAATCAGCAGTGGCCAGGGCTGGGGATACTTTTGGATACAGAGGCTCAGGATGCAAACTGTGCTGCAGCTCCCCTCCCTGCCCTTTTGGGAGGTGTTTCCAGGCCAGGGTGTTCCCTTTGTGACTTCAGCCTTAGCCAGGGCACAGCTGAGCTTTCCTGGAAGCTGCCAGAGCAATCCCTTGCTGGGAGCAGCCAATGCCTGGCAGTGGGAGCCACAGGCCAGCAGGAGCTCTATCGATCCAGACCAATCCAAACTTCCCAGGGTGAGCCACTTCCAACCTCCTTTCTGCCCATCCCTTGGGAAAAAAAACTGGAGAAGCTGCAGAAATGTGCTATTCCACGGCTGGGTTCAACATTGACATTTCAGTGGTGAATCTGCTGGGCTCTTGTAAAAATTTTCCAGGTTTTCAAGAGCTACCAGGACAGTTCTTGGACTCGGAGAGCAGCAAATGGATTTGCAGTGGGAGCAGCTGCCTTAGCTGGAAGCACAGGCACAAAGAACAGGCGTGTGCAGAAACTTTGATAGAGTTTTGCTGCCAAAAACCTTCCCTGGGTAGTTTGTAAAAGACCCTGCAGCTCATCTGATGTTGATTAGCTTTTGAGGCACAATTGCTACGATGAGAAAACTTTTACTGATTTGCATGTGTTGCCAATTATTCTAACAGTAACAACCTGATTATACCAGTGTGTTAGTCCCAGATATGGTGTATTATTCCCTGGCTTTAGGAATAATTCTGATAGCTATAGCCTCTGGCTTCATTTAACCATAGCCCTAATCACTTCTGATTAAAACATACATAAATGAGTTTGTGGATATTTTTTTTGTTACACCTCAGCTTCTAGGATTTTTTTTTTTTTTGCCCCAAAGGAAACAAAAAGAGAAAATTAGGTTTCAGCATAGAGATATGTTTGAAAGACTGTACAATAATAACAAAAAATATTTTCGTTTCCAGAACATTTTATTTAACCGCCTCATTAGTACAATTTTATTATTTTCATTTGATTAATTGCTGTAGGTTTTGAGTTTGGGTTTATTTTGTTATTCTAGTTGCAATGACTCTCCTGTTACTTTCTTCATGTTTACCATGGGGTTTACAGCATTATTTCTCCACACAAATAACTAATTAGTCAACCATTTTCTCATTTGACATTTCTCAGTGGCGGGGGACTGAAAACTGAATTTCATCTAATTTTTCATTCTGCTTTGATTGTATCATTGGAGATAGAGAATTGCGATGAAAGCCAGCCTGTTAAACCCCTGATGTGACACACAAAATAAACCTGAACTGAGGAATCCTTCAGCCCAGATGGGAGATGGGGTGCATCAAAGTGCTCTGCAGATGGAAACAGGAGCAAACACCGAGTGCAGTGTGGTCACAGCCTGCAAACTCCTTCCTCAGGGCACAGGAACTTCCAGGGCTAAAAATCCCTGAGATCAGAGCCAGACAGGCACTGAGGCAGGGAACTGTGATGCCTGTTCAGGCAGAATTAGCATAAAGCATCTGCAAGCCTAAGTCTGGATGTAAACTCCCAGAAACTTGAGGCACATTTTGGGATCACCCAGGAAAAAGCTGCTGCAGGGAGTTACAACAAAAGCTGTGGTGGCCCGCCTGCAGAGCTGATGGATTCACCCTGGAATGTGTCCAGGTTATCAGAGAAATGTGCATTTTCAGTGACCAAAATCCACAGACTCACTTGTGGCACAACACTGACGGGGAGTTTTGAGGGTTTTTTTTTATTGTGCTCTAAGTTGACGTTTCCAGCCTGTGAAAACACAGACAGTCTGCAAGCCCATAAATCCATTCCAGGAGGCTGAAAAATGGTTCTTGCATAAATCCTCAATCTTGACTAAGTTTAAAATTGCATCTGATCGAACACCTTTCTCAACAGTGTGGCCAGAAAATGTGAGTTACTTCAGGTTTAGATTTTGTTAATGCTATATTTATTCTGATTAATAATAGTATCGATTTCAGTTAAGTTTGCTTCTTTAAGTTTTTAATTTTTTTTTTTAAGACGCTAGCCCAAGTAATTTGAGCATGTCGAAATCTCTGCAGGAGAGCACTGCAGGAGGTTTTTCACAGCCTGCTGCACACGTAGCATGGAGCCACACTTTCAGTGCATTCAAATCCAAATTCAAATCCGTTCATTTCATATGATTTAATGCTAAAGAAGGCTGACTAGGCTTAGCTTGGCTGCTGGAGTGTATAAGTGAAAGATGGGCACTGGAAAACACAAGCAGAGGACAATTCAGATTTTATTTTCCTTTCTGACACTCTAACAGCATCTTTGGAAGATTGGGTTAACAGAGCATGGTTACAAGGAATATCTTTAGGCCAAGGTTTAGGCCAGACACAGTGAGGTTTAAGATTCACAACAGGTATTGAAAACTGTCGGTGATGAGCTCCAGAGGTTCCTTCCAAGCCCAAGCACTCTGTGATTCTGTGGAAGCACAAAGTTGGACATACAGACGGTTCTGAAAGCCTTGAGGATCAGGGACCAACATGCACACGGTTACAGCTGGCAGGGAAGATCTGGAAAAGCCCTTCAGTGGGGTCAGCACTGCTCCCTTTATCATCTCTCTTGTGACCTGGCCTGCAGTTCTGGAGGTGTCTAAGTGCTTACGTTTTGTCTCACTAACATTGTGTGATGAAGCATTTTTGCTTTTGTTTTCACTTTGATAAGAAATCCTCTGGTTGCCTTTTAGACCTTACCTGTAACAGAAATGAATTCAGGTATCCCAATAACGCCTCCCTCCTGCTGTTAGGGCAGGCTTTGTCACACTAAACACAAGGGCCATGAGTTCTTGCCCTATACAAAGTGGTGTTTAGGGGCTGCAGCAGAAGATTTTGGGCAGTAGCTTTATATCTGAGTAAAAAATGGAATCCAAACCTCTATATTCACCTGCACCTCGAAATTAGTACATTTAATCAATTTTCAGTCTCTGAAAAAAATAGTGAATTACAGAATAATTGAATGGTTTGAGTTGGAAGAGCCCTTAAAGGTCATTCCAACCCCCTGCTGTGGGTAGGGATGTCACCCACCAGACCAGGATGCTCCAGGCCCCATCCAACCCGGCCCTGGAAAATGAAAACCCACAACTGCTCCCAACAACATTCTTCTGATGGCTTTAATGCCACGGACATTTTAAAATTAAAAATAAAATAAACAGTCTTGGAAGTCGCTTAAAAATGATCTCTGCAAAATCAAATGTCAGCATAGTTACAGAACATTAGCTGTACTACACCTTAGAGAATTGTTGTTTTTGTCCCACGTGGGATAGGAATTAGAGACCCAGCTGTGCAAGGCTGGGAATACACGAATATTTATATGGGTTTTGCCCTCCCCAAAGCTTATAACCCAGACCAGCCTGGGAGCAGGAATACCTTTGTTATCTCAGAGCCAAAAAGCAGAAAAATCGCTGTGTGCCCTCAGTAATGAGTGCGGAGGGTGGTTCAGCTGGAGAAGAGCTGTGCTGCAGTCAGGTTCCCTTTCTGCTCTTTCTGGTGCCATATGCTGCCCTAATTAGTACAGGCAAAAGGTAATGAGAGCTCAGTGGAGAAGAGGGAGCTCCATGGGAAGCAGGCTGATCTCTCAAACTCTGCATTATGTCATCCCTTTATAGAGCACAATGCAGTTTTAATCCAGATTTTTGATGCTGCACTCATATTTTGGGAAGTATTTTCTTTATCTGTCTCTGAGAAGCACCACTGGTTCCCCAGGTGTGTATATTTGTTCTGTAATTGCTGCACCAGTCTCTCCCAAATACCTGTGAACCTTTTTCCAGGGGTAGTGGCTCATGATTTTTTCAACTAGAAATTCATACTGGTTTCATTTGAAGATTACAGAAAACCTGTATTTAGAGATGTTTTCATTCAGAGGCAAAAGGGTGTTCATGCTGAGCTCCCAGGCACAGATACACAAAGTTACCTTCTCCATTATTATTTTACTTGAATTGTTCTGGAAGAGTTCATAGAAAAATTTCAGGTGCTGCCATTTCATGTTGCAGTCCCAGCACAAGCAAGGATTCATGAATGTGAATAATGTGAGTGCTTTTCATTCCAAATGCAGACATGGAGCCATACTTAGGTGAAATATTAGGTCACTGGTAGTTTATACTTATGTCAGTGGGACCAGGATCCATAAAAGGAGCAAGTATGAATTGGATGTCACGTATGGATAACTTTGTTATATTCCTGAGACTGGATCCTACCAGGCAGAGTGAAAATGTATGGAAATCTTTACTATCAGTGTCTTATCACAGAGTGTTTTGGGTTGGAAGGGACTTTAAAGATCATCTTGTTCCACCCCCTGCCACGGGGGGCTGACACTTCCAGATTTGCCCAAGACCAGGAAGCAAACACACACATATATGGATGGATGGATGGCAGAGAACGTGGTTTTAACTCATCTGGGTTTAACTCTATTTCAAACATAGGTTAAAAAAGAATTAAGGAGATAGGAGATTTGAAAATGCCAGGAAATAGCTTTCTGCATCTTTAGAAAGCCACTCAAATATTCTTTTCCCTTCTGTCTATCTCGGTACTTTTGATGTCCCTCCTTGCCCCGTGTTCCCAGGCCTTTTGCAGTGATTTACAGATGTTATCCTTTTAGCAGCTTTTCCAGGCAGAAATACATCCTCACCACTTTAAAGCTGCATTGAGGACTTAGCAAGAATGAAAGGCTTCCCTAATTCCATTGTGGTGGAGCTGGGACCCAAAATCCAGGCTGTGAGTCCCAGCTGAGGCAGCCCAGCCTCGCTCCCTTCTCCACCACGGTGTCTGTCAGCAGCTGCTGCAGTCTGCAGAGCCTGGCTGGGGAATCAGGCAGATGTTCCAGGGACCAAAGCCACTGCAGCCCCTCTCTCCTGCTGGGAACTGAGGTGGAGCAGTCCCTGTAGGACACAGCTCAAGCAGCCTCCAGATGCACCCAGCTGAAAACCCCAATGCTGACAGAATCTCTGTCCTTCCCTCGGCTCAGTGCCACGCCAGGCTGGCTCGGGTGTGTCATCAGCACAGATTTGGCACTGCTTCACTTTGCCTTCCTTCCCTTTCTGTCAAGCCATGAGATCCAAGCCCCTTGACCCGGCAGGGGAAAAGTCTGGCAGTTTCCGAGCCCTGGAAGTCCTTGCCAGGAGCAGCATCTGAGTGTGCCTGGCTGCTCTCCTGTGCCACCCCGGGCCATGGCACTGCTGGCTGGGAAATCCTTTCTGTGGCTAGTGCAGGTTTGTGGCTCTGACTGGATTTCTGTGTTGGTGTTATCAGCTCTGCTCTGTGTAAGGATCTTTGCTAACCAAGCCACCAGCCAGCGGCACCAGGCAACCCCTGGAGCTGCTCTAGGAATTATTTCTCTCTGTTACAGCAAGAGAGAGATGTCATTTATAAATTTTAAATTATTTCCATGTATCTGCTGCTCTATTTTAGTTCTGCACCAAATGGACCAAGTGCATATTTTGATTTGTGTTCTGTTCTGCATCCATAACCTCTCTGTGTCTCTTTGTAGGTCTGTGTTCGAGGGGTGGACTCAAACATTGCAGCAGACAGTTTCCAGTGGAAGGGAATTGTTTTTGCTGCTCTCTTTGCAAGGCCTGGCTTGTTGACAATGCCAGGACATGAACCCAGAGCTAGGAGGTCACAGTCAGAATATGTTACACCCACTTTCCCCTGCCCTCTTGTCATGCAAGCCCTTGGGAGCTGTGAGCTGTTGGCACAGTTTAAAATTTTAAAATAAACTCCCACAATGAAATAAACTCCACAAGCAGCGCTAAATCTCACTGCTGCAAAGTAGAATAAGACCAAACTAAGGAGTAATTGGCACAGAAGAGAGCAGGGCTCTGTGTACATCTGATGTCTCAGTGTGCTCAGGACTGAAGAAACAGCAGGTACATGCAGGCAAGTTCATGTTTAGCCGCCTAAAAAATGACCTGATTTTAAAAGCTGCTGTGCAATCAGCAGATCCCACCGAAGCCAAAAGTGGGAAGCGAATCTTTGCAATTCAAAACTTCTATTTTTATCACGGTTTTTATGATAGGTCTATTCTAAACCTTTGCTAGCAGAGCCCTCAAGAAGTGGAACAAAGAACAATCATCTTAACTGTACTGCAATATGCTCTTACAATAAGTAAAAAATGTGGTGGGAAAGACAAAGTACTACTCTTACAATATCCTGTGCCAAATCACAGGTTATAAAATCCAGTTTTTTATTTGCACAGCCAACAGTGCTTTGTAGAGCAATCAGGGAAGATAATACAATCCATTTTACATTCTCATTACTTCAGAAGTGTTGAATCCTCTGAAATGGTTTCGGGGTTAATTGAGAATTTGCAGTTTCACAATAGACTGGGAATTGTTTAGGCTGCCCTTGTTTCATATTTTTGTGCATACCTTTGTTGCAAAGTTATAAAAACAACAATAAAAGGAGAAACAAAGAAGCAAAATGAAATAATGATCTGCATTGTTGCCATTCCAGGCACTCATTTTTGTGGGAGATAAAGCTGAGGTATTGATTAATGTTTAAATGGCTATTGAGAGGAAGGACGTGTTGGGTTGATGGAATATCTCACTGTGCACTAATGTTTTCCTTTGCTTCTTTTCCACATATTCTCCAAGGAATGATTTCTGCCCCTGGGGAAGCCAGTGGTGAAACTCTGAGTTACTTTTCCACCAGCATAAATAAGCCAACTATCTTTCCTCTTTATCTCTTTTTCTGCATAAATTCCAAAAGTTTCCGGTTTCCAAAGCTGCTCTTTAACTTATTTTAACGTCAGAACAGCTCACAAAGATGTGTAATTTTTCCTGGCAGTACATGCTGAAGTTTTGATGCTCCCTCTGGCTGCCTGAGCACCAGAATGTTCCTGTGCACCACAGTCAAGCTCAGCAGCACCCAGGAAGTTCCATTTTTCAAGCCTGAAGCAAAGTTGTGGTAAAGAGCAGCAGCCTGGCCAGGGCTGTCTGTCAGCACTTCATTAGCAGCTGGCATTTTATTTCATTTTACCTTTTTAATTTTTTTTTTTTTTACCCCCCTAACAATGTGTTATTTTTGTTTATTCCCTCACAGTTGCACTGATATTTTTTTTTGGCAGCATTATCCCATAGGAGTTTCAGAATTCAGTTTCAGGTGAATTCAGTTTCAGGTGAATGCTGCTGTGAGGCACTGCCTTGGTACAGACTCATTAAATAATAACAGGTTCCGTGTCAATTACTGCTAATTTAAAATGTCTGTAAAAGGTTGTATGGTGGTTTATGACCTATAACAGTTCACTACAAAAAAGATAAACAGGTTATTATCCCACGTATTGATTATATGATTGGAGTTGTGTTTTAAAATATTAACACATTTAATTGGAGAGGGAATTGGAGTCAGTTAATTCAGTTCTGTGTTCTATTACTTAATATATTTAACTGGGTATAGAATTAGGCCCTAATCATGAACATTCTTACGTTTATTACTTTAGTCAAGCAGGGAAGTTCCTGGTGTGTAAACTCCACAATCTCTTTAACCATTTCCAGTTTTAGGGGCTGAATATTTGTGCTGATTAAAGGGAAAAAATCATAACAGGGAACTTCATATTGGGGGATCTTGGAGACAGCATTTCCAAACTCTGACTGAGGTGATGTGGATGTGGTTGAATTTAATCAGCAGCAGGAGGAAACTCCAGATGCCAGAGTGCAGAACAAATGTGTGCAAACAGGGCTGGGTGGAACCACCTCCCCACAGACCCGGGGAATTCACTGCCCGACTCTCTTTTTGATGCCATTCCCCACAGTTTGGTACATTTCCAGCTCACCCAAAATAACTAATTGAAAAAAAAAAAAACAACCCACTCAAAAAGTAAATTAAAAACACAACTTCTAGTCCAACTGGAGTTTTGAGTCTGGAAAAAGCAGGACTGTGACAGGATTTGTGGGGTCAGTGTGGATGCAGAGGAAGTGTTCTGGCTGGCTAACACAGCAGGAGGAGACAGGTCCTGTGTAATGTCTTAAATATTGATTTCTCTGCTAAACTTTGGGACATATATTGATCGCCAACAAAACTGACTCAAACTTCTCTCTATATCTCCCTCTGCCAGCTAAGCCTAACCCACCCTGAACTGTCTCTAAGGGAAGGCAAAAGGTTTAAATTGTATTTTTGAAGTATTAAGAGATCCACTTGTGAAAGCCCCTGAGTGCAAAGACAGATTCCTCTGCAGCAAAGTGATTTTTTTATGTTTAGATCTGTAATTTGATAACAACTTCTGCCCTTTTATTCAGGTATTCAGTGTACAAGGACCCGGCAGGGTGGCTGGAAATCAACCCCACCAATGGCACCGTTGGCACCACGGCAGTCCTGGACAGGGAATCTCCCTTCGTGCAGAACAACGTCTACACTGCTCTCTTCCTGGCCATCGACAGTGGTAACTATTGTTATTATTATTATTATTATTATTATTATTATTATTATTATTATTATTATTATCCCTAATATCGTTTGATTTTCCTGCCTGAAAAGTCCTGTTCTGAAAGCTGCATGTGTAAAATCAACCACGTGCTGCAGCACTTCTCTGCATGGCCACCTAAAGGAATTAGAAACCATTGTGGAAAACAGAAGAAAGAGGAATTAAAACTTCAAATTTAGAGCAGCATTAATTTAGGTTTCTACCTCACACATTTATTCCTACACTGATGTCTTAATGCCAGGTGCAATTAGTCTAGAAATATTCTTGGAAAGTAATAAATCATCCTAATCAGAGTTAGTTTCTTCACAATATTTGAGCAGTCAGCAGGCCTCAGGCACCTAAATACCAATGACAACTCATCCTTGATAAGTTGGATTGTAATCTATTTAATACACTGACAGTGACAATAAAAACACAACTAAACCCCTTGTTAAAATGCAACAATTTTTGCACACTGTGCGTACTAAAGTTCCTTCTGTCAAATAGAATCCAAATTAAGCTATCTAGGGAAAATTCAGCGAGTGACTTTGGAGCAGAGAATGAAAGAGGAAATCCTGAACATTCCAAATCTCCCGAGCTAAAGGCACTAAATAAATAAAAGATTTGCCTGTGATATAACAGCTAATATGCTAACACTTTTTCACAGCTGCAGCTGGTTCAGCCCTGGTGGATGAAATGTAAAATGCTCTTTTTAGGAGAGTAATTCTACATTTTCGTAAGCACATGACTCAGGGAACATTTGCAGGGCCTGACGGGAGAAAGAAAATATTGCCTTAAGTACAACAGAAGAAAAATTCTGCTGAGATGATGATTTACTTATGTATTAATATACATATTTTCCATAGGAAATTTCTGGGGGGAAATGTAGCACTAAACATATTTCTGTCTTTTACTTGCTATTGGATAGAGATTTTTTTTTTTTTTTTTAATGCATCTCAAAATCCAGTGCACTGGGAAATGTCATCTCACAATGAAAGTAAAAAATTTGGGATATTACTGAGGGGTTACCCAAAGGACAAAGTTATGTGTGCTGGTAAAAGCACAATAAAGGAAACTTTCACACCTGCTAGGTTCAGCAGAAAAGAGGGAAAAAGGAAACTTTATTTACATTCATTATACTTTATAGAATTTTCAACTCCACAAGGGATTGGAGGACATGTCACTTCCTCCTCAATCCCACTGGAGAAGAAGGATGCTCATCAAACTTTCTTTTATCACAAAAGGAATGAAAAACAGGAAAGACGGTTAAATAAACATTGGCTATTGTTTACATGAAACTGTGTGAAAATTCTTTGACTCCAAAGTTGTAACAGAAGGCTTAGCAAAAAACAGGACAACAGTTATATTTTAAAGGCGAAGTCAGACATTGTCAGGGAGAATAGATGGAGAAGGAGACGGAGTGGTTCTGACAGTGGGAACCAGCCTGAGCAGTGTGGATTTTGGGGGACACTTTTATGCTGCGACTTAAGCCTTGCTGATTTATGCAAAGCCCAGAACCTCACTGTTTTTAATCCTCAGATTTTTTTTTTTTTCCCATTCTGGAAAAATGAAAGAAGGGAAAGCTGCGCTGACCAGCAGAGCAAGAGAGGAAAGGAATCTGTTCCCTCGGGGTTCCGAGCCAGCAGCTGATTCCAGCCCCTGTAGCTGTGTTTATTTGAGGCTGTGCAGCTCTGGCAGTGCAGGAGTTCATCTGCTCGGGCACTATTGACTCCTGTGAGCGTGGTGATTACAAACCTCGTGCCTGCACGCAGGACTGGCACACCTAGGAGCTCATCATGGCCCTTCTGGAGCTCTGCACTCCCTCGGCGTGCAGCCCTGCCGCACCGGGACGTGGGAATGAACAGCAGAATGAATTAGCTGATGTCAACCTTGTGCCCTGTAGCGTGTCTGGGAAGACACAATAAAGACGCTCTCACACCTGGCAGGTTCAGCAGAAAGGAGGGGAAAGCCTTTATTACTGACATATCTCACATTCTTATACAATTCCCAACTCCACAAGGGATTGGAGGACATGCAACTTCCTTCTCAATCCCACTGGAGAAAAAGGATGCTCAGCAAAGTTCTCTTATCACAAAAGGAATGAAAAACAGAAAATACCGTTCAGTAAACATTGGCTATTATTACATGAAACTGTGTGAGAAAGAATCTGACTCCAAGGTTAAAAACAGAAGGCTTTAGCAAAAACCAGGGCAACACTGTAGCACCTCTGGATTAGTTACCAGGTAGCCTGGGGAGCACGTTAAACTTAAGAGATGGGCTTGGAAGTGGGAAATTTTCTGCTGGCCTGTATCAATGATTCTGTGGCTAAAGTAGCCAAGGAAGTTCTAGAGTTGATTACAACAGGTTGGGGCTCTGCCTTGTCCCCTGCAGGGATGACTGGGACTGACAATATCCCTGGAGAGTGCTCCCAAACTTGTTTCCAGGCCACTGATACTGTGAACTAGCACAGCTGGGAGACCCACTTCATCTCTCCAGCCATCAGAGCTGATGTCCAACTTGAAATATTGCGTTAGACGAGAAATGAAATTGTGGTAGAATGATAGGAAATGAGTGCAGAATTATTTCAGGACTCTAAAAGAAGGTTATGTTAACTTTAAAAGGGAAAAAAGTCAGACTGAATGTAACCATCTGCATTCTCTCCAGAGCAGCATTGTCCACGGAGTGCAGATCTCTTTCCTCAGGTTAATAAGTGGGACCTGTCTAATACCAGTGACTATGCCTGGGACTCCTCAGTGAGAGGGCAGCCAAAGGCGGGATTAAGAATTGCTAAATAAAGGGGGGGAATAAAGTGAAAATTTAGAGGCATTTCCAATAGAGCAAGTCATTTGCTTGGGCTAACAGACCTGGAGTGAAAAAGGAGGAGAGGAAAAAATACTTTTCCAGAAATTCTTTTTTCAAAAGCACTCAGTGGAGGTTTTTATTTCCTGTGGCCTCTCAGCTTGTCTCTGAGTCAGATCTGAGATGTGCTGGCACAGGCACTGAGGAAGTCTGAGCTGCCACAGGCTTTCCTTTCCCTTCCTGGGAGCACTGAGAGCTCAGGCAGTGCCCAGGGCACAGCCTAGCAGTGGGAACTGGTGCCCAGAGCAGCTCCCAGCACAGCAGGCACTGCAAGATCTGTGCTAATCTTTAACAGAATTTAGAGTGAATAACTCTAAAATCATATAAAGCCTTGTACATAGGCATTGCTAAAGTACCTTAGCCATATGCTAAGCCATAAATACAAACATTATTTAGTGTTCATAGCATATAGAGTTGACATGCTTACAGAAAAGATTCTGTTGTCCCATTGTGTTCCATGCTCACCTCTTTACAAAATAACCTCACACTCGAGTGCTGTCATGGGTGAAGAGTGGAGACAGCTGAAAACAAACCCCACAGTGATCCTTTTTCCTTCCCCTTTTGCTGATGTCAATGGAGAATCTGTCATCAGTTCCAGCAGGCACTGGCTCCTTGTTATTACACTTCAGTGCAGGAACCAAGTGCCAGGGCATTTATTCCATCTGTAAAATGTTGGATATTTCTGTCACAAGTAAAACCTGGGGCTTTGTGCTTGGTAGTTCCTTGTACAAACCCATCACGTCTTTATCTTTTATCTGGGATAGCACAAAACTGCTCTTTACCAGTAGGACAGTGACAAAGAATGGGGCAGAGAAATGGAGTCACTCCACTGCAGGAAATAATTCAGCTCTTTGTCAGATTCTTTTTGACCTTTATGATATTATTTCTCAGCATTATCAAATTAACTGCAGGTAAAGGTGTTGAGCATGAATTATGTTATTCCTGATCTAAACAGCTCCTGTACCTTCCCAAACACTCTTAAAACAATGTGTAACAGCAAATTTGATGGAAACAGTGTTAATTTTATAGATAATAAATTTTGACCTTTTATGAGGGTGCATTACACTTTAAAAAGGACTTTTTGGAAGAAATATCCTAATTTTCTCAGTACATTTGATTTCAGTAAAAGGTCAACGTAGTGTCTTTAGAATTTGAAAACTTTTTATTAAAGACCTGTGTGGACACAGAGTCTCTGGCCTATTAAAGAAGAAATTAAACACTGGTAGGAAATACCATGCAGCAGAGTTAACACATTAAAGTGTCATGAACTGTGTTTAATCTGAGAATGAGCTGATAATGGGGCAAAGTCAGATTTATGCAAACTTGGGAAACATCAGGGGTTTCATTCAATTAACAAAAGCACCAACAGTGGTGATAATTTTATTTCCTGGATTCAGCCCTCTAATCACTGAACCCAGTGCGGTGTCACAGAGTTATTGGGGGTTTTTCTGGCAAACACACCCGTGTGAAACACAGAGGAGAAAGCAGTTGAGTTTGAGGAACCTGCGAGGAACAAACCTTCCAAGTGTGCTGAGTGACCGTGCCGTGGTGTCCCCCTGCAGATTCCATCCTTCACTGGGAAATTTGGGACGAGGGTCACAAAGCAGAACACCTGTATGTTTTTCTCATAAGGACAGCCATGCTAAAAGCTCTCCAGGAAAGGTCTTTTTTTTCTCTGTGTTCTGAGAGTTTGAGTCACAATCTGGAAAAAGTAAGGGAGGCGTAAACCATGTCTGGAGGTGAAGCTAAAAATACCTGGAAAATATGTGAAATCTTTAAAAGATAAAATTAGATTCTCCCTTTCCTTTAGGGGCATGAATAATAATTTATCCCCAGATTTACCTTATTTATGCAATAATCACTCTATTTGTGGAATTAATATCCCATTGTGTAGCTTTTTCTGTCTCTTTAGAAACAAAACCTTTGGTTATTTTTGGTGGCTTGATTCATGGAAAACCCACCTGTGCTGTGCAAGGCTGCCACGTGGTGACAAATAATGACACACTCATCTTGCTGGTTGGGCTAAATGCAAACTGAAGTTGGATTTCCCTTTTCCCATGCCACTCCAGTGGGGTCCCACCCACCCAAAGCCGGGGAGAAATATTCTCCCAGCAAGAGAGTCTGATCCAGGGTGAGCATTCCACCCTCCCTCCCTGCCATTCCTATCACCAGGGAGCTACTGAGACAGAAGCTGGGAATACAAGAACTTCTACTGCATTAAACAAAGAGAATAAAAGCCATGAAAAGTGGCTTTAGGTGTGAGTTCAGGCTTTGCCTTGAGCTAAACTGGCTAATATAAAAAAAAAAAGCAACTTGGACCTTGCTTCTCTGACTGTGGCCAGTTGCGCTTGTGAGCTGTGGCACTTTTCTGTTTTCCTCAGCAAAATGAAAAAGTCCTGAATCAGGGTCTAATTTTCCCTTTTTGCCCTGTTTTCAAGGCCCAGCTGAACCCAAGAAATCCCAAATTCCATTTATTGTTCAGGTCTTGGCACTGCTAATCATTAAAAAGAAAAGTTATTATTCTGTACTCTGTGTGATGAAGAGTAACACACAACACCCAGAAAAACCTGGAGTAACAAAGAGATGTGTGGCAGTTTGCAATAAAAACTTTTCCTTACATGTATCTAACCTGTCTTCTCCCTTCATGATGTACATAATTAAATTACCATAGATTGATTCCACCTAAAACACGCTATTTTTGAAGAAATCAGGCAATTAGTTACCATGGCAACCCAATTAAGCCAGCTTTATACCCCTTATCTTAATTGCTGTATTAATTGAGAAGAGAAAATAAATTGAAGACTCATCCTTTTCTTGCCATTTTAAATTTCAGTAAAATATGAATTGCACACAAAATATTGTTTTAATTTGTCATCACGGGCTCATGATTAGAAAAAGAAATTAGAATGCTGAAAACAGTATTTAAGACGGATGGCATATGTCAGTAGCAATTTGATATGCTGAAAGAGCTGTGCTCTTTTGAAATGTAATTACACAAAAATAGGAGCTGCATACATTATCTGAGGGGATGAATGAAGAGTTGTAACTTTTGAAGATTATTTATTTTATATATTTTACAAAGCATCTCTATGTCAGTGGATACGGAAAATGCATAGGAAATTTGAATTGATGGGGAATTAGGGACCAGGGTGTCAGCATATGGCTTGAGGAGAGCAGCTCTGTGAGCAGCACACCCAGATTTTGGTGTCTTCCCACTCTCCTGGTTCCCTTTGCTTTGGCTGAACCATTAACGGGGTTCATCCTGAGCAGGGGGTGCAGTGGAACAGGGATCCCTGCCTGCAGCGAGGGGACTGCTGCCAAAGCACCGAGCACGCACAGATTTTCCGAGCAGGAAAACAGCATATGGAGGGGGAAAAAAACAGCAGGAGGGACGAGACAGAAATTTGTGTTTAGATTCTCAGAGCAGCATCCTTAGAAAGCAGGAAAAGCACTCAGTTCTCAGAGTGCTTGTTTGAGGAATGGTGAGTAAGTCATGGGAGGAGCAGCTGAGGGAGGCTGAGGGGACACCCGGCAGCAAATCCTGACAGCAGCGAGGTGGGAGCCAGGCTCTGCTCCCAGGCAGTGACAGGAGGAGAGGACACGGCCTCGAGCTGTGCCAGGGGAGGGCAGGGTGGACATCAGGAGGGATTTCTTCACTGGAAGAGCTGTCAAGTATTGCAAGGGAAGGGAAGGACTCCAGGGAAGTGGTGGAGTCACCACACCTGAAAATATTCAAGAAACTGCTGGAGGTGACACTCAGTGGTTTGGTTGACCCGGTGGGCTTCAGGCAGAGGTTGGACTCGATGAGCTTGGAGGGCTTTTCCAACCTGAATGATTCTGTGACTCTGTTTTAAAGAAAGGACTTTACCTGGCCTAACCACGCACGGTCTGGCTGCAGAGCTCCCTCCAAACGAGTTGGGAGCTTCCACAGTGCTCTTCTCTTTCTTTAATCTCCTCCTTCAGGTTACTGCGAAACTGAAAATAGAGAAATTGGTGAAAAATCCACTCCCAAGGGGATATCCTAGGCAGTTCTACATTTTACGGTTAAATGGCAGTAAAGTGGAGGACATTCTGTAGATGTCAGTTCCAAGCTGACCCAAATGTGACAGAGTCAGATGGAGTTTGTGGAATTCTGGAGAGAGAAGGTTTTATCTAGGAAGAGAAGGTTTTATCTAGGGGAAAGGTAATTGTGCCAGAAATTAGCAAACCCACACTCTTAGAGGATTTTTCCCATGCTCAAATATGAAGAAAAATGGTTCTTTCTATAACTGCTCCCTCATTTTGTATCTTTGAAACTTTGTTACCCAGCAGAAAAAAGGAGAAGCAAGGGGGGAAAAAAGTGTTGGAATTGAGATTTTTGAGTCACGTAAGTGATAGTGCAAGTGGATTAACAACTGCTGATAAATGGTAAAACGTAAATATTCTGGTAAAATTTGGAATAAATGAATTTCCACTCTTTCAGCTCGAGAGGGGATCCTTGTGGCAATGGACACCCTATTGCTCCCCCAGGGCTTAAACGGCCTTGTAATTCCTGCCTCATGGCGTAGAAGGGTATAGAGAATTTGTAATAATTTGAGGGTTCTGGGAGCTTAATTTAATGAGAAGAAATGAGTACAGAAGTTTTTTTTTTTACCTTTCATAATGCTCATGTGAAAAGGCACAGTTCATCCTCCATCCTTCCTAAAAACTCTTCTGGCTTCCAGAAACCCCAAGGTTTAGATCTGCGTGGCAGCTGGAGTCCCTGGAATGGCTGACTTTTCTTTTTTGGAAATTTGTCAGCTATTGCCAGAATCCAACATTTCTGATGTTCTTAAACACAAAACAAAACAGAAAATATAATATCTCAAATTAATTTCCTTTTTTTTCATATTTGTCTCTAATAGATTTTATGTAAAAACATTTACATAAATAGTTATTTGCTATAAGACTATGAAATAAAACATAAACTTAAATATAAGTGAAAATACAGATTCAGTGCCTCCCAGCCCTAATACTTTTTGACTTCTGTGTCTGACATTCTTGTCATAAACATGGTTGTTTATGCTGGTAGCACTCAAATCCAATTTGAAATCCACATTTCCTGGTAATAACTCCTTGCATTGGAGACTCAGTTCACCACCAAGGTTTCACTTGGTTTCAGTGTGAGATTATCCATCCCTCAGCCCCTGTTTTGGAGCTTTCACAGAAATCAGTGATGCTCTCTCACTGCTGTGATTGCCGTGGGGCATTCCCAGCTGTGCCACTCGTGGGAGCTGGGAATTCTCTCTGTCCCCAGTGGCTCCAAGGGCACACAAATGTTTGAAGTGCTCAGCCTCAGGAGGGGTGGCCAGTCCTGGTCAGCAGCACAAGTGGGATCAGAGCTCTTTGGAAAAGCTGCTCCCAAGGATTGTGGGACCCTTTAGATCTTGCTTTGCTCATTAATTCTGCTTTCAGCCACAAGGTTTGCCAACACAAACTAAAAGAAGCTTTACTTCAGAATTACATTATGCTATGGGTACGTTTCCTTTCAAAATCAAAGCCATCTGGAGATCATGGGATTTTGAATTATTTCAACAGCATAATACTGTCAAATTTATGAAAGTCATATATTCCCAGTGGATGAGTTGTGACCATTTTTGCTTGATTCATTTCTTGTTACATTTTTATGACATGCGTGTTAACAAGCTCCAGTTTATGACCCTGACATTTGCTTGTTTTTCTTTTGGAGGTCTTCATAAGTCACCAAAAGCTTTTTGTTTAAATCATTATAAATAAACTGAGCAGAGAATAAGTCATTGAAATGGACAGAAGCAATTTCCTTTCTCTCTTTTTTTAAGTGTAATATTTGCCCAGTCCCTGAACCATACAAAGAGTGAAACGTTTGCATGGCAGGGTAAACGCAGCCATATCTGTGTGTGACAAAATAACAGGACATCCATAACATTGTTGGCTTCTTCATTTCAAAAGGCAGATTTTAATATTACTGACTTCAGAGAAAGATAAGAAGGGCACTGCATAAGACATTATCAGTCCAATGTGGAAATAATGCATTCAAAATTAAAGACAGCAGTTTAATTAAGTGCATGAAAGGCTGGCTTTTATGATCATATTTCAAATACTAGAATGTCTTTTCATCCATTCTGCCGTATGACTTCACTTAATAATATATCAAGAACAAAAAATGTATTGGAGTCTTTCTGCAAATTCAATTAGTCCAATAAAAAGTGAAAAATAGTTTCTTTTTCATTAAAAAGAACTCAACCCTAACCCTTCTGATGACAAAGTGCGAGATGAGAAGGGAGGGCAAAGCTGGAGAAGGATGAACATCGTGCCTTTGTGATGCATTTCTGTGCGCAGGGAACAGAAGAAGTGTCACCATCAGTAACATTTGTTATTGAAAGGACTAATTGCGCTCTGCTGCAGGCAGTATTTTCTCACACCCAGGCCGCGGGGTGTTTGCTCTTCCCTTGGGATGCACTCCCAGCACAACCACAACTCCCCGGCTGTGGGGCTGCTGCGGGCAGGGTGATGGTGCCAAAGGGAGCCTCTTGCAGGGCTGAGCCGCAAAAGCTGCCCCAGCTCGCCCTGGTGCTGCACAGGTGGAGTGCAGCCTCCTGAATCCATCCTGCCTGCCAAGGGGTTGTGCTCAGGGAAGTGCAGGGATCACAGCTTCCTGTGCTAAACCAGAAAAAAAAGGAATAAACACCCCACGAGTGCAGCATTTCGGCTGAGACCCCGTTAAGTGCCGCGTACAATAAAGGATGAAATGTGCAGTCAGAAAGCTTTGGGATGATTTTAATGGGGTGCCGAAGGGAACTGAAATGAGCTGTTGTGCTTTAGGCTTAAGGCAGCGGGTGACTGGCTCAGCCATGGCACACGTCTGCAGTGACTGGGAGTTATTAGCACTGGGCAGCTCCTGGGTGACCCCTCTGAAATGAGGTGCTGGGCCCAGCCCTGCTCCCAGCGGGCAAACTCTGCCTGCCCAGCTCCCCCCGTGCCACCGGGACTGGTTTGTCACTCACAGCCCTGCACAGAGCCTTGCAGCTGCACCACGGTGAATACACAACACCCTCACCTCTGCAGCTGGGCCTCTCAGGTCAGGGCTGAGGCAGGCTGGCAATCACTGGAGAAGGATTGAAACTGTGCTGCTAACACGGGGTAAATAACCCATCTCGTTTCCCAGAGCTCCTGCTGACAGGTTTCACTTCTGCTGACACAACTCCGTGTGGCCCTCAGGGCTGTTAGGAATGATCTGGTCCTGTTCTGCTTCTGGCACCCACCCCACAACCTGATTCCTCTCTGCTGACTCTTTTTCTCTTCCTTGTCTTATTTTTGATTCTCTTAATACTTTGCTATCTATCCAGGGGATGGTTCCCAGTATGTTTCTCTCAGTATGTGCTGATGAACAGATTCTGTTCCAGATATCTATTCATGTCCTACTCTCATTTTAACTTCAAAATATTCCTCTCCCAGAGGTTTCCTTAGAATAATTTTCCATACTGTAGAGAATCAGGCAGGCTTCATTCTGAAAATGCAACAGTGAATTTGCAAGAGTGACTCATCAGGTTTTTTAAGCAATAATTTCCATCTAAAAGAAGTAAGAACAATAAAAATTATTTCCCTTTGCAAGCCTGCGGGTGCAAATAAGAGCAAGAGTTTATGGAAATACAATTTAATAAACAGATGTTTGTTTTTTCCTATAGGTAACCCTCCTGCTACGGGTACAGGAACTTTACACATCACCTTGGAGGATGTCAATGACAACGTCCCATCCCTTTATCCAACACTGGCAAAAGTTTGCGACGATGCAAAAGATCTCAGGGTAGTGGTTCTAGGAGCTTCAGACAAAGACCTTCATCCCAACACAGACCCATTCAAATTTGAACTCAGCAAGCAATCCGGCCCAGAAAAGTTGTGGAGAATCAACAGGCTTAACAGTAAGGCTGTAACTTTGATTATTGTGCACTTATCCCTCCCACTCCTCCATCCCCCTGCACTCCCCTGAGGTACTGTGGGAATTCAGGAGCAGTTTTGCCTGAAGCTCTTGTAGGATGGACCCACTAGTGCTTCTTCCCCCTGTGCTGGGTCTGCTGGGACCTGCTGCCTGTGGAACACACCGGTTCTGAAACCTGAAACTTCTTCCTTTTCTTGATATGTTGGCTGAACTTTCTTCTTTCAGCTTTGCATTAATGAGGGGCTACTAATGACTGATAATTTTGTAAAGGTCCCTGTGTTCCATGGCACGGGATTTGTTTGCACGAGGTGCACAGGGCTGTGCTATAGGATAGCAGGAGTGTTTTGGATGGGCTTCAGCAATGTAATTGAAAATCTTCCTAATTTTAAGGATTTGAACTCTTCACCAATAAAATACCCCATTGCACTGGGGCTTTACATGAATGGTAAGAGGTTCATGAAACTGAAGAAGGTTTGTATGTCAGACTGCAGGCACAAAGTACAACATTTCTTCTTAATGTAGATTATTCCTGTTTCTTTTCTGGAATGCATTATTTGTCTCTACCCCTCTCCAATCCTTTAGTTCATGTCATAGTCCTAGAAAAAACTAACGATGGATGTGATGGCTGTACCTGCCTGCAGGACAAAGGGGAGGAGCTGTTTTCTTGGCTGTTCTCCAAACATCAAACCCCCCTTCTATTAAAGCCTAAAAGAATTATCAACCCGCCTGGGTGCCAATAGCTGCTGTTGTGGCCCTCAGCTCCCTGAGTGGGGCAGATCTGTGGGTTTGGAAGGGGCTTCACTTCCCTTCCCTGCCTTCTCAGGGAAATTGTGGGAGCGGTGCAGCAGCTTTGCTTGTACTTCCTGGCAAGAAGAGTTATTTTTTCCTTTGGCAAGTAAATTTATTCTCTGTTCTTGTCGTTTTGGGGGCGGCATGCCCTGGCATTTCATTAGTACATTCGTTTTCACAGGCAACTTCTGCCAGTGATTTGCAGGCCAAGTAAGGTATTTAAACAAAAGGGGCTCTTACAAGTCTTTCTTTTGGTGGGGTTTGGAGTAAGTTTGCAAGTATCTTTCACCCATGGAAGAATGTCAGTACTGTCTCTTCCCTCCAATTCAATTCTTTTACGTTTTCTTGGAGTATTCTCATTTTCTTCCTGATTTCCATGACTAGCTTCAACATGTCTGATGTTGCTTGCAGATTCCTCTGCCTCTCCAGACAATCAACACTTGGCTAATTCTCCCCTCATCCTTTGCAGATACTCATGCCCAGGTCATCCTGCTTCAAAACCTGAAAAAGGCCAATTACAACATCCCCATCTCAGTGACAGATTCTGGCAAACCTCCTCTGACCAACACCACAGAACTGAGATTACAAGTGTGTACCTGCAAGAAATCCAAAATGGACTGCAGTGCGAGTGATGCTCTCCATATCAGCCTGACCCTAATCCTCCTTTCACTCCTCAGTTTATTTTGTAAGTCTTTTGCTGAGCTGTAAGTAACGAAGTGTTGTTTATCTGCTCATTTGTAGTCTGCCCAAGAAAACCCTCTGAGGGGGAAGTTAAATTCACACACTGATATCATAATGCTGTAATTTTGGGTTCTTTTTCCATGAGGGAATAGCTGTGAGAAAGGTAGGGGGAGGGGTTTTTTAAATAGTCAAAAAAACCCCAGAAATGAATGTGTGATTGTCAAATTAAGAAATAGAAGCAATAATTTTCAGAAGAATCAAAGAGAATCAGAGCTAATGTACGATAAACTAAGAAGTACCAGCTGTAGCAGCAGATCTGTGCAGCTCTTGCTTTCATCTCCCCACTTGAATTCAATTCAAACCCAGAAAGAGGAGATTAAAGGTGCTCGTGTAGCAGTGGCTGTTCTGGGTCACCAGGAAAACGAGGACTGTCTGCTTCAATCTATTCCTCCACATAAAATGTGCAAGTGACTGGAACATGAGGAACTTATTTGGGATTCTGGGCTTAGAAGCACCCAGAGCTGGTAATCAAGTGGCCAGTCTGGGTTGGAGGGCAGAGAGAACTGACAGGTAAAAGAAATTTCTGCTGTTTCTCAGCAAGGAATTTTGTAAATCTCATTTGGAAAGCTAGCTTGAATTGGAAGAAGTGGAAAAAAAAATAAAAATCCTAGAATGACTCAAAAGTAGGAATTCAAAGCCAGGGAATCCACAGTCTAAAGTGGGTGTGTCCCTGGCTGGTCCTGTGACAGCTGCCAGCAACATTTTTGATGCAGTGCTAGTTTTGAATTCCTTATCTGTTTGACAGGAATAGCTGTACCCTACAGCTGGGATAGTAAATCTGTTAGTCAAGGACTGCTACCATCATCTTACACTAACAGAATGCACAGTGTGGTGACTTAAAACCTGAGCCCTGGGGAAAGGCCTGGTACTCTCCACGAGAGAAAATCTGCCACGAGGCAGGGACAGAGGTCAAGACAGAGATCCTTTACACATCTGAGGCTTGGCGTGTGCTTGATTACACATCCTGCCCAATTTTTTCTTCTCATAGACTCCTTTCATCCCGGAAGGTTGGCATGAAGGTCGCTGTGAGCGAGCTGGTACCAGCTAATGTTTGTGATGCTCTTTGAAGATGAAAAGGACTCTATAAATGCTAAGTGCAAATTCATGTTCTTAGTCTCAATCAGTGACATCTAAAGTATCTGCTCTGGCTTTGGTTCAGCTGTTCTGGGTTTAGTCTCCTGGAACCAAATGCAAACTTCAGCTGTTAGGAGCAATATGTTAAAAATATTTGACAGGGTGTGACACTACTGCAGCAGTGATATAAATATGCAGCCCACTGATTCAAATATATTCTCGTTGCCACTTCATAAATGTTGTTGGTGCTACGCTGGGCGTGACTTTCACCACTGGAATTACTCTCTTATCTGACACGATTTGCACTTGGACTTTATTTACATTAATGCATCTGCTCAGAATACCATGGGGTAGAGAAAAGCTTTTTACTTTGGAAAGTTATTTTCATGTTGGTTTTTTACAGCCCACACCAAGAAGTTTGATAATATTCCTTAGGTTGAATTATAAAGCCAGTTCTAAGCATTGGAAAGCATTTTTGAGCTGCTCTTCTTGGCTGCAGGTCTTGTCCAGCCCAGCTGTGGGGGGAATGCAGCCCCTGGCATCCCAAGGGCATTCCATGGCTGTCATTCCCTCTCTGGAGCTGCTACCCAACCATGGCTGTGCAAAGCCAGCAAGCACCCCCAGCACTTTCCTCAGGTGTGGATGACTCCATGGAGACAGGAAAGATGAGGCTGGGAGCCAGCTAAAATAACGTGGTTCTGTGTTTGAACTCCCCTGAAATGTGCTGCTATCATCCCATTCCCAATTCATTTCCACGCACAGATTTTTTACAGCTGTGATTAGCACCATTGCAATGTTTTGTATAGTCCAAATATTTATCAGAGTAATCAAAGATTACGATGCCATAAAAACAAAGAGAACTTTAGTGCTTATTGAACAGATGAAACATCCCATTTCTAGTGGCAAGTTATGGGTTTAATTTTAGCAAAAGCCCTTACGTGGCTCACTTTGCTCCCAGTGTTTGTGTTTTATGGGGCTCTTGTTCCTGGGAGGTAAATCCTTCAGTCAAATGAACTTTGTTACTCATGCCAAAGTATTTCTTTTTGTATTTGACATCTGGTGTGAGGATAGATAGCCCTCTGAAAGAGCTGTTCATGGGAAAAGAGCTCTGCATGAATATCTTTCCTATAGAAAACATCTTGGTATTATCATTTAAATGGTGCAATTATTATCTATACTTAGAATATGTGCCTCCTTCGTAAATCATGAAAGAAGTCAGATGTGGCAGATTTCTGAAGTGTCTGAGCCCACAAGTGAAGAGCCTGATTAAAACTGAAATGGATGCAAAATCCAGCAGTTTCTCCCATTCTGGAGATATCCTACTGTGCTCACTGTACTGAGGGATAATGGATACAGACTGCAGAATTGCCCAGAAGCCCTTGGAAAGGTAGATATAGCTGGAACAAGAAAAATCTAGGAGCTCCTGACAGCCAGAAATAGAAAGTATAAAAGGCCAAACTATAGGGGCAGATCTGCATGACAGAACAATGAGGTGCCTGGTGGATTTAAAAAATAATGAACATAAAGTTGATTGGAAAAAGGAGCATATTTGTGTATTTGTACTTAACCTAATTACCACTGGGAGTCACTGGGGTCAAGCTGGAACGATGGAGAGTGGACAGGCAGAGGAGTTTCTAAAGTTACAATAGATAATGATGACAAATATTGGAAATACTGTCACTGGTCATTAATGCAGGCCCCAAGTGTCAGACGAGTCTTCCTGTGGTGGCTTTTTGTCCTCTGTCAGCTTTTCCTTGCCATTACCAGAGATGAGGCAAGGAAATGTTCAGATATAATTCAGAATTTAGTGGTTCAGATTGAAGAAAAAAACATTAAAAAAAAAAAATCTGGGTTCCTTGTCAGGGAGGGAACTACAGCAATCAGCTCCTTGAGAAGCAGGCGAGTGGGGGAAAGTGAGAATCTCTCAGGAGCGTGTCTGGTGCTGGCTCTGGGGTTGTCCGTGGTGTCCCTGAGTGCTGCCTTGTCCCAGTCCTCTCATGTTTCCGAGCTAAAACAGCTCTGTTCAGAATTAATGGAACCAAAGGGACGCGCTCAACACCACCAGAATTATAAACAGGCTCCCTCTGCAAGGCTCCTGAATGTTTTAAGTGAGGGAGCAGCTACAACATTCCACAAGGATGAGGGATGGAGAGAGAGGCAAAGTGAAACAAGGAAAAAACAAATTTGTGCCTATTGCCATAACAAAGTCAGCAACAAAATCCCCCCCAGGCCCTGTGGGAGAGTGAGAAAGAACCGCTCTGGCTGGCAGAACGAGGCTTTAGATCTATTACAAATTATTTATATTATTATTAGTATTTAAAGGAGTATTTGAATGCTACGCTTTTGATTTTATAATAACTATTTCACTTAATTGCATAATCATAGAATGGTAATTGCAATTCATATCTTCTTTTATATTCTACCGACATTAAAGACCGCGTTAGATCCAAATGTGTGGCATGGAGGGAATAAAAGAACAACCAAAGGCACAATAGTCACGTCAGTAATATTTTACTTAAATTTCCTTGCTATAAAAAGACTGGGATTTGAACACTTCACGTTGAAAAAAACCCAATTTTTTATCTTTTTTACTATCAACCATGGATAAGAAGCTTTTTTGTTCACCTGGCCAGTGGACTACAAAGCTGTAAGTTGACTTGAACTGAAATAAGTGTTCCATTATTCTGAGCAGAAAGTGAGGTGCCACACTACAGGGGAAATGCTGCCATAAAGAAATTAAATAAGCTGGAGGTCTCTACATTGCAATTAATTTGTTAAAGTCAGGGTGAAAGGCCTCAGGTGTGTTTGAGAAACAGAGACTCGCACAGGTGTCTGTGCTGCGATTGCAAAGAAGCCTTAGAGATACCCCCGAATTAAATTTCCTATTAATTCCCACAAACTTTTCCTATTTAGTGCTGGCTGTCCCTCACTTCATTGTTTTGTTCTGATTTGAGGAATGCAGCTGCAGGGCCAATAGAGAAAACACTGGTTGGGGTTTTGTTATTTTTTTTCCCATGAAAATGATGTATTTGTTATTAAACCACTACCACAAAATAAATCGAATTATATTAAACTGGTGGGTTTGAATTTCCATGAACCTGGACAGGCAGAGTTAATCCCGCAGTGTTATCTCTCACCCAGCTCATTTTTCAAAGCAGCAGCAGCCCCTGTGTCTCTTGTTTCCCCCGTGTTATTTGTGCAGGAACATCAAATGGCTGAGAAGTGAAACAACGCGTTCCTGAGTGCCACCAGAACGAGACAAACCCGAGCAGGTTTCAAACGGAGCAGACCTTTGAGGTCACTGCTCTCTCCATTACCCGTGCAGATTTGTTACCTGCACATTCCCACTTTGCAGCCTTTGTTTTGAGTTATTTGGCTTCGTTTTAAACAGTCAGGTTGGTTTTTTTTCTTCAGGGCTCCACAATTCAGTTTTTACAGTGGAATTTTGGGGTTTTCCCAAGAAAAAAAAGAAGTTTGTCCCTGTTACATACAATGCCAAAGAGGAACCATTGGAGGAAGGGTTCCCAATCGGTGAATTTGGTAAACCCAGTACTTCTTGTTGGTTTCTTTGTTTTGTTGGTTGGGTTTGGTGGGGTTTTTTACATTTTAAGTTGTCTTAGCACTTTTTAATCTTCTACAGAAATTTTTCTACTTTTCAGAGCAGTGTTATTTAAAAATAAGTTAAAAAAAATAGATCAGTTTAATTAGCAAGAGTAAGGAAGTTTGCAAGCTACATTTTCCCATTTCTGAGAATTGAAATGTCCCAGTTTTGACTAGCATGGCAAAAACTAACAATAAGGGGAGCTTTTTGCTGTGAAAAGTGCTTTGTTGGGGTGGTTGGGGTTTTTTTGCGCTGCTCTACTTTGAGTTGCATTCTTGTTCTAGAGCAGTACATGTAGGTACCTAAAGTATCACCTAAATTATGCTCTCCAAGTAATTTGAAATTGTTGTTTAGTGAGATCCAGTGATGTAAATCTCACCTCCTAAACCCAATAATAATAACAGCACCAATATCCACTATCACTCATTACCTTTGGCACAGATGCTTTGGCCCACGTCACCATTATTATTTTTACAGCTAAATATCACTGAAATAGACGCTTTCTCCAACGCCTGTATGAGAAAAACACCATTTTTATTTGTGTCCTTAAAGATTTTGGTTGATTATTAAGGAAAGGATGGTTTGGGGCTTAATGGATTGCTTCAATTTGAGCCAGCCTTGATTTGAATCTCACTTTTAATATGGAGCTGTGTCCATTCTTGTGATTTCTCTGCAGGTTTATTCAGTCCTGCAGTGTATTGTGCAGTTGGCTTTGGGAGCCCACCTAAAGTTAATGGGGCTTGAAATGGCCCAGAAATCCATATGGATGTCCATAACTGGGGACAGCATGTTTGTACACCCGCTCGCAGAGACAAGACAAATAGAAATGCCCCCAAATTGCACATCAGCATATTTAAAATGGGCTTAATAACATTACATTTTATTGAGTCAATTAGGTGGGAAATGGCATTTTACACACATTTGAAACTGTCCAAACACGTTCCAGAAGTGCAGAGGTGAACAAATAGGGGAGTTTAGAAGATGTGTGTTTGGAATGCAAAAGGGAGCAACGTTAGCAGCAAATGCAGCTCCGTCCCTAAGAGCTGCAATATTATTCCTGATGGTCAGTCTGGAGGCATGAAATGGACATTTAAAGAGATTGGTTTGATAGACCATTTAGTGTTGTGAATTCAAGTGAAGGCTTTTATGTTTTCATTTTCTCAACAGTACTTCACAGTAATTGTTGATATATAATATTTTGTATTTCTTTTCTGAACAACTTCTTAAAGCCGCGTAAATATCGAATTTCAGATAGTTATCATCAGAATGGCTCTGGAGTGGCTTGTGATTAAAAACTAGCACTGAATATATGACCAGTTGAAGTATTTTTTCTGCTGTTAATGGTCACCATACACCAAGGGATGTTTGTTTCTTTTCATTGTGTGTGTCCTTGGATATCTTCCCACTCTATCACATCCAGATAGCTCAGTGTAAACAGCTTTCCTTTCAGATTTGGGTGGGATATTGAAGATTAGGAGGAGATTTGTGGTGCCTAAAGGTTTGGTGATGTTGCCTTTGCTTCTGTACTACCCAGTGGACACTTACGAAGCCCTTTAAAGGGCCATTGATGTTTGGAGTATTTCAGACTACATCTTAAAGCCTTATTTTATCCATATAACTAATTGGGATATGGCATTGATTGGTACTTAGGTAAGTGCCACATGTAGGAGTAGTTCTTCAAAAGATTTGAAAGAAGCAGGTTGATCCCGACACAGCCAAACCTGGCAATTTTCTCGTTTGGTTTCTCCTTTTCCGTGGCTTCTAAACATAATGCTTTGCTCTAGTTTTTATTCTTATTCAACAAGAATTTCTTCAGATGATTAATTTAAGATTTCAAGCTGGGTTTGGTCTATACCTACAGATCAGAAAATGTCTGGACTGTTCATGTCCTACTCATTTAGAACTGACAGTGACCTGTGCTGTGCTGCTGTGGGAGATGAGATCTGACTGCCTGAGCAGTTTCCAGCCCTGTAAAAGGTTGGCTCCCTGCTACAGTTGATGCATTTCATTTTCAGCATCCATATGAAAAAATCAGCAGACTTGTTCAAAGCTGTTTCAAAACTGTACTTATTCGTTTCACTTGTTGAGTATTTTCAACCATTCTGTTCAATTTATCAGATTAGAGCATGGGAAAATATCCACGCAGGCTGCAGGCAGCCACCTCTGCAGCTGTTTAGTTTTGACAGAACTGAAAAATGAAGGAAGCATTTATTCCATATTGCTTAAATGAAGGCAGCATTGCTTTGGCAATGTATCCAACTGAAATTCACATCAATTTAAAAAAATAATAATGGAGTGCATCTTGGCTGTTCTACCCTAGAACTCCCCCCGCTCCCAGTAAGATTCCTCATATCCCCGGAGAACAGGAATTATATTAGATGTTTTATTTGATAAACCTAGGGGAGCACTGGGCTGGGTAGTGCATGGCTCTGAATTTCTAAGCAAGGAGAGTCGGAATTTCACTTTACCACAGCAACTTTTCTTTCAGAGACTTTTTCTTTTATGCACTTCTTAGGAACAGCTCGTTACATAGGGAGCGTGTGAGGGTGCATAAGAGGGAAGAGGAGAGGCACAAACAAGGATTCAGCAGTGCCCTTGCCAGGGNATAAATTATAATAATAAATAAATATGATAATAAATATAATTATAATAAATTAGCAGTGTGAGAGCCACTCTGGGAGATATCCTCTGCTGGTGTCACACAGGTGAAATTACCTCAGCAGCAGGAACGTGTCCCCTGTGCGAGNGACACGAGAAAGGACCACTCTGGCACCTGAGCCGAGCGGAAAGACAAGAAGAAGCAGCTTTATTTTGAAATTCTTATTTTATAGATTTCTCAATTCCACAAGGGATTGGAGGGACATTGTCACCTCCTCTTTCATTCAGTGGACAAAAGAAATGTTTGTCAAACTTTCCCTCACCACAATGGAATGAAAAACAGAAAGGACAGTTAAGTAAACATTGTCTAATATTTACATGAAAGCTGTGTGAAAATCTGACTCCAGTATGTAAACTCAGAAGGGTGACAAAGCAAGCAGGGCAACTCTTTGGCTTCCACCAGCCCTGCTTTGGATCTGCCACTGAAGCCTTATAATAATAAATAAATTATAATAATAAATAAATATGATAATAAATATAATTATAATAAATTAGCAGTGTGAGAGCCACTCTGGGAGATATCCTCTGCTGGTGTCACACAGGTGAAATTACCTCAGCAGCAGGAACGTGTCCCCTGTGCGAGCTGGTGAGTTGGGATTGGCACGTTTCCCCCCTGCCCTGCCAGTTTGGGCTGATTGCAGAGCACATGGCAGCATTTCAGCTCCTGAAGTTAAACACTGATTTATGAGAGCCCACCGAAGCTCTGAGTACAACCATGAGACACTCATTTCACACGCAGCCTTAATGCACGCGGTGCTTTGCCTATCATCAACAACTTTGAAATAATTCCTCACATAAATAAGAAACAAACTGTGTGTGAGGTTGTAAGCTGCAACTTTTCATGATAACTTTTGTAGTTATCCTGAAGTTATAACTTCAGGATTTACTTTTGTAGTCCTTATAAACTTTTCCCCAAGATGTTGTGTCCAGTGCAATCACCAGTTTTCTCTGGCTGATATTAACCCCAAATTTCTTAATATCAGGATTGAAAACACAGAGGATCTGTCTTGCAATAGTCCTTCAAATTCAGTGAGATCTGGGGTGAAATTGATAATAATTTATAGGCACAGGGTGAATTTATAGGCTCAGTGTTTCACACTGTGAAACCTCCGGTGTTGAAAGTTACCCATGACAAATCAGCCAGTGATGCACGTGAAAATCATTTCTGTTTTTCTAAATTCAAGGCTAAACTAATAACTATGCATCTAATTAATGACCTTTCCTAGATGGTAAATCCAGGAAAGAAGGACCTGGATGTTGATTAGGTACCTAATCAGAAACACGGTGCTGATCTCTTCTATCATTTTTGTTACCTCTTTAGCATTACTGAGGTTTCAATAAAGTCCATGATGTAACGTAGACTTTTAATTATGCCAGATTAATGTAATATTTCTGACGAAAGGGTAATTGAAAGAAATGGAGCATGCATGAGCTGAACTCCAAACTCCAGCTGCGTTAACTCTCTTATTTTAATGGGAATTAAAGGATGAATGCATTTTGGGTAAAGCTCATTCCTGTACAGAGGGTCAGCGTGAAACTTAAATGCCTTTAATTTTTATGAGCTTTTAACTGCAATGTAGAAGCAGAGTCTGTGTAATAGAGGGTGAGCTTGGTCTCATAAGGACCACATCTTTCAAAGGCTTTTAATTACTCAGTTTAGACCTGTTTCTTTAAAATAAGCAGGGAATTGAGTCACTAATATGTAAATATGTTCAGAGAAAGCTCAGGCTGCTACAAGGAAAGCCGGGAAATACCAAAGCATTTTCCGAGCTCAGAAGTTCTGCACACACTACTGCTAATTGGCTGATTGGAAGAGTGCTGCTGGAATGGGAGCTCTTGGCAGCCTGGAGCATAGGGAATGAATTTACATCCTCCCAGTTGCCTTTTTCCTGGGATGCAGATCATGAAATCTTTGTCTTAAATTATGTGGGTTTTTTCCCCCTCCATTTCCTTCTGTTGTGTGGATCAACAGAAGAGGAGTAAACCTGGAGTTAGAGCCCACAGTGAAAAAGGCAGGGAGCTGTTGTCACTGGAGAAGCCAATATTAGGAACACTTGGGCTGAAATAGGTGAATTTCACTTTTTCAAAGCAAATCAGCTCTTGAAACCCCAGTTCAGGGCTGTCCTGGGGAGTTCAGCCACCAGCATCAACACTTTTGACCTCCCAAGTACAATCAACATCAACAGACTTTGGCTGGAGTAGAAAAAGGGGTTTATTCCATTTAAGTTTTGATGTCATGAGTCTCCCTACCCTGAACTGGGTACTTAGACCTATATCCCCACAGCATAATTATTATTAATAATGCTATTAGTGCATTAGACCCAGATAAAATCCATAATGTTTGTCAGTTTTCTTGATCAGCAGAAGCACACATCCTCTTCCAAGGCCAAACACTGATGCTGACAGCCACCAGCTGTTTATGAAAATGTGCTGTGCTTTCTTATCTGAGCCCCTTGACCAGAAATGTAATAATTCAGAAACACATGGCAACAACCTTGCCTTTTGCATTACAATCTCACTGTTATCTTAGAAGGAATGAGGCTGAATGTGTCTCTCAAGTATCAGAGAGGTAGAAGAGCAGAGGAGAACTGTGAGATAAAATTGGTGAGGATCACATCAGAGACTGAAATGAGGGAGATTTCTGGATAAATGAGTTCCCTGTAGCTGTGCTCACTTAGTGCTGTTGGCGCATCCCCAGATACCCAAGGGAAAGGTGGGAGGGACCAGGTGGGAGCAAAAATTCCCACCCCACCTTTGTGGCTTGAGTGCCTTGGGCAGCAAATCTCTTGTAGGTAATTTCTGTCAAATCCTGTCTGAAACAACACATGGTGTGTAATAGTTCTTGAGTGCTGAGGCCAGATATGGAGACAGAGCTGATAAAAAGAAAATAAAATAATTACTAGGCCTAATTATCATTAATGTGCAGATCTAAACCTGCCAGGCACAGGCTTACCAGGGCATTAAGTTCTTAAAAGAAATAGTTCTCACTGATCAGCAAACATGCTCCCTGTACACATTATTTGCACATTTTATGCTCAGAGTATTCCTTAAATGCTAATATATTTGATGAGGTATTGTCAGCTGCAAATTTTAAATCATCTGTGTTATAAAATACATAAGAATGGGTAAAATTACAAAACAGTGCAGCCCCTTTAAAGGGAGTGGATAAACACCAGAAGCCTCCAGGTGAGCTGGTTAGAGCTGAGGCTCAAGAAGGAGACTCTAAAAATTTGGCTCTGTGTGAGCATTTCTGGAACTTTTATTTGTTCCTTCTATATGGGGACAATAAAGAAAATGAAAATCCAACAAGCAAACGACAATTCCTATACAGGAAACATTAATGAACATTGGAAACACAGCTGGGAGAACAGAGAGGTTTTAAACACGGACCAGAGGCTCACAGCTCCTCTGTGAGTTTATAACAGAGCAGCTGTGTTGGTTTCAGGGAATTTCCTCACATTCAGGGTTGTGTTTTCTGGACAATACTTTGATTTCTGTAGATTTTGTGTTAAGGAAGTGACTGGCCAGAATGTTTGGCCGGTTAATACCTTATTTGATCTTATCAGATTCTTTGTAGAAAGTAAATTTGTAACTGATACTCTGTTATTAACTGCAGGAACTAAAAGTTAGACTGATGCTCTCTAGGACAGAAGCAATTTCCAATCTACTTTGTGTGCAATAGAAAGAACCAAGACAGAGCTGATCTTGCATATTCTTACTCACCAAAGATGGTTGTCTCTTGAAACTTTACAGAGCATAATTTTGAGTGTTGAGTCTGATTTTCAGAGGCAAAAACTACTCCTTTAATAATCCACCTGTGCAGAAGGGTCAATCACCATTTATGGGTTCCAGGCAGTGTTTGGAATGAGATAATTCTTTCAACACACCTTCAGTCGAGGCTTGGCTGATTTCAGAGTAGTCTTGGCACCCTTTGCCAGTGCCAAGAGTTTTGTGGAAGTGTCAGCCAAAGCAGATGTTGGGACACAGCTTTCTATGGAAGGTCCCCAGGCTTCTCTGGAATCACTTCAGGGGAAATTGTCACCACAGGCTGTGAATGAGAGGAAAAACAGGTCCTGCAGGGGTAATCCAGGGATGTGAAGGGGGAAGGAGGCAGAGAAGGAGCCACAGCCACAGAGGTTTTGTCGAAGTGGCAGAGCAGGAAAATGCTCTGTACAACACAAGGCTGGCAGGAGATGAGCACACAGCAGCTTCAATTTGTCAAAGGGCTCAGAAGAGATGCTGCAAACCTGCTAACTGAGAGCTTGGGTAGGAGATTCAGCTGTTTGAATGGCTACAAAAAGCCCTTTGGGACAACGTGTGAGAGAGAATCCTCTAGATTGACACAGCCTAAATATACAGGCCTAGAAAGGAGATTCCATGACAAAAACCTCCTCTGGTTTGTTTGTGCTTTCAGGCTTGAATAAGAGGCAGGATGATGGTGTTGTCCCGAGCAATCAAAGGACTAGAAGGCAGTGCTTTAGGGGGAAGATTTAAGAGCTGAGTTGAAGCTGTGCAGAGCTGTCAGCTAAACGTCCAAAAGGTATCAGAGCCAGAGGCTGACGTTTTAGACTAAATGGAAAAGTGGGGAAAGAGAGTAAGATCTCTGAACTGCCAGCACCGATGTGATTGCTGAGCAGGAATGGATGGAGTCACGGAGAAGGGGAAGAAACCAAAGTGGGGGGGAAAAGAGGTTTCCTAAAAAAACTGGGCTGGAGGAACGAGACAGAAGGACAGGCTGGAAAAGCAATTAGAGAAATCACAGTAAAATGATGGGAGGAGATAGTCCTGGGAGCCAAGGGAACCAGATTTTCAGGCGTGTTATGAAATGGATCAAAGGCAGCTGATGGGTCAGAAAGGATGAAGTTGGGAAGCAATTTCAGTGAAAGAACATCTAGGGAGTGTAGAGATTAGAGGTGAAAGGAGTAAGGAACGGGGTGGTGCTTGCAGAGGCAGGTGGGGTAACAGGGAGGATCAAGAGCTTATTGTGAGAGAGAAACTGGCCTTTGGTAGATAAAAAATAGCAAAGGAAAAAGATTCATAATTAAAGCTGCACTAACTCGTTTTTGTACATCATTTACTCAGGAAAGGCAACGTGTATGAAAGGTAGTAACATTCATTATGTCTGTCAATATAATGTAAAATATACAAGCTTTTCTTCAGGTGTGCACATAAATCACCAAGTCCTGCCCTTTATTTACAGGCTGCTGGTGAAGCAGTTCACTGGCTGCTCCAATTGGTGGGATATTTATAAATTTTGAGCTGACAGATTCCTCTGGTGACGTTTCAGCCTGTGGATTGTACAGAAACTCAGCACCACGGCTGCTGTTCATTCATCATGTGCCTGTCCTTAGCAGAAGGACCTCAAAGGATCTCCTCAGGATTCAGAGCAGCTTCACTGGTCCCAGAGCCAGTCAGTTCCTTTGAGCCAGGATTAAACAAACTCCCTTCAATGACACTAAGCTTCACTGGCATCTGGAAATGCTATTTTTCAGGTGGTCTGTGAGATCAGAGTCCCAAACTCTTTCTTTTCACTGCCCAGGAGATCAGGTTGTTTATGAGAATTTAGTTCTAGCTGGAATCCCTAATCCAGATATACCCAGACTTTGGCAGTCATGACCATAAATCTCCTGTATGTGAGTCTGGATCCTGATTTTGTGGCCAGACGTTTTCTTTAAGCAGCACGCTAAACATCCACATGCCAAGCAATTCCACATTTTGTCCTATTTAGAAATCTCGGTTAAACTTCTCACTTCAGTGAGCCCCATCCATCAGCCCCTCTGTGGATTTCTTACACTTAATTTGCTTTATTTACCTTTGTTTACCAGAAGTGAGATGCTGCAGGAAAGGGGCCAGGCAGGTGTTGCCATCCAGGTGCCTGCACGGCTGCACAATTCAATATTAACATCAATTCAAATGATAACAAGAAAGAAACAGATAAAGCAAAACAGCCTTATCAATAATTACATTAAATTTGATTTGCCTCAAAAGGCAAACAGATCATTAAAAATTTTTAAAGGTCACAAACCAACATCTAACATTGACCATTACATTTCTGTGGTTATGAACAGAACTATCAATATTGCAATATTACAATCTTTAAGTGCACAGATGCAATAAATATTAGACAAACTTTTGCTGAGTGAGTTTTGATGTGTCTTCCCCCTGGTTTTATAGGCTGAGTGTGAGCTACAGCTAATGTTAGATTTGCTCCTCAACTCTCCTTTCTGAATTTCTTTACTGCCTTGGTATTACCAGAGTGCCCATCTAAAATGGAATTCAAGCTGTGCCACCTTCACTTTAGTTAATAAAACCCCCACATCAGTCTTATATTTCTGTAGCAATATTAATATGATACACCAGGCCTTTTATCCCCTGCTATATTCACAAACTGTAAGGCACTATCAGAGTGTTGATTTTCAGGAGATATTGTTTGTTTGCTCTCTGCTTGTCAGGGTGTGCAGGGAAGGAGGGACTGGCTGGCATTTCCTTGTTCTCCTGCACAAATGTAACTGAGGGGGGTGTCCAAGGCAGGGGGTCAGGTCCTGGCTCAGGATTTATCCTCATATTTCCACACCACATCTTCCAGATTTACACCACAAACCTCTCTGACTGCCCCGTGTGACATCTTGGGGGTTCCTCTTGGAGATTTCTGCATTCATAAACAATTGCTTCTGGACACAGAGGATTGGTGTTTGACTGCAGTTGAGTTCATGCACTCAACCAGCGATTTGGTTGGGGAAAAGAATCCCAAATAGTTAAAAGATCCTGTGATTTGCATAGCAAAACTCACCCCCATCTCCCGTCCTTTAGGTCTGTAAGAATTCCTGCCATTTGAAGCTGTCCTATGGAGTTGCCACGGCAACGAGAAGAAGAGAAAAACCGTCAGATCTGAAGATTGCAGTTTACAATTACTGTTCTTCACTCCTCGGCCTCAGTTGCTCCAGTTTAGTTTGCAACCTCACTCAATCTGTCCGACTGTACCTTGGTGTTCGACAGCCTCCACCCCTCTTCCCTTTACCCACGGATTCCTCCTGCAGGACACAAGGTTTACTCAAAATTTTCTCTGAATGTTAAAAGACCATGACATCCAAACCCGACCTTGGGGGAGCAGGAAAAAAAAAAACAAAACAGATTGACTCCATTTTTTTCTATCTGTTGACTTGTTGCTATTCAACTGTTCAGAAAATATTTTGTCTGTGGGTTAGTATTTGTATATGTATGAGTGTATGTATATATATATATTTATATAGAGAGAAGAGTTATACCACAGGTTTAGCTTTTATAAAATGTTCATCTGGAGCGTGCGAAGGGAGGGAGCAGAATCATACAGCCACAGATGAATCGTAGCTGTTCCACCATGGCTAAACCTGCTGTGTTTGCTGTTCAGAGCGTGGCCAGGAGGAGCGAGCCCGTGGCCGTCCCACCCCAAGCCGGGCTCTGCCGTGGCCCTTCTCGTACCTCAGGTTCAGCAAACAAGAAATGCAAGTCCCCAGGGCTTGTTCCTGACCTGAGCTGCTCCTCTTGGGCGCCAGAGGGAGTGGAGGATGCAGGAGGAGCAGCCAGTGTGCCCCGTGTGCAGCTCAGCCTGGTGTGAGGGGCTGAAGGGGTGGGACATTTGCTGGGGAGGTGACAAAATCTCAGCCAGCTCTGCAGGTGAGGAGCGGAGCCAAAGGGCAGCGCTCAGTGCTGGCCAGAGCACGGGTCTCTCTCTCAGCCCCTGTGCCAGGAGGAGCCTGGTCTATAAATACCCTCACAAACACACAAATCCATGGTTTTGGATATATATATACATACATACACACGTACACACGGTTTCCAGTTAAGAGTAACGAGAGCATTTCTTTGTGTGTGTAAACCTACCACACTCGTTTGCAGACATGGGAAAAAAGGGTGTTTGTTCTCTATGAATATGGATCCTTTTTTATTCTGTGAGCATGTAAGGTCAAAAAAAAAAATCCTTCTAACTGTATGAAGATGATCATCTTGTTAATAAACTGTAAATGATCCATCAAAGCTCACACCAAATTTTTATAAAATTAACACAAAAAGTATACTAGTGACAGACTGTGGCTTTTATTAGAGCTTGCCAGTAACTAGGGTAAGGTAAGTGTCTTAGAATATTTTAATAAACTTGCTTATTTAAAGTTTAAACAAGAAAGCTTCCTTATGCAATAGAACTTTGCAGCTGCATTCTTTAGTTAGCATTTTTACAGCACCTATGGGTCATACTCTACAGCATCCTTACCACAGTGAGATTATGAGCATATCTTCCACACCACGTCTATGTTTCAATAGTAAAGATTTTTGGAAACGTTCAAAAAAGTCCAGACGTACATTTAGTTTCCCGTAAAGCTACACTAGATATTAAATGTGTGTTGGTGGTTAAAATTTGCTGTACAATAGCTTTTCTCTGACTTCCTGTATTGTACCAAATATGAAACAGGTTTTTTATTTCTTTCTTTCTTCTTTTTTTTTTTTAATCAAAAGGAGTAATAACAACAGCAGCAGAGGAAAAATGAGTTTGTGTTGTGAGCTTTCCTAACGCTGTAGATTTCTTGATAAGATATGAGCTGCCTTCAGACCAGTTTTTCTCTTCCAGCTTAACTCCTGCAGTGCTGACCAAGTAAAATCTGCCCCTGGTCCCTGCAGGAGCCTCTCGGTCTGTGTCACCAAAGTGGCACCTCAGGGCCAGTGGGAGCTGGTCAAGGACACCAGGAGGGGCTTTGGCAGCTTCAGGCAGCCCAGCAGGGAAGTGCCTGGTCCCAGACATTAACACAGGCACGCTTCTCCTTCTTTCTGCCTGCCCACGCCTTGCAGTGACCACCTGCTGCTGCTTTGCCATCAACAATCACACCTTTTAAAAAAAAAATATATATTATTTTCAAGCAAATTCTCTGAAAAGAACAATTCAACCACTGTACGGCACCTCTGGAATTCCAACATGTATTTCAATGAATGCACCCAAAGACTTTCTGCACCCTGTGCTTGGAGCTACAAAACTTCTATCTTGAATAAAAGAAATTATATTACCCTCCTCCACAAATACTCTTTTCCACATTCTTTTTTCCTCTCTCCACCTGGCAAAAACCACCTCTGGAAAGACCCCCCCTTGACTTTAGTGCCATTTCTATCGAGTGGCAGAGAAATCTGCCCTTCCCTGCTTTAAACCAAGGCTCACAGAGCTTTCGGTGGATCATTCCAAGGGCATCCAAAATGAGGAACAAAGAAGAAACTCTTCTGCCTGGAGCTACACCAACAATGGGAGGACTCTTCCTACTGCCCTGTGCCCAAGGAGAAGACCTTTCTTCTTGGATCCACTGCAGCTGTTTGATGTGTAGAGAGATCAGAGTCTGGCGGAAGCTCTGAACCGAGGTGCATCCAAGCCTCCATTCCCATTTTCCCTTTATTTCTGCTCCCACATCAAAGCCTCTCAGCCTTCCCCAAGTGTCCCAGGCTCCCCATGGAGCCGATCCCTGTCCTAGCCGAGCATGCCAAGAGAAAATGAAGCGTCCATGTTAATGTTTCTCCCCATTTAACACAGACTGTGGCACGTTCAGAGCGTGACACAAGCGAGGAGCCGCAGCAGAATCTGAGTTTTCCTCCCTGAATAAAGGGCATCACAAACTGATGCCCATCTCCTGAAACAGAGGAACAACACTGATTTATCCATTTTTCTACAATATAATGAAAAAGCAGAAAATTTACAAAACTGGTTGTATTATTTCCTAATAGTTGATTATGTTTGACATTTGTTCAGCCAAGCTTGCTGTTTCTATAACATATCCCTTATTCCTACCCAGCTGTTTTAGTCCCACCAACATTTATTTCCATCTGTGTTTGTAGATCTATAAATTCTGTCTAGAGCTGGAAAGGCAGTGAACTTGTTGATTATCATCTTGTAACATGTACAAAACTTTTTTATTGGTAAAAACCATTTCACTTGAAAAGACTATCTGCTGTTGAAACAAAAATTGGGAATAACAGTCGGTGAGAGGGGGTTATTAGCAAGAGAAAGGTCTCATTTTTGGTGTTGCTACCTGAACCCTGGTCTGTGCTCCTCGTGTGTGCTTTTCCAATATGCCTGTGTGCATCTGTTAATGTCCATTTGTTCAGTAGCTGTAGGTCTGAAGAGTAAAACACAGGGAAATGAGCTGAATTTCCTGCTGGGGGTGGAGGAAGATGAGGAGAGTGGAACACTGGTGACACACTCCCTGAGCCCCGTTCTCATGGTGTGTAAATCAAACAGCAACTCCATCACGAGAACTGAGATTCAGTTAACCATATGTAGATGAAATTTTTCATCTAAACCTCGCCACATACTGCTTTTTGCTGTGAACAGTAAAGCTGCAAGATTTGTCACAGGATTGCTGAGTGCTTTCATATTATCAGCAATCTGGGGTTTGTGGCATCCAGAGAACCTGCAGCCTCCCACAGGTGACTCGTGCCCTTCCCTGGCCATCTGAACTCTTATCTGACCATCTCTCTCTAAGGCTACCAGAATAATTTGGTTTAACCTTTATTTGAAATGGCCGGGGCCAAATAATTTGTCCTTTTCTCTTACATAGTCATTTTTTGGATCACTATAATACAAACTTCATTTATTAAATTATGGACTTACAAGCAGTTTGTAGGGCCCTATCTTAAATGCCTTATCACTACAAAAAGACATTTATTATACTGACAACTTTTGTCTTTCCTTTGCAGAGTCCTCTTGTCTGACACACAGAGAAAGCTGCCAATTTTCTTCTCAAATGTTACTTATTCACTCGTAGCAGAATTCTGTACAGAAATAATTTTACATCACTTGGTCTAAAGGCTAAGTGATTTTTGGAATAGGTTTAAAAAGGTCTTATTTAATTTAAAAAATAATTATATTAAAGTCACATTGGCTTGAGAACACCAAGTCTAAAGCAAAACTCTGCTCCTGTCTTGCCTTTATTGCAACTCTGGAAACTCTCTTGTCTGAGAGATCCAGTCCAGTGCTAACAAGAAGAGTAAATTAGCAATTATTTTCTTTCAGTTAAGTCTGTGCTCTATAATTTTAGAAGCAACCTGGTGCACATTAATAATTATCATTATAACCATTCTATTTAAAGCAGATATACCCGAGTCTTTCCTACATAAAGCACATACCCCACTGACTGCCCCGTTCTCTGGCCTCACACCAGGACACACGAGCTGGTTTGGGTTTGTCCCAGTGGAATGGATGCACTCCCCCACTCTCAGTGGAAAGTTTCTAGTTGCACAACTGCTATGTGTGTATATATGTAGATATATAGAGATATACACATATAAATATATATATAATATATATGCAGGTGGAAGGAGACTGATACAACATGGGGGCTTGGAATAAGCAGTTTAACTCCCTCAGTTAGGGAATGATATTATCATGAGATAAAGGGACAGCATGGGCTACATGTTCTGACCCAGCCTGATTTAAAGCAAATTTAAAAAGGCAAAAACCTCACACTCCAATCCCCAGGCTTATCCCAGCTCTCCTGTTGTCTTTCTGCTACCTTGAGCTGTCCCCTCGCACCACAGTTACATCATTTGAAGATATGCATCGTTGTTTACTGACTCATTTTCAGCTGTCGGTGGATCAGCAGGTCACCAGTAGTGGAAGGGGAAGGGTTGAGAGCCAGAATTCCTCTTTCCTGAGCTTTCAGCGGGACAGCTGCTTGGGAAAGTTTCATCCAGTCTTGAACATTGCACTCCTCCTCTGCATCAGCAAGTGACTGTACTCTGTAATTTGGGGTGGAATGAATGTAGTCTGGAGCCAGGCTGGGTGCTGGGATGTGCACACACCCCGTGCCTGGGGCTGGGGCTGTGGAATAAATCCGTGTTGGGGGGACTGTGATGGGGAGCTCAGCACAAACGAGTTGTGTTGTTACTGCCATTTCAGCCAGAACCCTCCTGTAAAATCACATCTACCCCACAACAATCTCTGTCCCTTTAAGTTAACATCAAGGGTCTTTTTGTGATTATTTTTTTCTTTTTTAATAGTCCAAGCAACGAGGAAAATATTTTGTTTGATTTTCAAGATGCTTAATTCAGCTACTTTTCCAGTTAATCATTCCTTTGGGCCCTAGTTGCTGAATCGCTTGCTGTTTCTGAGGTGTAAATAAACGTTTTGATTTATGACGTGGTTGCAAAGAAACTTGTAATTTATTTGTGAAATGCTCAAATAAAGGATGTATGGGCTTTTACCTCCTGTCTGGATGTAGACCTCGCTGCAGGAATGGAGGGCCACAAGATGACCTCCAGACTGGCACAGGAATAGAATAGTCTGTGTTAAACATCAGACACCCCAGGGTGTTCTCAGTGAAACATAAATTGCAGCCTTCACCTCACCATGAT
Source organism: Platysteira castanea (assembly GCA_013397175.1). Taxonomy (NCBI): domain Eukaryota; kingdom Metazoa; phylum Chordata; class Aves; order Passeriformes; genus Platysteira; species Platysteira castanea. Next base: position 57,012 of record VYXC01010334.1, on the reverse strand, counting down.
GTGGTTTGAGAAGGAGAATGTGGATCTTAGAGAGATAAAAACAATCATAAGAGTGGTTTGGGTTGGGAAGGACCTTAAAGATCATCTTTTGAATGATCTAAAGATCAGGGACACCTTCTACCAGACCACGTTGCTCAGGGCCCTATCCAACCTGGCCTTGGACACTTCCAGGGATGGTTTGACCACACAAGAAAAAGGTTTGATCACACAAGAAAGCAGCAGCTGAATATTCAGGTAACAACAATAATTTCCCTTCTGGAGCCCCATTTCCATTGCAGAGGTTGCCTTGAGGCAAACCCAAACCCGATGTCTCCAGGCTGGGCTGTGGCCAGGAGCTCTTTTGGATGTCTGTGCATTTCCTCTCTGCCTCACCTGATCACCCTCCCCACCCACCACCACCAGTTCAGCTTAGAGAGAGCAGCCAGACACAAGAACTGCACAAACAACACAGAACAGGCTGAACAAACTCCTCTTTACCAGGGAATTCTTGTTCCAGCATAAAGCTAAAGCTGGTCGGCTTTCTGAAAGTCCTCTGAGTTGTTTTTTTAGATCTTCTAGGAAGTTATCTAAAGTGACAAAGCCACATAAAGGTAGAAAATCTCTGAAAATAGCCTTTTAATACCTGCGGGGATAGAGGAAGCTGGGGAGGGAGGGCAGCAGTTGAAGGAAACATTTGAGTACAAGGCCCAGCAGCTTTCTGTCACCAAGACCCACCTCCAGCTCCTGCCTGTTGCTGATGCTTTATCAGACTTTGAATCTAAAGGGTTTTTTCATGTGGTCCATAATAAGTAGAGGATGAAAGAGCCTACATGAAGCGTGTGGTGTAATTGAGCAAAAGGTCATTACCTGAAAGCCACAGCAAACGTGTGTCACCTCCTTTGGTCTCAGCTGAGACCATTGTCCTAAACCAACGCTGTGCCTTGTACCTTGAGAGAAGGTTTGAAACAGCCCAAAGTTAAATCAGAAGCAATGAAGCATTAACAGAGAGAGAAAATGCTGAATGGTTTTTAGCTGGGGGAAGTTTTGTGCTGCCCTTTCAACCTTCCCGTGTCTCACCTCACCCCACCCGTTCGGGACTGCAGACTGCTGTTAGTTGGTAACTTTGCACAGCTCAGCCCAGCTCTGGTTTTTTCTCCAGCAACAGTAAATCAGAACAGTCGCTCTGCCTTCAGTACAACCTTCTTACCTGCAGAAACAAAGCCAGGGTCACTGCTCCTGCTGCACAGCCTTGGGGAGGCTCAACCTCCACGCCTCTGGCCGGACTCCACTCGTCCTCCTGCCAGTGCCTGCTGACCTTTGCTGCTCCCGTGGTTACTGCAGGGCGTGAGTCTGGTCCAGCACAGCCCGGCTGCCTGTGGCAGCACATCTCACTGCCCTGGCTCATTCCAAAGCTACTGTTCCATATCCAGCTGTGGGACATCGCCACCAGTTCTCTGGCTGGATGCACTTTCCAAGACAGGCTGTCCTAAACTATAAAAAGTGTTTAGATCACTTGATTACTGCCAGGTATGCTGACAACTCAGAATGTAAAGCATAGCTGGACACTTGTAATTAAGTGTGTCATATAATTAAAACCAGTGATTATAACCTGCCTCAGGGTTACAGTGTGCACTGTTGGCTGGGCTGGCACCAAGGGAAATAGCCTTTGGTGGGATTTATGCACCTGGCTCCCACTGGAATCACTAAAACCCCGGAAGCCTAAGAGCTGAACCATCCCTCCCCCAACTGATAAAATAATTATAGAACTGTAAAGTATTTCCTTTGGTTTTAAGTCATCATGAGCTAATACACACGCTAATTTTTTTTCCTACATCTCCAAGGTAACTTAATTGGCATCATGTTTCATACTGAGCAAAACGTCCAGAGAACAGGGCTCCCAATTAACAGATTCCCAGCCTTTCATATCCTTGATTGCTGAAAAGAAAAAGAACAACATGGGGGATGTGTAATTCACGTGGGGATCACAGAGAATGTGACAGAGCCCGTAGATAAAGCACAGTAGAAATCATACATTGCAGTAATTAGAAAAGCCCTTGTTACAAGACAGTGTCTGAAGGAAAGATTTAAGCTTTTTGTGCCATCAAACTCACATGGACAAGCTGTGACCATTAACTACATCATGTTAGATCCACCCCAGTGCTGGAGAGCCCAGTCACAGCGCCTGGCAGGTTCTGCCATTATTACTAATGCCAGAAGCTGCATTAATCCATGTGAAAACGGCTTGTTCTTGGATCCTGCATGGAGAAGTCAAAGCAGAAATGGCTCTAGAGAGGAATCCTCTGAGCTGGGCAAGCCCTCTGTGCCCTCAGCCCTGCTCAAACCACACTGGCAGTGGAGCCAGGTGGAGATTCACTCTCCTGGCAGGGCAGCCCCAGAGCTGTGAGGGCCAAAGGGCCCCAGAGCAGAGACCTCACCCCAGAACCTCTGACAGGCGCTGGGCAGAGCTGGAGCCTTCCCGGAGCCCCTGGCTGTGCTGGGCTGCACTGGTACAAGGTGATAGACACCCAGTAAATCAAACAACTGTGGTTTGTGGAAGGTTTTTTCCTTCTTTTGGAGTTTTCCTCCTCTTTCTCACCCTCTGGTTTCTGTGCACTGATGTCCTGCCAGCGCTCCTGCACTGCTGCTCTGGCTTGGCACCTCGTGGAACACCCATCAGGGCTCTCTCTCATCAGTTCTGTAATAAATCTCTCTTAATTGCACACCTGAGGAGCTCAGCCCTTCCTCAGTCTCCTAATTCCCACTCCTTGGCACCGGGTTCTTTGTTCTGTAGCAAAGAAGCTCCCAGTACCTGAAGCAAATGCAGATGAGTGCTGTGCTCAGCTTCTTCTGGGATTGAGTGAATGCAATCCAAGGCTTGTTTCCTTCAGCTCTTTCTTCAGTTTTAGGCAAAATCCTCTTACCATTGCAGCTCTTCTTCCTGCGTAAGCTAAATAAGCGAGGGAGGCATTATGTGCAGTTAAGTACCATCATTTAATGAGGGTATAACTCTTTTAAAACAGAGCTAAACAATTAGGTGTAATAGATTTATTGTTCAAATCAAAGGAATAAAATATGTATACATATAAATATAAGCTGTTAGGGTGATGAGCTTCATTATTACACACACACACAAGCAAAATAATAGGTTATTTTTTAATTGCTTATTAAACTGTGAATACTCATTAAAAGCTCAGTTCATTGGGAAAAAAAAATACCATGCAATTAAAGCATAGTGCAGACTAATTAATATGGGAATTGGGGCAGTTCTAATACCTTTAAAGAGGTGGAAGTAGGGACAGTTGGCAGCATGGATTTGCACCAGTCATCTTCACGAGCCTGGCAGATGGATTTCCTTCTACTTTAGGGTTTTGAGAAGGTTCTATTTATTGGTTTCAATTTCAACAGAAATAGAGGGGAGTGAAATGGGAATCTTTTCTGTGTGGGTCTCCAAACAGCCTGGATAAAAGATAAAAGATTACAGATTCATCTACTTACCCCATAACACAGTCACCACTCCCTTTGTTTCTGTACAGAGCCGCTCTCAGCACTCTGCATCTTTCCTTTAAACAAATAAATTTGAAATGCCCTAGGATTTAACAACGGAATTTTGATCCTGCTCACCTCCTCAGCCATGGAGCACCTTTTCCCTTTGGAAGATCCCTGAAAGTCTGCTCTTCCCAAAGCCTGCTGTGCCCTGAACCATCCTTGCAAGCTGCCCAATTTCCTGTGGGTCAGAAGACATTCACCAGGTATAAACCAGACTCCCAGGGGAAGGATTTTTGTGCTTTTCTCACAATTGAATTGAAAGGGAATGGAAAACTTCCAAGGAAATACCACTGAAGGAGACTGCTAACCCCTTTTTTTGGTTCTTTGCTTGCATTTTTAAGTCCTCAATCCAACAGTTCTCCTGTTTAGAAGCAGGATGTCACAGGAGTCAAGACAGTGCAAATGTGCCACTCATTTTTGATAGCATGGGCATCACAAAGAGAGGTAAATAGCAGAGGTAAATATTTGCTAAGAGCAGTGGTTTACACCCAAACCCAGCCTGGGTTTCAGACTAAAACCCAAACTAAAGTTTGATGCTGGTGCTCCCCTCTGGAAGCCTGAGTCTTGTTTGGTGGGAACATCACTCAGCAGCCAGCTCAGATTTCTGCCCTGTGGAGGTCAGTCTTTCATTACAGAACACAACTTTAACATCTGCTGCTCCAACCAGGGCTAAAGCACAGGTCTGAGATGTTCTCAGCATCTGCAGCTTGGCTGGCCCGTGGTTTTGGGAATCCGTTCGAGTCTTGCTTTACACCTGAGCACATTTACACCAAAGCACGAGACTGTGAAATCAGCTCAGCTTTGATGCTAGAGTTTTCCTCCCAGTTTGCAGAGCTGTAAAGGACTCTGCAGGATGACACCCTCGGAGCTGATGTGGAAACACTGTGGTTTTCAGCTGTGGTGAGGAGCAAAACCCATTCACATGCACTCATTCAGGAGAGGCGTCGCTGGCCTAACGCAGTGGCTTCTTCCAAGCCTTCCCTTGTATTTCATTCTCTCATTTCCCTGCTAATAAATAAATAAAATCCCCGTTGTTTTAGGGCTGTAGGAGATGAAAGAATTCTGGTTTTTTCACGTCAACACTGTGCGGTGCTGATGGAGCCTGGCAACAGCTGAATCCTGGCTCAGGCTCCTGCCCTGTTTTTGTATTAACATTTTGCTTGGCTGTCCCCGCCGGAGTCCCCTGGACATCTCTGACCTCTGAGAATTGTTGCAAATATTGCCACGTCCAAGTGTGAAATGAACTGCACGGAGCCCCCCGGGAACCTGTTAGCAGCGTGTTACCGACAGCCCGGGGTTCACAGCAAACAACAGGCACCTGTTCAGTGGGAAACTGCTCCTAAATTGACACCCAATTATCGCCGCATATTTTAACATAATTTTTGCACCTTATCTAGGACCTACCAAGAGCCTTGGAAGGCTGGTTATTAATCTAAAAACAGTCCACAGAAACCAAGATAAAAAGTGAGAATGTGAAGAACTGGAGTACGCAAGTAGCTCAGCATTTCAAGAGAACTCTAGAAAAACCTTTGTTATATGTTGCAGTTCTGGTTTAGGTGGATGTGAATTGAGATAAAAATTTCTAGAAGCCATGTGCTTAATCTTAACAATTATCTCTAAGGTATCATAACCATCTAAGAAAGATTTCCTGAAAAAAAAACCCAAAACCCCAAAACAACAACAACAACAAAAAATGAACAAAAACCCTCAACCTCTCAAAAAAAAAAAGAAATTAAGCTGAAAAAGAAAAATAGTAAATAGTGCTCCAGAAACCTTCCTTGTAACCATGGAATACCTTAAACATTTAAAAATTATAGTCAACATTTTTAGACTGGGAAGTTGAAACTTAATGTATAAAAGAATTTTTAAAGTATCACATGCTTTCAACCACTACCTGCACGATAAATAAATTTGTATTTTCAACAGCCTGCTATAAAATTAAAAGACATCTCTACTCATCCAGGGGCCCAGGAATGAGTGCAGCCCTGAAAACCAAAATAAGCCAGCTCTTACTCCTATATTCAATATAGGGGCTGTGAAGGGAGGTGTTTTCACACTCAGCTGACTTTTCCAGAGTTAATTTATATTTTTGATAATTCCTGATGCAAACTGTGTCTGAATAATGGTTAATGATTAATGTCCTATTCACCATGGTCTTCTCCCTGAATATCAAACTCCCTGGACAGTAGGATGGGGTATTTGCATTTTATGTTAATGCCAGGCAAATTTAACTTCCCAGGTGAGCCCGGAAGCCTCCAGAGTGACTCTTTCTAGTCACAAACAGCTGGACCTGACCTTAAATCCTGTTCTTCGCATCCTTCATGATTGGGACGCAGAATTATTCCAAGGAATGAGCATTCCTGAGGATGGGGAGGGGGTAGAGAAAATTTGCCATGGCTGAGTGAGTAACATTGAATCTTTGATGGCTGAATTATTGTCTCCTGTGTGCCACACAGGACATTCTGTGTCTGAAAACACCTTCCACCTGTAGGGACTGCAGAGCCGTGCACCCACACGAGTTATATAAATGTACATACTCCACACATGGATGGCTTGCTTCAAATTCAGCTTCTCAGAAACAAGCAGAGAAGCCAGATAATGGAGCCGGGTAATTTGCCTCAAGCAGGCAGGTTAAACCACAAATATATATTATTCTTTGTCATGTCCCAAAATATTATTGAAAATAACACCTGAGCTATTACTCGGAATGCTTTCTCCTGTTCCAGCAGAAAACAATACCTTTGTGTTAACAATGCAAAAAATGCTGGAACTGCATTAACTAAAATTTTTATGCCATCACAGCTGGGAAGAGATTTTAGCAGGGGGCTGTTCTGGCTACCAAGCATTTGGAGAACCTGGAAGAGTTCTCTGCTGCTTGGCAGTGGCAGTGGCAGTCACAGACTCCCAGGAATGGTTTAAGGACACGATTTTTGCCTTGAAAGAGCTGCAGGGGGCTGTGGTTTGGAGTGTCATAGTCTGACAAGAATATATCATTTAGAACCTACAGGCTAAATATGTACGGAGTTATGTTCATAAAGTTTATTCTGCTGGGCACAGGAAAGGTCTAGAAACATAAGCTGGGGGACTGCATATTTTCCCTGATAACCTCCTCTTTAATTTTTCTTCCTCTAATCTTCTTGGACTTCCCCTCTCCCACTTCAAGCGATGCTCTGGCAATCCTTTCCTGCTTTCTTGTTAGCACTTCAGATCTACATTCCCCCTCGACATCTGCAGTCAGACAAGTCCCACTGACACCAACACCAGATTTTTAAGGGGAAAAATGTGTTCACTTAACTGTTAATTACCATTAGCTGCCATTGTTTGCCGTGTTAAATAACTTGTATTATCTCCTCTGCCTTGCTACACGCTTGTTCTCTTACCTCTATTACTCATCCTCTGTTAACTTCTCTCTCCACCTCATTTCTGGGTTATGTCTTTGATGGACCAAGTGATTATTTTTCAGCCAATGATCCCATTTATGCACAAAATAAAGTGTCCCCAAAATGACTCACGTTTGCCTTCATTTCAAATAGCTTAATCTGTCACTTCCAAATGGTATTTCCTAATGGAGCATCTCATTTTCTCCTTTTCTCTCCCTTCTCTGCAGCCACACCAGTTGCAGTCTAACAATGAATGAGATGGATTGATTAAATGGATGAGTTCCGCATGAAACAGTTCCAACTGGAAAAACATTTAATGGTGGTTAAATATTATACACTTGTACACACTGCCTGAAAAATGAGCATGACTAACACAGCAGTCAGAGCCCTTTGAAAATGCCTTTCTGGGCAGAATTGGGCACGTTTACCGACATAAATTTTGTCATGCCAGCTCTAATTAAGCCTGTCTAATTACTTCTCTTACAAGGGTTTCAGGTTGAGCATATAAATTCCTGAGGCCATTATCTGCTGTAGGTGTATAAATGTCCTGCAGAATAGCGGGGAGGAGAGGTCTGGAGGGAAAGTTAACACTTTTCATTAGACCATATGATGTAATTGTGGGAGCAGGCAAAGTTTTGGACACGTGGGATCTCTGAAATAAATAATATCAGTGAGGAATGATTTCACCACATGTTCAAAAGAATGTCCTTTTTTTTCTTCTGGTCAGATAAAATCATTAGAAAACTTTTCTGCCTCATATTTTTCTAAGTTTGAAACCATTGCTACATATAAAACATACCTAGCGAGGAAAAGCAGCTTTTAGGTGAGCAGACTTCTCTTTGGTTGGGTCTGTTTGCAGCAAATGAAAAGGGAACTAAAGGAAATGAAATGGCTCCTACTCACACATCGTCTTGCCCTGGGAAATCCATAATTCTTTTCCTGCAGAATGGAACAGCTCCAGCAAGCAATGTCACCCCCAAAATCGCCGTGAATTGATGAGGAGGGCACACTGCTGTGAGAGGCTGGGTGTAAGGTGGTTCTATAGTCCTGGGGAAAGACAGGAAGAAAGAAATGCTGTGTTTATTTTCTCCCTCGGAAGCGCCCTCTCCTACACCCACTGGGTATCTGACACTCTTTGATCTACAGGGAGGCTGTGAGGTCACCTCAAATTCAGCTCTTGTTCAGCCTTGCCAAGAGTGACGTCTTGAAAAAACACCCAAAAAAACCCCTAAACAAACAGAAAAACTCCTCCCAAACCAAGACCTGCCCGTGCTCGAGGTGACAGAGGCGGCAGCAGTGGGGAAGCATCCGTCCTTACTGCAGGGACACAATTGCCACCAAAACATGGCATCAGTCTCCATGAATCTGCACGAGATTAGGCAGAATTATTCTCCATGAAATCCACTCTTAAGTGCAAGTGGTGCTGGGTTTGAGATATGAACTCTCAAGAAGAAGCTTCTTATCTTTTCCTTGCTGCTGCTCACAGAAGTGCTGCCTCCACAGCTCCCTGCACATCTCACCAGGCTCTACAATCCTGATTTCCAGGTGTTTGACCACTGAAGAGTCCAACCAGGGTTGAAAGCACAGTGCTTTAAAGGGAGAAATACGGGGAGGAGGAAGCAGGGCTCCAAATTATTTCTACTTTGCAAATTCACGTGTTCACTCAAAATGGGGAAAAAAACCCCCATAAACGTATTCTTCTGAGTTCAATTGGGAACAAGGTTGGGCTGCAGGTAGAACTTAATTACCACATGGCTCCAGACAGTTATTGCTTGAAGGGCTGGGGCCAGAATCACAGTTAGTTCCTATTTTGTACTTAAAAAAGGAGAAAAACCACCGTCACCTCCCCAAAAACCCAGCAGCACAACCCCCCCCTAAAACCCACACACAAAGGACTAATTAATGTCTGTAAAGCGCACACATTTAATAGCAAAAGGCTGTTACTGTACACATTTACTATAATTTAGTCTGTGTCATTACTTGAATGTTGCCATTGTCGCTGTTTTACTGCGGCCTTGGCTTTTCTAATTTAAATACCTTGGTTGGAATTTAATTCGTTGGGGAAAAGCAGAATATTTGCAACATAGGCGGTACTCTGATCAAACTGATAGCAAAGCCAAAGCTTTCCAAGTTCCAATCATATTCAGCATTTTTGTGGTTTTGTTTTAAGTGTAGAAACATAATGAAATAATTCCGTACCATAAAGCTTGATGAAAGTGGCAATTAAAAAGGAATCGATCTGATACATCCTGCTCTTCACATTACCACGCTCTGTAAAGTGTAAATCACCAGCTCCAGCACTAAAGCTTTCCTTTCCCATCCTGATTAGGCAAATATTGAAAACAATAATCATTTTTCACTAAAGCGAGCCTTGAAAATGGAGCAGAAAGGGAGCACTCTGGATATTCCATTTTCCACAGCAGACTGGCTCCCACATTAGTGTTTGCTATCAGCAGATTTCGTGTCACTCCATCATACTGTCTTTCACTCAAACCCTACATTTGCTGGAGCAGATGGAAAGTTAGTTTAAATTAATTGAAAGCATGCTGTGCACAGCTTGTGGCACCAAGAACACACAAAGAAGAGAGGAAGATGCATCAATTTCCTTTCTAAGATACCTATAACTGTGAGAAGAGATCTCTTAAGAAATCATTAAGATATTATAGAGTTTTGTGGTTTGGTTTTTTTTGTTTTTTTTTCTTAAGAAAACTACATTGCTTTGATTTTTATAAGTGGAGGATGCAGCAAAACTGGCCATGTGAAAATAAATCCTGCCTGGGGTGGCTCGTGGTACAAGGACACAGAGAAACCCAGCACTGCTTGGTTTGTCTACAGTTCTTGGAAATACTGACAAGTTTGAAGGTTTATTATCTCTTCACTTATTTTAGTTAATGCTGCCTTCTTATATTTGGGTCCTGAGCTCTTCTTCTATCACTGAGAAAGTCCAGAGACCTTCTCTGTGCTCTGAACCAAAGAGATGTCATCAGTGCTGGCACCACCTGTGCACCTGACACTGGGATTGCCAAACTCCTCTGCTGCTCCACAGGGACCAGAACGTGGTGGCTCCTCAGCACCTTCACAGCTGCAAAACCATCCCAGGACAAATCATTTCCTGAACAGCAGCTTTCTCCCAAGCAATAATAGAAAGGTTTATCTAGTTCTTTTAAACAAAATATTCCAAGTATTTCTTTCAGAGTGGTGCGAAATGAGAGTGGGAGGGAATTGTTCCCAAGGTGGGTGGCATCTGTTTGGTTTGTGTGCTCTGCTCTGCTAAAAACCTGTGGTACAGGAGGCAGGAAGAAGGTTTGGATTTACATCCCTGTGGCCCAGGCCAAGGTGAGACCCTCTGGCCTGAGCAGGAGTGGTTACACCTTGTAAAGCAACTGAAAGTGCAGAAATCAATCAGGAAAAGCAGGCTCTGGGGTACGAGGTGGGGAAAGGCAGCCAGGAAACAAGGAGTGTGCAGCACGAGCCTCGGGGATTTCGGAGGCAGCAGATGCAGCTGAGCTTTAGAAGTGATGGAAAGAAAAGAGCCCCGTGTTCCAGCAGGACTGGAAATTGGAATTGCTACAAACAAGGAATTCACTGAAATTCGTTGGACTGAGAAAGGCCCCAAGGGTCCCGCAGGAAAATGGTGAGAGATCTGTCATTTTAATCTGTCTTGCTGAGTTTTCTCTGTCTCAAATGCTGCTCTGCTCCAGTTTGCACTCAGATAAAAGCTGACTTTTGAGGTTTAGCTCCCTTTCGTTCACCTTGGTGCCTCTTCCTTCCACAGCTCCTCTCTGGTGTCTCAACACGAGGCACGCTTTGCTTTTCTTCTCTGAAAAGGTCAAAAGGTAAGAAGAAGGTGGGAAAATATTTTTTTTTACATTTTCTCTTTTAGTCTTTCAGTCTTGAACTCCTCCAAGGCTGATGGGGAACAAAACTAAAACAATACCTTCTGGGTTTAGAGAAGTGACAATTTCTCCATCAAAACTCAAAGGAAAAAATTACATCCCACATTTTTTTCCCAAATTAGTAAGGTTATTTTATAGTGAGGTATTTACACCCTCCCCACTCTGAGTGTAAGTATTGAACCTGTGCTGTTGGGGCCTTCTTTCTCCTGGTCGATGACACATTTTATTATCTCTAATCCCAGCAAATCAAACACAACTCTAGCAACTGCACATGAAGAAGATAAAATAATGCAAACCTTTCCCAATTCTACCTGTCTGAGCTCATCTTCCACCTTTCCAGAGAGGTTTCAGACCTCACAGCTGAGCCAGTCTTCTTTTTCCCATGATCTGATGCCATCATTTATGTTTACTTGTCTTAAACATCCCCAAAATTCAATTATACTCTCATAAGATTGTACAAGATTTTTGCAGCCTGGATTTTTTCTTCCACGATTATCTTGATATCTGCTTGCTCTCCACAAGTGTTTTACTTAAATTCTTTCCTTATTATTTTTTATGCCCTTTCAGCTTTGTCTTTCGTGGTTCCTGCAGAATTTTCGCTTTATTTCTCCACTGTACAGATTTTTATGGGCACCCAAGCCAGCATTTTCTTCTGTTCTTCAACTTATATCACAAGACTTTGGTTTTCCCATTTAATTCACAGCAAAATCGTGCTCCTTCCAGCACGCCAAACTCCTTGACTCATAAACAAGATGCAGCAGCAGAACAAAAGGGAAAATTTGGCTCAGAGTTCACAACTCCTCTCGAGCACATGACAGGTGTGTTAGTTCACATTAAGAAAGCTCTCTGGAAATTCAGAGGATTGTACAGGTAATCACTGTTTGATTAATAATTTACAGCACCAACAGGACTGAAATGAAAATTGGGGAACAACAGCCTCGAAGCAGCTGTGGGCCTGTCAAATATGGTAATTTTTTACCATTTTTCCTGTGCTCGGGCACTGCTTAACCCCATGCTGAGCTGCCTTTCTAGAACACAACCCCTGCAACTCTCAGGAATAATTAGACAGTCAGAAAGGAACAAGGAATGCGTGAGAATTAACTTCCCACCTCCTAGTGTCACTTGAAGATTAATTTACCTAAAAACTAATTAGCTGACACACCACAAGCACAGAACCCCCAGTGAAATGAAGAAGAAAGAGGAAAAGAAGCCTCAGAGCTTAGCCAGAGTTTTCCATCTCCAGGTCTATACACAAACAACCCCAGTTCTTCTGGGAAAAGCCAGCAGATGAAATCCCCAAGGTCTTTTTTTAGGGAGGAGCAAATGGAACCACGAGGCAGCAGGACTGAAATCCCTCAGCCCTTTCCCTGCCACCTGCCAGCAAAGCAAACGTCACTACAAGGAAGTTCTTGCTGAAGATAAAAGTGTAATCTGCTGTCAGGATTACAGGGTTTAGGCAGCTGTGGGCATGTGGAGTTTGCTTTCACCGAGTTTGCCACTTAATGCCAGCTTAGCAGCAGCCGAGCCATTCCTTAGGGTGGGTTATTAGGGAGGAAAAGTGAAGTCAGCAGCTGCATCACAGAGCCAGTGACATAATTGGTACCTTGGGCTGGAGGAGGTTCTTCCCCATCGGGAGGAGAGAAAGGGAAAAGGGAAATTCCCCGCCCAGGAGGATTTATTCCTACGGCTGTGAACCTGTGCTGGGCACAAACGTCAGCTTTGCTGGGAATTGAAAGGAAAAGGAGGGGGAGTGGAATCCAAAATACTAATTAGGAGAATCGGGGGTTTACGGCTGGCTGAGTTTTCAATAAGTGTTGGAGGGTAAACCAAGACTAACAATCTGAGCTAGACTCTGGCTGAGGGAAGGAGAACAATTCTGGCATTTCTCAGATCTCACCCAGGATGCTCAGAGAAGCTGAAGCTTAAGAAACCCATTCCCATTACAGCAGCCACTTCAAGGAAGCAGCAAAAACAAAGGGATATGCAAAAAAGTCAACATTTCAATTTTTTTTTCAGTGAACTCTTCCCTATCAGCCTCATAAAATTATATCAAACACTCTCAAGTAAGCCAATCACCTGCATGAAAATATTATGGTAATGCTGACTATTAACTGAGAAGCTTTTTGCATTTTTTTAGACAGAGGAAGAGTAAATTACATTTTCATACAAATTTTTTTTGAATATAAATTCATCTTATCAGTCCTATGTATGAGAAAACTCCTGTAATATCACTCCAGTATTGAGTCAAATAACTGATGTCAACCACCCCAGGAAATAAAATCTGGTCTTTCCTTAAGAAGTTCAAAAAGACAGGGAATCTAGAGACTCCCTATTGCACAGCATTTGTCTTTTGGTTTAAAATTTCTATATTACTCCTATTTTATCAGTGTTTAACCAGCACTTAGCTCCTGATGTCTCTTTTCTTAGCAAAAGCACCTTTTTTGTAACTGCTGCGCTTTTCCCTCACTTAATTATTTCTACGTGGTGCCCAAATTTGTTGAGTCATCCTCAGATGCCATTTACCCCCTTTATTTCTCTCCAGCTCTCAAAAAGCATTTTAGGGCCTCTTTTTTTTTTTCTGCTGTCTCTAAACTTCCCATAAAGCCAAAGAAACAATAAGACACCAGAACCAAACCGTGTTCTTTGGTATTAATCCCAGCCGTGCTGAATTCCAGAGAGAATCCAATTCCACCCAAGGCCGAATTCCCCACTTTCAATTCTACAACAAAAACACCCAGCTCTGCACAGGTGAATTTTTAATGTGGTTGGGTGCAGCCAAGCCTCCAAACTCAACAAAATTGAGAATACGTGACCACGGCAGAGGATGGGGAAGAGAGAACAGGTTTGGTGTTAGCACGTTAGAGGTTTGCCACTGATTTTCTTTCTCCCTGGGGCTATTAGGAGCACACGTAACCTGGTTAGCTGCCTTTTGGGGAGATAAGAACAGCTGGAAACACGGGGAGCAAGGCACCATCCTGCAGCTGGCTGGCACCGGAGGGGAATTTGGGAACTCACTGCTGTAACGCTCTCTCGCTGTTTCCATCAGCTCTACCACCACGTGAGATGCTTTAGCAGAGAGGCTCCTGATGCATTCAGCACTACCCATATCAGCCAAAGGAAGGTGGATGAGCACAATTTATAAAAGCTGCTGCCTTGTCCAGAGAGCTCAGAGGTTCCAGGTCCTGTCACATTTTGCAGCTGCAGGGGTTTGCAATTCCCCTGGCCCCCGAGAGCCCGGGTGTTGTACAAAGCACGTCCTGCACTGCCTCCCCAAACCAGCCAGTTCTGGAGGCACACGGCTGATCTCACAAGAATTGCCATGTTCCAAATGTCCCTGAGTAAAGTCAGGAACAAATGTTCAACTAAACTGTGCATTGAGTGCTTCTCTTTTGATACCAGCCCTGCACAAATGATTTGCCTTTCTATTTGTGAAAAAAACGCCAGAAGTTGCAGCATTTATCCCCTGTGTGCATGGCTCTCACACACGAGCTTTGTCTGCACATTATGTTAATTGGCTCCGTCTCATCTTTATGAAATTCAGCACCAGCATCCAAGGGTAGGTGCAATTAGCAATTTCAAATTTGCTTTTCTAAAAAAAAAAAGAAAGAAGAGAACGACATAAAGGATGAAAGACTTCTGTGAAAGTGCCACAAATGAAACACAGGTGAGGCTATAAAAATGGGGAGGTAGCATGAGAATAGATTTACCCACTTCTCTCAGGATAGTTACCGTTCTGTTTTTCCTCAGAAAAATTTCACCAACTTGCTCTCAACGAGGTTGTTATATCTGAATAAACTTATCAGAGTCATGAGAGGAGATAAACTTCTCCCTTTTCACAGATGAATTTCTTTCTCTCTCTTTTTCTTTTATTATTTTTTCCTGAAAAAAAAAAATGATTCAGAGAATCAAAATTATTTCTAGGGAATGGAATTCCAGACAGGAATTCAGCCTTGCAGGTCCAGTGTCCCCCAGGCCAGCCTGTACCTGGGCATTAATGTCCATCCACGGCTGTCACCCATCAGGACACCACAGGCCCAGGTGACCACATCGTCACTGATGGTAAAATGGCATCATGAAAAGATAAATAAAGGACTTACCATAAAAAAAACACAAAAGGGATATTACTGATAACTCCTCCATGCAACGGAATTTCTGTGAACACAGCACACTCATGAGGATTTCAACAAATATTCCCCAGACATTTTCTCTCTTTGAACCTCTTATCTTCCTGTAAATAGGGAGCTGAGCGTGACAATGATCACCCTAAACAAGGGTCTTGTTTTGTAAAAAATCAGAACTTGTCACTGTTTTGTTCCTGGAGAATTCCATACCTGGGAATGATGTCTCAATTTTATCCATCTACAGTTGTGAGGCAGACACTGCTTTTGCTCCTCCCCACGTAATGTGATGCAACTGTTAATTACATTTCAAACCCAGCCATGTTTCTTTGAATCCTCCTGCAGAAGAAGCGTTTTCTGCACGTTAATTCCAGTTTCTTTATGGGATAGTTGTTATGCATGACTGATTAATAGGCCCCAAGCTATACTCAACCTGCTACCCACGGTAAATTGTTCTTTCTGTTGTTGCTGTCAGTTCCTTTAAAATATCAAGCTGTTTTATAATTAAAGAGTCCCTTGAAGGTCTTGTTTCAATAAACAATCATTCCTTCCGCCGTGTGAAGATCTTGTGCTAATAAACAATTAAACAGCACATTTTATTTCTCTTGTCTCAAGAATCAGCCTTTTATGGAGGACCCACTGAGGCAAAACCCGAGATGTGATGCCAGCTACACGTTCAAAAACAAAATTTCAGCGTGTGTTGTGCAGCTCAGGACTAGATCTGCTCTTAATCTGCACATGGCGTGAGTTATAGAAGATTAATTGCTCACAGGAGTGTGTAGACGCTTTCATATGTCACCCAGAAGATGGCTGAAGAGTTACTTATCTCCAGCAGCTTTATCCTTAATTACCTTTCTCACTGATAATTCCAAATTTGGGATTCAACGCGCGGTGAAAATCTCCTGTATTAATTAGAGATTGTAACTTTGTTATACAATGTGTTTTCCGTGATAAACGGCTTTTCCTTGAACACTGAATATTTTGTGGAAAAGGCAACAACTTTAAAAGTTTTGCAATGTTACCAGAAAGTTTTTCCAGAATTTTAACATGGCAGAACACAGTACAGTGACCCTGGGGCTTAGGCATGAGTGTATATATATTTTTTTTTCAGTCACTCATAACATTGACTATAATTTCATTGGTCTGGGCAAAAAAAAAAAGGTTAATTAATGTGGACTTTTTAATTTTTAATGCAATTTAATAACAGTGTTCCTTTAAAGTGCTAAAAGATAACAAAAAATTGCACAAAATTAGGAAATCAGACCAATTTGGGTTCTTACAACATTATCTATGAAATAAGTTTTTAATCACTGTTTTAGTGAGTTACACTTTGGCAGCAAATTTAAATTTCTAAATATTTGATCATAACAGCTCTTTTCTTTGGGTGTGTTTGTGCACCAGGATGCCTCATTTTTCTCCTCAGGTGCTCCTTTCAGTACAATTTCAGATAGATTCCTCAGCTGATAGAGGATGTCATCATTTTTCTGAAACACTGGAGGTACAGCAATCTGTGCTCGATATGAGTTTGCCCCGAAGACATCAGTTTTTCACATTTAAGAGCTTTCTCTGAGACAAAACAGATTAGACACTGCAATCCCCACATCAGTATTCTTCCAAATTACTCTGGGTGCTCACCTGCCTTCACCTCTCAATGCCCACAGCCCCTATTTCCTACAGAACACTCAGCTGATCTAATCCCCAGCTGGAAAATTCTGCTCTTGCTCCATTTTCCCTCTCTGCTCTTACATCAAATAATCTACAAATCTGTGGCCCACTTCAATGTAAACACACACATGTGACAAATTGCTGAGTTCCAGGGGCCTTTGCTTTCCAGAAGCTGCAAAGAAATAAAGAAATAACACGGATTTGTGCTTAAAATACCCAGTATTAAAAATATCCTTCGAGGACCACACATGAACTCTCTGCCACCTGCACAATTATTTCATTCTCTGCTTTTTCCAGTGACTGCTGGCTTTCCACGCATCCAGCACCCCTCAGTTTGGTGTGGTTAGACAGGGCTGTGCTGGTTTTAAGCTGCTGATTCCACCTCAGGGGTGCCTTGTAGTAATGCCAGTACAGCATCCTCGTTCCTCCTACTGGGATTCACAACCTCAGAGAGCCCTGAGACCCCTGGCTCAGGTCCTGATAAAGTAAAATTGTTCTCACAAACAGCTTGAGGGCTTTTTGCAAGGTCTTTGAGATGAGAATCCAGGGGGTGATGAGAATTCACTTGCCCAAAGCCCACGATGACGTTGCTGAGTGAAGCAGGAGCTGCTCAGAGCACAGTCCTGGACCAGGACACCCCATCTCTTGTTACTCCTCCCCTACTCCACATTTTGGTTGCTTTATTCTCCCCTCATTTCAACCTCCTTGTACAGATATGGCAATAAATTTACACCTAATTTCCTTAAAAGCTTACCCACTCACTTTTCTGGCATTTATATTACAGATTCCTTCCTGTTGATAGTAGAGAAGCTTTTTCACAAACTCCTTAATCTATAGCCAGCACCTGAAAGCACAGGTAATGCTTTGATATACCCATCTCTGATCAGCTGGTACATAGTTTAGCAGCTGCTAAACACATCCAGTAGGAAAATGGAGTTTTGTTTCTTCCCTCCCAGGAGTTACAAAACAACATTCCCGCTCTCCGTGCCTTCAGTGACACCCAGTTCTCACTCACTGCATTTCTGTGTAATGGCAACGTTTCATTTTTTTTTTTTTTTGAACCAGATCACATTAGAATTTTCATCCATTTTCTGTCTCCACCCAGGAGACACTACAGCACTTTCCCCAAAGGTAAGAGTTCCTCCAGCTACATGAAGATCTTTGGCACTACCCCATTATTCGATGCCAGACCTCACTCCTTCGGGCATTTTTGGCTTTATGATCAGAAATTTATCATCCATATCTGTGCCCCCGGTGCGAGATTCTGTCATTAATCCTTTACCCTTTCTGATTCTCAGCATGGTTCCCTGCCGTGTTTTTGGCCAGAGGGATTTGGCAGAATGTCCAAAGCAGGGCTCCCAGGGCAGCAGCTCAGCAAGGCTGGGCTTTGCACTCAGCAGTGAAGGACAGGGGACAGAGGTACATAGGGGTGGAGATAGCTCAGGAAATTTGGATGGAAAGCTCTTTCTGGAACCCAGGAAGGAGAAGGAGCCCAAAGCACACCTTGGCAGGGTTCCCAGCACCGGGGAAGGGACAGCCCTGTGTGGCTGAGCAGGCAGGGCACAGCACGGACCAGACAAGCCCTGATCCAGCCCACGGCCCCCCAGCCCTCCTGTTCGGCCTTTCCACCTCTCATTTTCTACCTCTCAGTCCTGCTCTGCCTAGAAAGGAGCAGTCCTTGCCACCGACTCCAGCACAAACCTCCCACAGGACGCTGCTGTCTGAGGCTCCACTTCTGTGACGTGTGACCTGCACCCTGCTCTGCCTGGTGCCTTCCCCCAGATAACTCATCCCTAAACACACGGGGACTCCTGGCAGGACACCTTTGCTCCCCGTGCTCACCTCAGATCAGCCTCCTTTCCCAAAAACCCACCCTGACCACTGCTGCTCCTTCAGGGGCGCTCAGCCCTGCCAGCCACAAAAGGGCACGTCCTGGGCATGATGGAAACGTCTCTGCAGATAAACCAGAACATCCTGCAAACCTGGAGCAGGGCAGCCAGCCCAGGCCTCCAGAGCTGAAGATTGTGTCTGGGAAAACACAATAAAGATGCTTTCACACCAGCTAGGTTCAGCAGAAAGGAGGGAAAAGGCAACTTTATTTACATATGTCATGTCTTACACAATTCTCAACTTCACAAGGGATTGGAGGACATGTCACTTCCTCCTCAATCCCACTGGAGAAAAAAGATGCTCATCAAAGTTCTCTTATCACAAAAGGAATGAAGAACAGAAAATACTGTTAAGTAAACATTAGCAATTACTTACATACAACTGTGTGAGAAAGAATTCCGACTCCAAAGTTAAAACAGAAGGCTTTAGCAAAAACCAGGGCAACATAAGATCTCTTGTCAGAAGATGTGGGAGGCATATTTCAAAAGGAAATCTGTGAGGATGCCCTCGGATGGTCCTTTATACCCCTTCCAGTAAAGTCGTGTGTGGTGTCACTAAAGAGAAAAATAGAAACACTTGACATAACTAAATTAACCCCCTTACATTCAAACAAAAACCAACAGGAGTCCACAGGCAAGGGAATAAGTTGATGATTTTTTAACATTACTCTCCTCTTTCAAAATCCATCTGAAGATGGATTTTTATTTCAATCGGGATTTTTGAAGGTGTACAGCATATTCCCTGCAAACCATAGCGAAAAAGTGCCCTTCAACTGCTGACTGCAGTGTCCTGTAAGGGAAAAAAAGGAGTGAGGAAAAGGTTTTAGAATTCTTAACAACTACCGAAGAACAAAAAAAGCTGCTATATTTTAGAAGAATGAGTCCATCTACTGCACATCCACGAAACATCAACTATTTATTTCACCTTGCCTAGAAAATGAGTCACCAAACTGAAAAATAGAAACCAAAACAAAATCCATCCAAATGAGTTTGGTGTTCTTAGTGTAAGAACAAAGCAGAACTTCAGTGGTGAATTCACTAGAACTGCTTGGATTACCAGTACAGCAGTTACAGAACAATTTTCCTTTGAAGCACAGGGAGCTATGAGTTATCACAGACAGAAATATCAGAAATATCATCAGAGATGAGGTCTTCAGCCCCAAGTTTTGGTCTCTGGGCTGCTGCTGTGTTGGCAGAAATCTTCCAAGCAGAATATTAGAGGAGATTTGTAATAACACCCTGCCAGGGAAGGGCTGGACCAGCTGTCCAGTGCTGAGCTCTAATGAATTTTTCTTTCAGGGACCAAAGACAGTTCAGGACCTCTGGGATCTCGTGCCATGAGCTACAGCCAGGATTTCAAGTAAAAGCTATTTCTACCTAGTTTGGAGGTTTAGAGCTATCACAGGCAACCATCAATTTTGCTGAGTGAGGACGTATATATGCATATTTATTTATTTATAAAATACACAGATATATGGGCATATGCACCATGCTTTGATGGTCTGGCAGAGGGAAATCCCAATGGTAGCATTTTTTAGCAACCTAATGCTGTAAAACTTCGTTTTTCTGTTCAAGACAAAAAAAAAAACATGAGGGGAGAAACAGCAAGACCTTAAGCTAAAAATGACCTAAAAGCATATCAGTGATTTAAATCAAGAGATCCACTTCTTGCTGCTCTGTGACACTTTAGGTCTTTTATTTTCCCTTTTCTTTCTCACCCCTCCCTTTTATTTTTCACCTCTGTTCTCAATTTCTTTGTTCTCTTTAATTATAATCCTGCTAAGCCTGGACATCTCTCTCTCTTCTGCTCCAGTCATTCCTTGAATACTAACGAGGAAAAGAGAGTGAGGAGTTTCTCCCTCCTGCTCCCGAATGCTGGTATCAGAGAAGTGCTGAATCAAACTGCAGCCACGCCTCAGCAGCAGCTCCGAGCCAGGAGGGGATGATGGGCTCAGCTCTCAGGAGCAGCCTGGCTTTCAAAGCAGAGGGGAGGCCCCGGAAGGATGAGAAGGGCAAATATCACACCCAGCTTCACAGAGAGGCGGGGAGGAGGACACAGACAGCTGGAGATGAGCTAATTTAACGTCAGCGCCCAGAAAAATGCTGGAGCAAAATATTAGAGAATTAATGTGTCAGTGCGTGGGGAATAAATAACTGACAAGAAATGGTGATTTTTTCAGGAATCTATCACGTCGAAATTGTCTGGTTTCCATCTCTGACAAGGTACCTCGTGCAGGAGATGCCATACATCTTAAATTCAGTAAGGCTAAGTGAGATTGATAATTCCTGCTCAGCAGTGGATTCTTGAAGCTGTTGCTGAAGGATTTGTGCTGCAGATGCTGCTGGATGTGCACCAGGACCATGTGAGACCCACGTGCCACCTTCACCAGGTGCCCAAAAGCAGAGCTCCTCAAGGGATCCCAGAATGGTTTGGGTTGAAGGGACCTTAAAGCCCATCCAGTGCCACCCCTGCCAGGGGCAGGGACACCTCCCACTGTCCCAGGCTGCTCCAAGCCCCAGTGTCCAACCTGGCCTTGGGCACTGCCAGGGCTTCTCTGGGCATGAACTGTAAAAATGATACAAAATCAGCAGGTAAATAATAAATACTTCTGGAGGGGGAAAGGGTTATCAATTGAACTAATAAAACAGAGAAAAAGTTTATCAAATTTGTTGAAAAGACAAATGTTGGTGGCTTCATTTTGGAAGGAAAATTCAAACAGGCAAATACACCAGGAGTAGAAGTTGAGTAGGGCAGGAGAAATTCTGGAAAGGAAAACAGAGGAGGCCACAAACCACAAATTCATATTGTGCTGTAGTTCACAGTTCTCAGGTCAGAGCTCTGACAGGATCACAACTTTTAATTATGGATCATTTACTGATGGAAAAGTAACGGGTGGCTCCCAGTATGCAATCAAAGATGAAGAGCAGTGTGCCTGTGAAGGCACAATAAAGGAAACTCTCACACCTGCTAGGTTCAGCAGAAAGGAGGGAAAAGAGAGAGTTTATTTACATTTGACATATTTTATAAGATTTTCAACTCCACAAGGGATTGGAGGACATGTCACTTCCTCCTCAATCCCACTGGAGAAAAAAGATGCTTATTAAACTTTTTCTTATCACAAAAGGAATGAAAAACAGAAAATACGGTTAAATAAACATTGGCTATTGTTTACATAAAACTGTGTGAAAATTCTCTGACTCCAAGGTTAAAACAGAAGGCTTAGCAAAAAACAGGGCAACACAGTAGTTTTGAGAATCTGGAGTTTTGGACTTTCTTTCTCTGGGAGCAACACTGGGAATTTGGCACCTTATCCCTCAGTTGCTCCTATTTAATGAAACATTCTCTGGTAATCTCAGGAAAAAGAGCTTTCCCTTTTGCAATAATTGAAAAGTCTGTGAGAGAGGCTTTGGGGAAATTGATTCAAAATTAACAAACAGATTAATGAGTTTGCTTAGCTGGGGGTGCCATGCTGAATATCATGCCATATAATACCATTTCAGTAGTCTATCAAAGGGTTTCTAGTGTTCTTTCATTAGATCATAAATCACCTGAGGCAGGACCCAGCTCATGATCCTTTGCCACTCCATCAATCCCTGAGGAGCACTGCCCACGACTGACACCTTAAGCTGCTACTCCAATACAAACAATAATAATTTGTCTACCAAAAGGCTCTCGGCCATTAAAGAGAAGAGCTGATCCAACAGAGCCCTGATGAAACCAAACGAGGCATTTCTGTAATCACTTTGCTTCCATAACTCTTCCAGATTAAGCTCGGTACTGCCATATTTAATTCCCAGTGCTGAAGGAGAAACTAAAACCCGAAATATTGCTGCCATTGTAGCAAAACAAATCACTCAATCAATCTTGTTAAAGTTCCTCCAACTACTCCCAAAGTTAAGCTGAGCACAGCTATTGTGCTGAGAGAGGAGTTTGGCCCACGGCAGGCTGTGGTGCCAGCAGATTTCTGCACTCATTTCCAGAGTGCAGCAGGTTTTGTGGTTTGTAAGCTTTTTATTCCCCATAAAGATGCAGCTTAATGTGCCTCTGCAATGCTTTTCACTTAACTTATACTGAGATAGCTCAGAGTACATCGAAAATGTTACATGATCACCTCTGAGTTCTGACTCTCTCCTCCCTCCCCTTCTCGTGGCATTTAGCAAATGGTATTTTTGTTCATGTAAGTCACGTTCTTCCCAACCACGGAGCCTTTTCACAAAAAATCAAATTATTCTTATACAAAAATCAGATTCTTAGTATGAATATGCCCAATTTCATTGAATTTTTTTTTATCGCTTTCTGCTCACGGGGCAAGGCAATGAAATATAACTGAAATGTCAAATGAATGTATGGCAAAGCGATTAGGAAGAAACTTTTAGCATTTGTTACAGATTAATATGTTAATTACGGCACGTATTGTGGAGAAAGATTAAGTATCACCAAAGTAAATTTATTTTTAACCAGCTTTATTCCTCACACTTCATAAATTACCCAGCGGAATACGTAATGGGGAAGAATTCCAGCACTGAGATTGCTGGAAATTATGCAAAACTCCAAAGAGTTCAGGGTTGCAATGCAGATAATGTCTGTGCTTTACAATAAGCACTTCATCAAAGAGAATGATGCCTCCTCCAGCACACCCATTTTCACAGGCTGCTTGCAGGTATCTCTGAGTCTGCCACCATGACAATGCCAAAAACTGATCGATATTTTAAACCCTGCTTTTGTCTTGTATTGTAGTAAGAGAGACTAAATGTTGATTCTAAACCTAACAATGCAAACGCCCACCTGACAATAAAAAATTGCTGAGAGAAGCGGCTGCACTTGTAAAACTCGTGAAAAACTACAGGGGGATGCAACCCTGAATCCTTGAACAGCACAGGCCAGGAGATGCCGATGGCTGCATCAGCTTCTCATCCACTCCTGGATTTGTCCTGTGTGGAAGCTGAACAAATCTTCAAAAGCAGAATCTAAAGCAACACCCAAAATGAAGAGGCTGGGGGTTTTGCCATGGATTTCAGAAGAAGGAAGGGTTTGAGCCATTTTCAGAAAGTTATATGGATTCTATGGCCGTTAAGGCAACACAGGCTTTTCCTTTGGTTTCAGCAGATTCGGAGTTTGGCTCATACAGGACACGGGATGGGACCCAAATCATCCTCCCCAAAAGCACAGCTCCTACAACTTATCTGCTGCATCATCAAATCCCAGCCCTCGTGCTGAGGGGCTCCACAGGATAAACCAGTGCAGAAACGGGAAGTACAAGACTGATTTATAGAGCAGCCAACATAATTTACATTAAAACTCACATTGGACGGTGTTTGGTTAACTCCTGTTCTGGGCAGCTTTCCGAATATTTTGACACACTGAGTATGACAAATAATTTCCTCATGTTAGAAAGTATTATTTTTATAATAAGAAAAAGAAAGTGCTACGCTAAATCACAGGTCCATCTGTCAAGAATAATCCTAACAAAATAACAGCAAATTTCAAACTCGTTAATCCTGTAGCTGCTAATTACTCCTGTAAAGAATGATGTCCCTATCTTTTTGAGGGTTTAGAAGACTATTTGTAGCCTTTTGTGGAAAGTCCCTCATTAGATTCCTGTAAAATATTAATTCTACTTTATTTTGGGGACAAGCCTGTAATCTAAACTTACAGGCTGGATGTCTGGAAGCACACCAAGGTGATGAGACCAGACAGGAATAGCATTTCACTGCTATCTGGGGATCTGCCTCCTAACAAAGCACCAGAGCAATCAAAATCCTGAGCTCTGAGTTACTCAGCCACCCCTCTCTCTCAGCAAAGCCTCCCCTGTGTGCAGGGGTACATATTCTGTTCCTAATTTTGTTAATTGACTGTTTGTTAGATCTCTGGACTGAATTAGGAGCCCTTTTGCTCTCAGAGCTCTTTCAGGTCATATAACACCAAATTACAAATTCTGACAAAATAGGGAAATTTTTCCCCGTTTACAAAATAAGGAGAACAGAAAGCCCATGGAAAGTTCTGCCTCCCCTTGGACATTCCTGTGAATGATGCAGGGGAAAAAAAGAGACTTTGTGGATAGTGGTCTTGTAATCACAATTCAAGACATGCAATCAAGACTCATTAAAGCATTGTCAGACCATCATGAAGGAGAGGGGATTAGCAGCCATCACACTAACAGGAAAGAGCCTAAAAAACTTCAGAAAACGTGGGTTCAGGCTGGCAGAAATCCTGCCAGTGAACTCCCTTTGTTGCCTCTTGTCCTAATTGCTTTTCTTCTCTTCGAATAACCCACTTGGAGCATGCTACTCCTGCAAATGATCTATATCCTCCCTGGGACACTGCAAGGCTGGCAATCAAATCTGTGCCTGGCCACTTCAGCTGCAGCCTCTGGAGCTTCAAATTGCTGGATAACTCTAAACATATCTGGAAAACCATTAAAGATCCATCCCCTCAGCTTACTGCAGGCATAGCAGGGGTTATTCATTCTCAAAGTCCATAAACCCTAATGGCTTCCTCATCCACACAGCCCGGCTGTGCTGTGCCTGCAGGAATTGAGACGTGTGCTGGTCATCTCAGAGCTGGCCCTTTCTTTGTGTGATGGGAAAATCCAGAAAATCCATGTGGAGTGTACGTGAGGCCAGGCAGGTCGTTAAAAGCTTGGGCTGCCAAATGTAGCTGGAGGAGAGGAACTGTTATATCTCCATCAAAACATATTTCCAGCTTTGATTTCCAACTCAGTCGAGTGTTAAGGAGCCTCTCACTGATTCTCCCTTCCATGGAAAGCAGGCAAAACTCACAAACAACTTCCATCAGTTCCTTACACCCTCACGGATTTTTAATTGAAATGCAACTCTCACAGCACCTCATTAGTTCATTGAATGCTGTATTAGTTTAATTTACTGAAGGGTTGGGGTCTTTTGCACCTGCCTTACACATTTACCCCATTAAGCATGTGCAGATTATCAGGTAACTGCTCAATTAAACTAAACGATTGTTCTAATTGAATATTTCATTAGAGTAACAAGGTAGAAAGCTCCTTGGCATGTATTAGCAGACATGGTTTGTGCCTCACTGAAATATGTTTCAGATTAAACTCACGATAAACTCAGATTAAACTCATGATAAACTCAAATAAAACAATCACGTTTTGGATTAAACTGTGCCACTTGGGCTCCTCAGCCTGCGGCTGTCAGTGGAAAAAACTTCGAGCGACCCCAATGGCCTTTGACTAAACTTTTAAATTTAAGATCACTTTTCTGAGGGAAGCTAATTAAGGAATGGATTCAAATTAATTTGGTATTTTTTGCCTGATTTCCTGCACCTAAAGCTCTTTTGATGCAACCAAAATTCAAAGTAGAGCTCATCAAAACTCAAGAGTTTTGCTCTGTTTCATTCCTTGGGTTTTTGTTTGAAACTCAGCACCACTTTGTAGACTTTAATGAAAATTCTGGTTCAAAGGCAGACTCAGGCTGCCTCACACATTACACGCTCCAGCTGCAATATCTCGGAGCACGCTGTTCCTGGTAACCAGGGACGCTCATTTTCCTGCAGAAAAGTGGGAAAGTTGCAGGTAGCACAATTTAAATGGTGCTGGATTTTTTGTATTTCTCTGACAGTCCAATTCTGCCATCCTCGTTCGCTCTGAACAACGGCTTAATTTGAATTTAGCCAAGTGATTCAACGGGGAAGCATTTGCAAGGGAAATATTATTCTACACAATTATTGTAGCAGCAAGGTCAGGAGGCCTCACCACAAACAGCTCCTGGAGAGTTTTTAAAAGGCAAAAGCTGGACGAAGAGATCAGGGGTGTGAGCGGAGCCACTGCATAGAACACAACCTCGCTCTGCAGCGACCCCAATGGAAAGCAAACACGCCTGTCCCAAACAGGGCTCAAATGGACATTAGGGAGGTGTCTCACAGCTACACCAGGGCAATCTCACCTCTGAGCCAGAGCAGAAGCAGCCAGCGCTGATGGGGAGATGTCTCAGCACAGAGGATGCTGCCTTTCCCCAGAGACCAGGAGGAATTCTGTCCCGGTGAGGGTTATTTCCTCACTCCTGGCTGGGCTGCACGACTGGGTTGTGTTTATCACCATCCCAGAGTACACCCTAAACCTTGGGCCCTCATTATGCACTCTCACTTCGGCTGACACGCTTTAATCAGCTGGCTGGTTGTAAAAGGCACTGATTTTACTTTTCAGATACTTTTATTTGACCCAGCACAAGAGTATGGAAGCAGAGAGGTGGAATCATGGGATGGTTTGGGTTGGAAGGGACCTGAAAGCTCATATTTCCAACCCTCTGCCATGGGCAGGGACACCTCCCACTAGGTCGGGTTAGTCAGAGCCCTGGCTAATGAGTCTACTCTAAAAGAAAATTTAAAGAAATAATAAAATAAAAAGAGAAAGAAAAAGAAAGAAGGAAAAGGAGGAAAAGAAAAATAGAGGGAAGAGAAAGAGGGAAGAGAAAGAAAGAAGAGAAAGGGTGAAAAGAAGATGAAAAGGGAGGGAAATGAAAATTTCTGGTTTAATAAAGCAAACAAAAAAAAAAAATCTCCAATATTTTGCCAAATCTGAAAAGACATTTTATATATATACACATTTTTTTTTCCTATATCCTCATGCACCAAGCCTGGCTGGTTCTCAGGGAGAACAAAAGAAGAATTCACCAGTCCTATGGAAATTAAATATATCGAAATGGAAGTTTGCCAGTGAATTTGAAAGAGAACCTGTAATGGGCTGCAGTGCTGTATTTAACTAAATGGAGTGAAGCCTGGGTAACTGTGGCTATCCTTTATCTCAGTGAAACAAAACAACTTCCAGATTATTATCAGCCAAAAATGTCTCATTAGAGATAAGGAGGCGATCAGCATGGATAAAATTACTGGGATTTGTCTCCCAAGCACAGGCTGATTAAAGAACTTCCCCTTTAGAGCAGGGACAGCAGTGAGGAATTTCATCCGCCTTGGGCAGAGCGTGGATGGGCACGGCTCCTTCAAGGGCTGATGGAACTGGACACAGCTACACGAACAAAACCCACAAACCATCTCCATTCAAACCACCCATGATCAGAGCCTGCTCCTGAATAAATCCTTGATCTGTCCTTGTCACAGCCCTGCAGCAGCCCCAGGGCCCTGGGGTTACAAACACACTCAGGGCTGGCCCCAAGGTAGCAGCGAACCTGAATACATTTGTTTAATGTGCTGCCAGTCCTAAATTATTACACAATCATTGCAGATTCCCTTAGCCCAAGATGATCCATGGGCATACCTGGAGGCGGGTAATTAAGAATCTAAATTAGAATTTTTATTTCTGGCAGTTAATTTCAGTCTGAGTTGACAGAGGATGTGTTGCGGGGCTAAAAGTGAAAATAAAAACAAACAGCCCTTGTGAGTGAGCCAGCAGAAAATTCCTAGCTGGATTTTTTTTGTTCTAACTTCTACAGAAACCCCTGTTGAAACTGCTAAAAATAATATAATAATTTTAAAAGCCAGATTTAGCATTAGCAATGCTAAAAATGTAATTACTGAGTTTGCATCTGTTCATGTTACCATTCTTCACCTTCACCTTCCTCTTTATTAATCTAATTCTTCTTATCACTTCTACACTGCAAAGGCTCCAAGTCACTCATGTGTTGGTCCAGAAAATAAGACCAGATCTGTGTCATCTTCCAGCAACACAACAGAAATCATAAGGAATATAATTCCATCAGGAGAGACTGCAGTGCACAATTAGAGACAGAGCAACACAGATAACACGGGACCCGCTGATGGATGTCATTGCTGGAGCTATTTCTCGTAGGTAAAGAGAATAACCCTGAGGTTTTCCCTTGCCATTCAAATAAAGATGATGCTTTAACCCTGATAATATTAAGAATTAATTCAGCCACAGCTCTGAAGCAAGCATATAACGGTTTTTTTTTAAGAAAAGCTTTGTCTTAGAGATGCACTAATATTGCAGATCACCAAAGAGAATAATACATTTAACTCATACACCCAAAATACATTCAAATAGCAGTAGAAGAGCATTCATGTGAAAATGTGAAATCTTTCTACTTGAGTCATTATTTTTTACCGAAAAATGGCATTTTTTCTTTGAATCCTGACTACTCCCTCTGATTTAATCAGTGGGTCTTGTGGGAAACAAAGAACAAAGCCATGGTCAAGGGCTCTTCAGACTGAGAAAGAATAGAACTTATGATTTGAAAATCTAAGGTGCTTGACAGTCTCACAGCATTTCTTTGTAAAAGAAAAAGAAAACTTTAAATAGATGACAAAAAGCAGAGCTTTCAAAGTGGCCCCCCTTGCTGGAGTTCAGCTGCACCAGACAAACAGGATATATGGAACCAGAGACAAGTTTCTTCAGCCCAAAGAAAAAGAACCCTGATTTTGCTGCAGACAAACCTGGACATGAAGGTGAAAGAAGCTTCTGGAGTAAGGATTGATCCAATGGAAATATGAGAGTAACAACAACCCACAGCTTTTGCTGAAAACTGGGAGTTTATCCATTGAGTGATTCCCTCAGAATTCACTCACACACCTGCTGTACTGTTCTGTGGTCTGACAACCCATATGTTTCAGGAATTTGGGTCTCAAAATGCATTTTTCAGTCTACAGTGCAAAAATTTCTCTAGAATCACGTCCCTGACAAGCAAGGCCAGAGAAATTTCCAAGTGCAAAACCATTCCAGCCTCCTACTTTCATGTCAGTTAACCTCTTCCTCAGCCCTAGGCTTGTCTGGTTTCTCCATGTGTAATCTGTTCTGGTAACTGCTGTTAGTTAATCCTGTTTTAACCTTTTTTTAAAGCAAAATATTTGAGATTTAACATAAAGCTTTTACTCTTAATGGATCCTGGTAATTTTTTTTCAAACCATTTTTAAAAGCTGTTCTAAAGGTTTTGGGGATGTCAGCATCTCAAACTCCCCATTTACGTGCATTTATTTTAAAAGAACGCTCTCACCACCTGTGGATCTGCAACTCAGATCCTGTGGACCTTTCAGAAATGGGGAACAAGAGTAGGCACAAGCTCAACTCCCTTGGACAAATACTGCACGAGGTTCAGAATCTCCACAATACGGATATTTTTGTGCACTTTCTTCAAAGGATGCTCTTTTCTAACACTTAAACTTGTGCTATCGTGTTGGTTCCTCTCAATGCTTCCATGGAAAAAGGTGGTGGGAAAGAGGAGAAAGCAGGATCAACACAAACCCAAGGCAGCTGCATGGGGACAGGGGCCTCACAAACATCACCAGAGCCCAGAGCAGAGAGAGAGAGCACTCAAAGGAACACCACACACCGATGTACTGGTAAAAGCACAATAAAGGACACTCTCACACCTGCTAGGTTCACCAGAAAGAAGGAAAAGAGAGACTTTATTTACATTTCTCATACTTTATAGGATTCTCAACTCCACAAGAGATTGGAGGACATGGAACTTCCTCCTCATTCCCACTGGAGAAAAAGGATGCTCATCAAACTTTCTCTTACCACAAAAGGAATGAAAAACAGAAAAGACAGTTAAATAAACAGTGGACATTATTTACATGAAACTGTGTGAAAATTCTTTGACTCCAAGGTTAAAACAGAAGGCTTAACAAAAAAACAGGACAACAACTGACAATCTTTATTTTTCAGAATTTTAGCCAGAATCCTTGGTTCGTTCCACCTAAAATTATAGAGATGGCAGGAGGAGCTCCCACTCTGTCCTGGTCTGCATGAGATGGACAACTGGCCCAAAAATGAAAAGTCTTGCAACCAGAAGAGTGGGAATTTTACTGGTGCTGCTGGGATCTAAAAGGCAACGGCTGTTCCTCCTTTCCACACACTTTTCTATCATCTCTGCCCAGCTGGAATCAGACAACGAAGGGCCACATTCCCTGGCACACGACCACTTCTGCCCATTTTAATTCTTTCTACCGTGCCACTCATCTCCACTACTGAGGCCCTTCCAGAGGTGTGTCTGGCTCAGAGCAGGCAGCAGCAAAACAACTTCATAAGAAACCTGGGAGCTCCTGACAAGTTTTGCAGCCCAGTCTGGCAGATGCGAGGCTTCCCGATAATCATCAAAACAGTTGGATCCTTTCTGAAGCTTATCTGAGCCAAACAGAACCTCGGGCCCTTCTGAGGTTTGTCCTGCTCTGGCTTGAACGGGCTTCAGTCACTGTGTGGTATTTTGAAAGCAGTTTTCTTTGTTGTGCTGGGGGCAGCAGCCAGAGGAGTGAGGAGCCTGCACTCCCGTGCCATATCGCCCAGGCTCATGTGTTTGCTCTTTCAGCCTCTGCTCTTTGATCCTCTGCTGTGGATTCTGTACAGATACAAAAAATTAACCCTGACACTGGGGGATTTATACAAATGAAACTGAAGCTACGAGAAAAATTAATAAAAAGAGTACCCGGGATGGGATTTCTCTGCTAAAGGCTAAATAATGTTAATTTCCTAGAAACTGATCCAACCTTTCTACTCGGTGCTTCAGCACTGCAGGCAGCACATCTGTTTGTCCTGGGTTTGGGAAGGACTTGGCATCCTTCCTCGTGTGGTCAGCAGGGTGTCTAGAAACTGATGCTTCGCTTGATGTGGCAAGCTACAGGGTTCCAAGAATAATGATGGCTGAAACATTACCCAGGGAATAAACAAATAACTTTTTTTTCCTTTCTCCCCCCACCATGATAAAGCCTATCTTGTGAAATTTAAGGCAGCTTGTTTATAATTTATAGATGCTAGCCTGGTATCTTATCAGGGAATAAGATACATGAGTGAGTGCATGGCTTGTCTTTCTTTCACTAACCAGCTTTTCAGCCTGTCCTTCGGGTTTCAATCAAATTTGAGGGGGAAAAGTTTAAAAAGATACAAAATACCTGCAAGGTTTATGAAGAAGAAGCAGGAAGAGAGAGAGGTTATCAAGGTTATCCACTGAGAAAAAGGCTGCACTGTGAGCCAGACCTTTCCTGGACACGAGGTCAGCTACTCTTAAAGCTTCTCTCACCTCCAATGGACCATCTAAAGCACCCCAAGGATTGGCTCCAAGCGGGCTCTGGTGTCTGATCAGGGCTGTGCAACATTTAAAATAACAAAAGAAAGTCATCTAGATCAATGAACCATAGCCCCAAACACACAGGAAAACCGCTTTCCTTACGTTCTCTACCCACACTGGTCCCTGTCAGGGTTTTGTGACCAAACTTTTGCAAAGAGCAGTTTGAGCTCGGTGTGGAGCTCTGGCTCTCAGCCTCTGCCAGAACATCCTTTCCTGGAATTCCTCTCTTTTCCTGTCTATTTACTGAGAGCAGCACTGAAGGGACTCGCTCCAGAGGATGGCACCAGGTCCAGCCCTTGCTCCAACCGAGCTACGGATGGATGGTCAGTGGGAAAGGGAGGGTCTGCAGGCCTCGAGGGAAAGCAGGTTTGTTATTGCAAGAGAAGCACGGGGCCGGAGGGAGCTCCCACAGCACCCACCCATCATCCAGCACCCTCTGCTCCAGAGCTGTGTCAGAGCACAGGGAAGGAGTGGAGATTGAAAGCCTGCGGTGGAATGTGATGGGAGAGGGACTGAGGGCAATATCCCGGAGCAGAGTGACTGTGGGAGTGTGAATCACACCTGAGGTGTGCCCTGACACCCAGCATCTCCCGTGGGTAAGTGGCTCCAGGGACAGTGGTGATCCTATCTGTGAAAGGCACAGCACCTGGCAGCTGTCAGCACAGCCAGTGCTATTATTCCTCCTCATACCAGGTATCAAGCAGCCAGCAGGCAACTGTTTGATTGTGGTCACTATTTACCCGAGAAATGTATCAAATGGAGGCTGGGATGTAACTGGCTTTTCAGTTCACTCTCCACTCCCAAAGCCCAGCCAATGGAAAACAATTTTATTTTTACGCTGCCCTGACATCCAGCTGCCCAGCATGGGACACGCATTGCTCTGGCAAGAAGCTGATAAGAAATTTGTACACCGGTGCATGAAATGAAAATGAAACAAGGCTGAAATTCACCCAGCAAAAACAGGAGTCAGCTCAGGGGCTCGGTGGATTCTTGTGAAGATGCATTTGGTGCCTCGACTCACAGAAAAGCACAGATCGCAGGTAATTAAAATCTGCACAAGGGAGTTTATGCTTGTCAGACCAAAGTATCACCATCAGTAGATTCTGCACCTCTTTGAAGAGAACAAAAGGTTCCCTTCGACCACGACCTACCTGGAGCAGCTGCTGCTGTTGGAAGCTCGTGGCTGCTGTGAAGCACATCATGGCTTTAAAGGTGTGAGCTATTTCTAGAGACAGTCAAAACTCACCCATAATGTGGCTCTTTGGTGATAATTGCTATTGCCACTGAGAACACGGAGTCTGGAGATCATGAGTGGATGGAAAGGAAGCTGTGAAGTCTTGGCAGCAGCTTTTGAAACCCTGTGAGGATTTGCTGGGTAACTGCTGCTGTCTGCACAGGGGACAAAAATTTCTCTTCAGAACTGAAAGAGGCCCTTCAAGCAGAGAGGCACTGGAGGAGAGCCCAAGCAGCACTGCTAGCAGCAATTAACATCAGCTGCTCTACACAAATGGAGCTTGCAGAGGAGTGTATTGGCATGAAAAAGTTCATTTTAGGCTGACAATCCATCATTTAGCTGTGGCACTTTTTTTAATTCCGTCACTTTGATTTTCATGAGTTTTCACTTAGTTCGTCCTGTTAGTGGTGGTCTGACCAGTCTGGGTTATCAAGAGTGGGGTTAGAAAGGGCCATGTTCAGAAATAAAATCACAAAAAGTTTCAGAGAATGATGGGTTTTACCACCTCTGTGCCACCACCCCACAGCAATTTATCCATCTTCCTGCCTTAGCCCATCTCCTGAAATACATGAGGCACAGCCTAGAATTGCATTTTAGCAGCAGGTTGGAGTAATAGATGCTACAAGGAACAGTGACATTCCTGATGCGTGATGTTCTGTGCACCACAGGGAGCTGAAATCTCACTTTGTGTGCCTTATGGCAAGCCATAAATTCCTGGGTTTATGTGCTGATGTAAAAACCCGTTTAACAAATCCATTGGAGCTGACTGCCTGGATCAATGTTATGATAGGCAGTAGACTCCCAGCAGCATTCCTGGGAGGAAATAGCCACACACCCTGGTTCAGGGGTGTGTATTAATGTAATATGGCCATGAGAGCACATGTTAGAGTGAAGGGATCCCTGTTTCCACCTGCAGGGACTCAGGGTTGCTGGATCCATCCAGCAGCCCTAAAAGGGCAAATGCTGTTTCCAGCACAGCTGCCCTGAGCACACTCCTCAAACTCTGAATGTTCTGGGTAGGTAATGCTGCTTTTTGTGTCTGTGTTGCCAGAAAACAGCGTGTTTTTTAAGAGTAGAATTCATCACAGCTCTTGTGTGCTCAGAGAGACAAGGTGGAAATACAGATGAAATACAGTGATAGCTTTGAGAGACAACGGAGCAGGAATCATCCTCCATCACAACCAAGCAGTGCACCAGGATTTTATCATCCCATGTACAAAGGAAGGTCTGGAAAATCATCTCACTGTGGTGAATTTAAAGGTATGCATGACTGCAGGCACCAAAGAGGGCCTTTGATGTAAAGGCCCTTAGACAGATAAGGAAAATATGAGGGATGGACACACACTGACAGCTACACATACTGAATATGTAGGATATTGTAGCACTCGGTGGAGGATATTATTAAAATACAGTTATCTGCAACCCGAGTATTCAGGCCTCTTTAGATAAATTTGACAATTTGTGTCCACAAACTTTTACTGGCATTCGATAATCCAGCACACTAAAGGGTACTGCAAAAGCTGTGAGCTTTGAGATATTCAGAGGGAATTACACAAGTATTAATTATTAATCCCTCAACAACCAGCCCACAGAAACACATAGCTTACATAAGAACAAAAACTACTCAAATTAGCTGAGTATTACAGT
The DNA here is from genome assembly GCA_013397175.1 of Platysteira castanea. Lineage (NCBI taxonomy): Eukaryota > Metazoa > Chordata > Aves > Passeriformes > Platysteira > Platysteira castanea. The sequence goes on along the minus strand of VYXC01010334.1, from coordinate 22,647 downwards.
GGTTGTAGAAGAGGGATGGGAGGTGCAGGACACTCCCTAATGGGTACAGAGTGTCTGTGAGTTGAACACAGATTCCTTTTGCAGTGGCTGAAATGAAAAAAAATATAAAGTATGATCTTTATCTGAGTGCTTAACATTTCTCTGTTTAGAAAAAGTCTTGAAAGCCCTGGTTTTATGATGGATTTAGCTCTCAGGAAAAGGGCTTGGAAAGAACCTTCATCTTTGCCACAAATCCTACAAAGAGGTGACCTTGCCACTCACAAAGCCACGGAGCCCGTTAGAGGGAGAGGCACCACAGCTGCAGGAGAGGCTGTGAAGGGGCGATGGAACCAGCCCTGCCAAGGTCAGAGGGCAGCAGGGGACAGTGTTTCCTCAGAATAAATCATCTTGACCCAAAGCAATGCCGAGTTCAAAACCACGACTTATCTCGACCATGTGAAAGTCAGGAAGGTTTTCCTGCTGGAGAGAGCGTGCACATTATTCCAAAAACTTTCAGGGATGTTGCATTCACCGCCAGGACATTATCCATCTAAGCAGGCAGTTTCCTGTTTCAGATATCAGTTGTTTCAGCACATAAAACATGAAGTGAGGCCAAGACTCAACACAGAAATTAATGTCCAACCCGGGGATAATTGTGTGCTGAAGGCCTGCACTGAAATCTGGTGCTAACAGAGAATATTGTGGATGAAATGAAATGCTGTCCCCACCTCCATTTAACCATTCTCCCCAGTACCAGCCAAGCTTGTCCTTTGCCTGACATGAATTAAAATTCTCAATTAGTTGTCACAACGTTAACCCAGCTCTCTGCCCCATTATGCTGTGCCTGGAATCATTAGGGTTCTGATGAACTGGAAAACTGCAGAGTGGGAGCCCCAGGTTTCCCAGCAGCAGGTTCTCAAACAGGAGAGGGAAGAGAGACACAAACCAACAACACACTGCAGAACTCCAGGGCCGTGCAGTCAGGGAGCTTTCAGCCTGCAGAACCTTTCCAGACCCAAGGACAGAGAGCTGCCATTCCCCAATTTCTCTCCTGCTTTCCTGTCTTCAGGAGATGAGTCCACGTGTGTGACCCGCTCAGCCATACCAACCAATCTAGTAAAGAGAACAGCCACCTTCCAGTGCCTCTGTTTTGTGCTAATGCATTCCCATTTCCCCTGCAAAGCAATTTATTCAGCATGAGCAACTTGTAATAATATATAGGACGTGGTCTGTGCTACACATTCCTTTTCATATGTAATTAATATTTTATTAAATTTTAACATTAAATTACTTTTCTTACCCAATAAAAAATTATATTTTCCAGTTCATGGATGCAAATCTACTGATAAATAATGCAAGAAATGTTAAAATATCAACAGATATCAGTTCACTACAAAATAAATTACTTCCTTCCCCAGAGGATGTTTAATCTCAATTATTGCTCACGGAAAGCACACGCCGCTAACGAGCAAGCCAAGAACAACCTAACTCCTGCAATCACTTTTGATAACTAAACTGCAATATGTTTCTAATAACCTCACCCCCACCCTGCTCCTAGGAACTGGGAACTCACAAAGAGGTTTGCTCCTTCATTTCAACAATTTCCGCGTTTCCCAAGAGGAAGAACTCTTGGTGAGTGTCTGAGGGAACGCTGCAAATCCTGTATTCATTGTCAGAGCTTACACACGCTTTGTGCCATGATTCATGTGGCACCTGACTCCTCAGCTCCACTGAAAACGTTCAAGGGCAGGCTGGACAAGGCTTGGAGCAGCCTGGTCTGGTGGGAAGTCCCCTGTCCGTGGCAAGGGATGATCTGAGAGGTTCTTTCCCACCCAAGCTCTCACAGGCTTCTGTAGCGTGACTGGAGGTGCTTGAAAACCCAAATATGGGTAGGATAAAGTCATGCTGAGCTGACAGTAATTGCACTCACCTCTCTCTTTCATGTGGAAGAAGCAACAGATGATTTCGGACAACTACCCCACAGATAAATCACTCATCAGCATTCAAAAAAGGGTAACAGGATTCTAGGCCTTTTTTAATGAAAATGGGATTGACTCCACCAAACCCACGGCCCAGAAGAGCTCTGTAACCATTTGATAAATAGGCTGGTTACCTTTTTCAGTTTTTAATATGACAAAAATGAAGGAAAGGTGCAAAATCTGATGGGTGGATGGGTGGAGTGTGTCACACAGAGCTCAGAGAATGCTCTGACTGCAGGGTGATGCCCAAAAGCACAGCCCAGGTGTCCTGGTGGAAGAGGTGCCCCCATAGCTCCACACTTATCTCAGAAGTGGCAGGAGGACTGAGCACTTCCAGGGTTTGGTGGGATGAGTGCAGCCTGACAGCATCTGACAGCACTGGTTGCTTTATTTTCCATGTTCAATGGGATAGAAAATGAGAGCTCTGCTGTCACCAGAAGAGGAAATTAGTGCCAACACACAACGAGCGCCAGGTCTGTAATGGCTGCACACAGATGTTACCAGAGTAAACTTGAGGAAAATATGATAAAGGCTGAGCAATCAGCCCTCCCCCATTGGGTGGAAATATTCGGAGTAGCTGGTTGAGTGGGAACATGTGCAAAATGGATGAATCGTGCACGGACCCCAGATGCAGGAGAACATCTGTGCTGATGATGCTGGCATTGAGCACTGCTTGCATATTCATGCTGCCATTACCACTCCTGCTTCTGTGCAGCTCCTTGGTGCTCAGAAGAGCTGCAGCTCTCACATCTGCAGCCAGCAGCTCCGAGATCAAGGGGACGCTCAGTTAACAGCAACATCCTCGGGTCTGGCCAGAGTCAAACAAGTTACAAGTGGGCAACCTGCTGACAATTCCAGCATGGCAACTGCACAAACCTCTTGGTGGCCAGCTTGGCCACCTCTTGTAATTATCTTTCACTCCCACCACAAGTAGAAAACATCAGCTTAGAAGCTTCACAAGCTACACCTCTCTAAAGGAAGACGTTTGCACATTGGTGCAGTCTTGTGCAGTGTTGTTTACACTCATGGCCAAAGCTCCCCTCTGCTTCCAGAGCGGTGCTAAAGGGATTTATGGATAAACCAATGAAACTCCTCATTTTTGCAGCTGCAGCGAGTGAACTGCAAAGGTTTGAGTGTATCTCTGCAAAGCTGAACGTGGTCAGTGCCAGGACAAGGGCATTTTGTCCTAATGGCCACTTAAGCCTGCACCACCAATAAGTGCAATCAATTAGGAAAAGAATAATAAACCCCTGTGTGATATGGAGAGCCCGTGGAAACTGTTGTAGTGCTTGCCTGGAAATAAACTCCTCATCTCTCATATCCCTGTTATAGATGTTATTATTGCTTCCCCAGGGTTTTTTGCCTCCCACTGCCTATGAATACCAGTACAGAGTGCTTGGGCCTGTGTTTTTGGTGTGAGATGAAGGACAGAGTGAACCCCATTCCCACTGTTTGCACCTCTGCCATCACTTACATTTTCTAGTGTAAGCTGACGTAAGGTAATGAAGGTGGGGAGGGTTTTTTCCATCTCTACCAGGTCAAAACCATACCAATATTACCAATTTTTGTATGACACACCCATCCCTCATTATCCCCGTCCCTGTGCTGTCTCTGACCTTTTGACTCCTGCATCTTTCACACACTTCCATGCCCTGAAAATTATATTAGAACTTTTTGACTTGTGAGCTCAGTGCTGAAAAAGCTACTGCACCTCCTAAATTAAAATTTATTTGCTCTGGCCATAACCTTCTGACATGGGTAACTCACAGAGGCAGCCGAGGGCTCATGCTAATATAGTGGAAGTTAAGAGCTACACATAATATTTAACAAGTAAATAATCTATATAAAAGCAGAGGTATGACCCTTCCTGCCTGATGCAGAAGATGGAGCTGCTATACCAAGCCTCTGATGGAAGACAGATTGCAGATTGATTAATTTTTTATTAAATAACTCCTTTCCCTCTAAACTCAACAAACGACAACATGTATTATGCAATTGTTTCTTTTTCCTTAAGGCTAATCTGTGAGAACATAGAGTCAGTGCGTGTATAAAAATGACCACAAAAATTTGGATTTGTTACACCGGGGTATAGACTACATCAGGTAGTTAGTACAGGCATTTCTGCAACTTTAACCTGATTTACATCAGCCCAGACTTTCCTGTGCTGTGATTTTTGTTTACTTCTGGATTTCTGCATGAAGATTTTCAACTTCTTCCATGAAGGAACTCAGTGAAAATGTTATATATCTAAAGCTGGATGCTGAGGGACCCCATTCCACATGGACTTCCAGCCTTATCAGCACCCACATTGCATAGCTGAATCTTGCCAGGCACTCTATCACAATTCACAGAATCCATCCCTATCCAGAAAAGAAAATTCATGTTATGTCAACTGCAGGCAAACTTGATGAATTAGAGGCTCCAAAGATATTTTTTTTTGCCCCACTTTTTCATCCCCTTGGTTCTGCAGCTGGATGCAGAGAGAGCTCCAAGCTCCAAGCAAACAATGCTGCTTAGGGGCCACGGAACCCTGGGCTTGGTCTGTGCTGTTCCTCAGCCCAGGCACGGCCCTCTAAAGGTGTTTTTTCATCTCAGAGGGTTTTTGTGTTTGGGAAAACACAATAAAAGATGCTCTCACATCTGCTAGGTTCAGCAGAATGGAGGGAAAAGAGTAACTTTACTTATATATGTCACATCTTATAGAATTTTCAACTCTACAAGGGATTGGAGAACACGTCACTGCCTTCTCAATCCCACTGGAGAAAAAAGATGCTTATTAAAGTTTTTTTTATTACAAAAGGAATGAAAAACAGAATAGACGGTTAAATAAACATTGGCTATTGTTTACATGAAACTGTGTGAAGAATTTTGAGGTTAAAACAGAAGGCTTAGCAAAAAACCAGGGCAACAGGTTTTATGGGGGGAAACAGTTTAGCAAACACTGCCATGTGATGAATTCAAGAAAAACAGGCTCTAAGTAAAACTGTCACCATTCTCCAAGTGGCTTTGGGCAAGTCATTTGGCTTCTCAGCATTTCCTCTTGAGTAACGAGGGTGGGAACAGGACCATTCCACAGAAACACTGATGGAAAAATGCTAGGGATTAGCTCTTTTAGCACCAAATTCTAAAGCTTGTGTTCTTTTGGACTAATCTCATCTGTGCATGGCGTGCACAGAAGGCAGAAAGAAAGAAAGAGAACAGCAGCAAGGTGACAACAGTCGATGCCTGATCCAACTAAGCTGCGCCTAATTTGTTCCCATACATCTCTCAAGCTGCAGCTTGTCAGAGCCACCTGAATAATCCTGGTATAATTCCAATCCATATTTCTACCTAAATAATGGAAAATCTTTAGCGTGCAATTAATACAGCTGGCAATGACACAGCACATCCATCTGCCCCCTCGCACCAGGCGAGGTTTAATAACCAACACGCCCGATGGGCTGAAATAATTTAGAGCTCATATTTATCCTCAGGAGTGGCTCTTGCTGGCTAAAGGTTTCACCACTTCCTCGTAAATTTAAGGGCTGAGGGTGTAGGTAGGGGAGGGAGTGCCCAGAGGAAGAGATTTGTGGGAGAAATCCTGTGTACGTGAGTGACACTTCCTAACGACGCCTGCTCGAGAGGAGAAGTTGCTTTTGTGCAGTCATTTTGAAGTATTAAATTTTGATAACTCTTTAATCACGGCAGCCTAATGAGATAGAGGCAGCAGGTGGAGGGGGAATCCATCATGTCAGTTCAAGTGGCTGGCTCTCCTCCTGCTGGGAGCGTTTAGCAGGACACAGAGGGCTGGGGCTCTCCTGCAGCTGCAGCTCGGAGAAGGGGTTTTGCAGCCTTCTGAGAATCTTTGATTTCCCTGAAGAAACCTCTTTATGTGATCCATAGTTATCCTTCGCTTCCCAAAGAGAAGAAAAAGTGTCGCTCAAAAAAGTGCAAAGTGTTTGGATTTAAATCCAAGCTGCTTTAATTTTAAAGTTGGTCCAAATGGATTCTTTTACCCTGCCAGTGTTTGTTGCAGGCGTCACTGCAGACCTTTGATGCACTGTTTAGTTTTTAATTCACGCTTAGGACATATTAGCTAATAAAAATCTAAATCCCTAACGATACCTGTGGCCTCTCGGGTGTTATTATTTTTATTATGAGGTTCTTGCATTTTATCCCACAGAATCTGCAAACAGATAAAGAAACAAATTGTTTCCTGCAGGCAGAAGGGCAGTCAGCATTCACAGAGCCCACGAACCAGCAGCACACAGTCACTGGTGTGGATAAATTGCTCAAAAGTTTGAGGCGTTGACGCCCACAGCGAGGACAGAAACACCAAAAAACCTTATTTTACAACAGCTAAAGAAATCACCTGGGCTCTTTCAGCAGGTATAATTTATATATATTATACAGAATTTATATGAGATATAGATATTGCTTGGTTATTTCTGTTCTCATTGAAGTTCAGCAAGGTTATTCCATGTGAAAATCTCCTGTCAGGCCAATATTGAAATGGTTCTACCTTGCACCTTTCCCCAACACCAAACTGCTTCTTGGGGAGTGTGGATTTGGACAATTTTTGCTGTTGGGAGAGTTCTTTGAAACAACGTTCTCACAGCCAAAAATATTCAGCCAGCTCTCACCACCCACCCCTTCTGTCAGCACCTAAATTCCTTACTTATTAATTTGATGTTAAATTGTCCCAAGACACAGAAAAAGCCTAATGAAATTTTTAAATCTGACTAATTCCTCTTTGTCCTGTCAGATAGGACATTAGCAATCTGTCAAACACAATTACAACACAACCAGATCTTCCCCCCACTTAAGGAAACATAACTAAATTTAGAGGTTTCACAGTTTTCACCACCAATAATAATTCTTAACTTATTCTGTTACTAATAGCCTTTGAAAAAAGTGGTGTATATCTATAAGAAAGGCAAATATTATGACAACTGAACCACATTTTAGGGCTGCTGCTATTGGAGTGGTGCTATTATGAAAGCAGATTATTTCCTAATTGACTGGAGGCCAGTGTTGCTTCCTGACTCCTTCTTAACCCTTATCATAAAATTTAACAGTGTTCAGAAAATAAATCCCTTTCAGAATAAGGTTCTGCAAGACAAAACCTGAAGTAATCTTATGCTGATTCTTTTTTTATGTCTTGAAAATATAAGAATCTCACCCCACGTTTTTCCTTCCTTCTTCCCCACAATGTTCTCTTTCTCCTGACACCTGCCCACAAACCCCAGTGTCAGGAGTGGCTGCCACTGGTTCAGGGGAGACCCTTCAGCTTAAGGAGGCTTTAAAAGTCTAATTTCAACCATCTGAACACCAGCATTCCCTCTCCTGGAACAAACATTTCATTTCTCAGAAGCAAAACCTTTTAATTGTTTTATCTCAACCATTCAGACAAAAACATTCCTTCACCTAAAGTCAAATTTCCAAAGAGACTCTAAAACTAAAAATGATCACTTTTTCCTTGTCTTTTACCTGTGTGTTTCTCATTTTTTCTCTATTGTAAGGAGCTTCATTCCCTTTATATGCAAAACTTCACAAGCAGCATCTCTCAAACCAATTAGAAGTTGGGCTTATCATTCCCAAACCACCAAAGGAAGCAGAAAGCGAGTAACACCGCGAAGTAAGGCTGGGTGTTTTAGCACTGATGGCTTTTTTTGAAGAGAGGTTGAGGTGCCATTTGGAATACATATGCTCACTTGCCATTATGTTACAAAGAATTGGTTTCAAACTGAAAAAAAAGCCTCTTGGGTTCTCAAAAAAGGATGATTCTTTTTCTTTCCCCGTTCTCACAAATACCAGTTCTGTGTTGTTTTCCTGTGAAGTAAGTCCTGCTTAACAAGAACAATCCTTTCTATCTCACCATTTCTCGAGGCCACCCTTCTCATCTTTTTATCTGTTTCTCAAAATTATTCGTCCCTCACACAATCTCTCACCTTTAAACCTTTTCAAAAATTGATTCCAGGCTTTCTGAAAACCTCTCCAGCTCTGACTTCAAAGGTTCAGATCAACAGAGAAGTACTGAGACAGGACATCCCTTACCCACCTTCCCCCTGCTGTGGATTAGAAATAGAAGCACCTCTAATTCTCCTCTCCTCTACATAAACTCCAGTCTTCCCCAGGGCCTGAATTCTTGTCTGTGTTTAGGTCACTCCTCTCCATCTCACCCCCAAAGACTTTCGAGAGAAGCTGCGAGGCAACAGTAATTCCAAAACAAACTCTGAGCACCCCTGGGAGCTGCTGCCTGTCTCCAGGGATGGTTACAGCCAGAAACAATCCCACTGAGAACCAAGAATGTCACCGGGGCTCAGACCCTCCATCCTCTGGTGGCTTTGGGGAAGATGACTCTCTCCTTGGAGTGCTAAACTTGTCCAAAGACCACGGTGTCTGGGTTTCATGGACAGCCCCACAGCTCTCAGCAGGAGCGTGGGCTCCGAGGACATTGTTTGAAATCCTGTCTGAACAACACAATGACATTTCCTCCCAGCTTCTGCTCTCCCTCACTTCGTTTGCTTGCAGATATCAGGATTTAAAGTTCTTGCCTTCTGCTTCTTATCAGAGGTATACATTTGCTTTTGATAGCTTTTAGTGAAAGTTATTATTAAGCAACTTTTCACTTTTATCTCTTATCACTTTCTGCTCCAGAAAACCTTATCACTCCTTTCTCTAAGTGTATGATAATTGGAGCTTTGCAATTACAGGTACAACACACAGAGATTTAATGGATCAATTTGACAAGCTAAAAGAATTCTAGTTCCCTTATCTATTTAGCATTTAAATAGTGCTTTTTCCTAATTAGTCTGTAGTTATAGTTACCAAAGTAATTGTCAATGACTATGACCACAAATAAAGCAGATCTGTCAGAGCAAGCCTGATCTAACACTGGATCAGGACCTTTTCCAGGAAAGAGTAAATATTCTACAAGGTTTCAGTCAGAGCCAAATGTCTCCTGAGATTTCAGAAGAGTTGGATTAATGAACAACCCTCAAGAGAGAGCAGTGAGTAAAATCAGACACCCACTTTCAGTCTTTTCAAGGAGTAGTTAGAATAAAAAGTCAGGTTTTGCTATGCACCATTTGGAATGTCCATTTGTGCCCAGAGCCTCGGGCTGAGGTTTAAATCTCTGTGTACAAGCATTCACGAGAGCCTAGGAGACATCATGGAGTTCTGGGATAGAGGCAGCTGTGTCCCCACAAAAGGCTTCCCAAAGATTAGAAAAGTAACATAAAAAACAATGAGAAAAGAAACATCAAGGTGTTATCCTCCCCTTTGATGTCTGACCTAATGGTAAAAAAACAAAAGTATTTTTGTCTTGGTATATAAGAAACATTTGTTCTGTTGTCCCCTAAGATTTAGCCTGAAATCAATTAAAAATGAACACAGGAAGTTTTTCCCCTCACATGATACCCTTGTTCTCAGAAAGGGAGGGGGAATCTCCCAGCTTGGGGGAACAAAAGTGTTTTCCTGAGGCCCAAGTGCTGGCAGAAAAGCAGAACCCTGTTCTTCCAGCAGTGCAGAACCCAGAACCACAGATTTACGTGGCCAACCCATGCACTTTACCTGACCAGACACTTCTCTTCTTGGGTTCACTCCCATGAAGCAAAAGCTCTGGGAGGATCCACAGCTCACAGACAAACCTTCCCCCTCTTCCTCTCCTTCCTCCTTCCCAAATTACCCAATTCTAACCACGGCCCTGCCGAATACATTCAATTATACACAATTATTCAAATATTATTGAGATGAATAATTTCCAAAGTATTTCCATTGCAAATGCTGCAGGAAGTGCAGCTCACTCCCCAGAACAGGCAGTGAACTTTAACCAGACCACCACAAACTTCACCATCACTTGTAACCACTCCTGCTGTACTGAAAAGTGGAATATCTAAATTGGGAACTTGAAACAGAAACAGCTCGTTCAGACCTAACCCTCTCCAGTCCTGAACGCACACCCTGCCACCCCAGAGCCAACTCATTGAGCCTGAAGATTTGGGAATTCAGTCTAAAAATGTCATCTCCCTCATACAAGCTTTCCTATTTGTATGGAGATTATTCAGAATATCTCCCTTTGTCACTAGGGAGAGTGAAGACAGTGAAATTTTGATAATTTTTTTCCTCAGCATTCTAAGAAAAAAAAGCCACCTTTACATTGTGACAGAAGAAAAATAAAGCTGTGCTACAACACAGAAAATTTGAGGTTTTTAGTGCAGTACCCTTGAAAACGTATTTCCCAAATGCTTTTCCCCAGCTTTATATAAGGATGCAAAGGAAAGCTTGTCAGTGCTTCCATGCAGACATTCATGGCAGGGAACTTGTGCATCCCTTGGAGGATGAACATTTACCAGGGTCTGCCACTACTTCAGGGCTCCTGGATAAAGACCAGAAAGAACTTTCCAGCAATATACACACTCTGCTCCAGCTCTGCAACCTGATTTAGCTTCCTGTTAGGGTTTTATTGCCTTTATACCTATGCAGAATCGTGCCCATTATTTTCCTGCAGCTGCTTTACTGCCTCTGTCCATCAGAGGAATTTTCTGGAAAAATAGGAAACCACATAATTCCAAGTTTGGTTTAGTTTTTTTCATGTGAAGACACAAAGTCCACTGCTCAGCAGCAGTTATTTATTTTTTTCCACCTCACTACCCTGCAAAGCACAGCTTTGTCCTTCTTCACCACAGAGAAGTTGGGCAGATTTGGGTACGGAGCTTAAATATCTGAAAGTCAGAGCTTAAAAAAGTCCAGTATTGGGTATCCATCCAAACCACACAAAATTAGCAGGCAAACCCAAACATGCCAACAGCCTAAATTTGTAATTCTCAGGCAATAAAAATCTCTCTGCAGCTTTAATGAAAATTCACTTGCATAAGGCTTGCGGGATCATGCATGGAAGAGTGTAATTAAGGCCTACTGAGAATCCATACCGTGATTGAATTCCTAACTAATTATTCAATCACCCATTGGTCCTGCTGCAGAAACTCTTATCCTCTGTGAAATCCTCCCCATCCACGATTGCAGCTCTTGGAAAAGTCCTTGGTTTTGCATATTGAAATCAAATTTTTATCTTTTGGGTTTTTGGTTTTTTTTTTGTTCTCCTCATGAAAGCTTCAGACTTCAGTGAAAACACAGAAATTTCTGTAAAGCTGCATATTCTTTCAAGTGTGTTTATGTCTTCAGAGCAGAAAAGAGAGAGTGAAGTCTCCTACAAGCTCAGAAGATGAAGGAAGACCAGAACAAAAATCTTCAGGAACTTCTGATGAGGCTCAGAGGTCCCAAAAATACATCCCAGCTTTCCTCAGAGGACAAACGTGGCTGTGAAGCCTGAGGAAAAAAATCAGAGAGGGATTCTGATAGAGGAGGGAAGTGTTCTGGGTATGACAAACAAAGGGGTTTAAACTGAGGCGAAAAAAATCACATTAGGTAACAAGAAATACCTTCCCAGACTGAGCAAAACGCTGAAAAGTGACTTTGGAAGCTGCAGTCTGACAGATCCTGAAAATATACTTGATCCTGATGGGGAAAAAATACGGAACAGCAGAGTATTTTAAAACCTCCTCAAGATCTAAAGTTACACAGACACATCCCAGTTCCCCTTTCCAGCAGCTGGAGGTCTGGCAGACACAGGTTTTGTACCAAATTTGTACAATTCCCACAAGTTTTCCACTCTCATCAGAGGGAAGGTTCTCCTTACACCTCCTGAAGGCCAAAGAACTTCTCTTATACTCAAATGAGCCCCAAACTCAGAGCATTTCATTCCAAACACGCATCATTCAGTTTGAAATATGATTTGATTTTGTTTTCCAGTTGTTACGCTTGCATTAAAAAAACAAAATCTATTGCAAGAGCTGTCACTTAAAAAAATAAATTTAAAAACTGTCAAAATATATCTTTTCTCAATTTTTCAGAATTGATCTCAACCTTTTCCCTGTCAAGACTAGAGACACTTTTACAGATCCAGTATTAATTTATGACTTGTTTTGGATGACCTACATATGCAACCAAAATAAAATTTTAAAAAATTAACCCTCCACAACACAATTTCTCTGACAAAACGGATGCACCCCTGTGCAAAAAGGAACAGAAATAAATAGCAAGGCTGTGCTAAACCCATATCAAGTGCCAACGTTCTGCCTCAGCAGCAGCAGATTCACACAGGAGCTCTGGAGGCATTGTAGCAAAATAGAGTTTTAGAAGAGAAATTGGTTTTAAAAGAGGAATTTGAAAGAGAACCAAGCCGTGGCTGTGAGGAAGCGTGGGAATCTTCTCCCCAGGGGTGAGGGGAAAGCTGAAAGGTGTTTGCTCATCATAGGAAGAGCTGGGAGATAGGGCTGGCATCCGAGGCTGATCAGATAGGGGGGTGGCTTTGGATAGCAGCCCTGAGATAAGGGCTAAGGCAAAGAGAGGCTGCAAACAGCTTTNGCTAAACCCATATCAAGTGCCAACGTTCTGCCTCAGCAGCAGCAGATTCACACAGGAGCTCTGGAGGCATTGTAGCAAAATAGAGTTTTAGAAGAGAAATTGGTTTTAAAAGAGGAATTTGAAAGAGAACCAAGCCGTGGCTGTGAGGAAGCGTGGGAATCTTCTCCCCAGGGGTGAGGGGAAAGCTGAAAGGTGTTTGCTCATCATAGGAAGAGCTGGGAGATAGGGCTGGCATCCGAGGCTGATCAGATAGGGGGGTGGCTTTGGATAGCAGCCCTGAGATAAGGGCTAAGGCAAAGAGAGGCTGCAAAAAGGGAACCTGAGAGATTTGATTTGATGTGATAAAGAAAGAGGCAAAGGAGGAACGTAAAAAGAGAGCAGAGACACGGTCCAAGGAGCAGATAAAGGAAAAAAACCTTTGCAAAAGAATGGATTCAAGCACGAGTGCCAAGTGAAAATAAAAGGATGTTGCTACAGATGGGGTATGAATCTCCTTGTGAATGCTGGCTGCAAGGATGGTGAGGAACAGCTGTATATTCCAGAGATTCCACAGACATCCCAGAGAATGAATCTGAGCGTTCAAGCTAAGCATGACTGCAAGAATTAAGGAAAAATATGAAAAAAAAACCCATAAAACATTCATTATTGCAACAAGCCCTGTAAGTTTCTCTTACAGCGTACAGCCTCTTTCTCTCCCTTCTCTGTTAATTCACAATTAAATCTGAATCTGCAACTGTTGCCTTGGGATGGAACGTTGTGTTCACATGAAGAAAACATCCTAAAGCCAGTTTTTCATCTCAGTATAAAGAATAATTATGCAGCCAGCACAAGTGAGGCACAACAAGCTCTAGGGAAAGGACAACAGGAGGAAATAAAGACAGCTCTGGCTGCCTGGTGAATATTTCTTTACTGCATCATCAAGGAGGGAAGAAGCTGGTGTAGCTGAGTTTCCATTCATCTCCAAAGGAAATTGCCCTTTGAAAATAAGGAATTCCTCATTAGAGATTAAAGAGGCAGAAAGCAATGTTCCTACACATGAAATAGAGAAAAGGGAGGGGGAATTATTGACATTTGTGACAGGCCAGCCAAGTTCCCTGCTGGGCACCTGGCCAGTGCCAGCCCTGTGTGTCCCCCAGGATTTCCCAGCCCAAGCTGCAGGAGGACCAGCAGCAATTCTGGAAGTGATACCAAGTAAAAAAAAAACCAAAAAAACCACATTATATATATATATAAAACTTTAATCAGGGGATTTGTTCGTCTTTGCCCAGGGGGAAAGGAATTGAAGTTTCTTTTCAAAAAGAAAAGTGGTGTTTCAGCACCACCAGTGAGCTGAACTTTTCAACAGACTGGGGGTAGAACAGAAGATACACAAAAGATAATGAGCATTAATGACAATTAACAAACACCAACCCCAACCATCACCCTGGCAGGGTCTGAGACACCTGGTCTGGGAAAAGTTCAGTAAGAATGAGAACTTAATTAACAGCTAAAGCAAAGGGATTGATAACCAGTAGGAAACCAAACACTAAGAATGCACAACTTGGGACCAAGGAACATCAAAGCAATGAATTTCTCTGGGTTTTGACTGTAAAAGTGTGTGAAAAACCTAGGAAAAGTCGTGTGTGATGGAATGATTTTCTCTGCACAACCCACGCTGTGTGTGGATGAAATGATTTCCGTGGCACACCCTGGCCAGAACAGCACCAGGGCAGTAACAGCTTCATTCTCCAACACCAAAAATGATGTTGGAGAGTTTTGTTTGTCCCACAGCTGCTGCTCCCAGCCCAGGTGAGGGGCAGAGAGGGATTTCGGGGAAGGGCTGAAGCTGGAAATGGGGTTTATCCACTCGGAGTCGTGTATAGCAAACACACCTGCTCGGAATAAAACCTTCTTCCAGTGACCACCTCTCCAGGGACTCAATTTCCATTGCCTGAATCCAAATCATCCTGGTCATGCACGAGGCACTTTTTGTAAAACAAGCACCAACAAAACACAGACAGAGCACCCCGGGGCCTCTGCTGCAGCTGGCATCTCAATGAAGCCAAAACCACAGCACAAACCAATGCAGAATAAATAAATTAAAAGCTAGAGTTCTACTAAAAAAAAAAAAAAAAAACCACCAAAATTTTTGTATTTCAAGTCCCCAGGAAAAAAAAAACTAACAACATATTTGCCACATAATCTGCTAAAATGCAGGTTATAAAAATTCACACTCAAATGAACACTAATTTTTCACAGTTTATTTCAGACATGACAGAATTAAAAGCAGGTTAATGACTCAAAAATCTATTTTACCTCCGTACTAGAATTTCCATTTGAAAATGGATTTGCACTTTCCCTCCCCATGATCTAAAAATCAAGAATTTTAAGTTCTCTCTCTGAATCTTAAACAATTTTTAGATAGTTTCTTGAAACATAAAAATTAAATAGGAACATGAAATTTGAAATGAAAAAATGTAAAAATGCAGCATTTTGGAAATCCTGCAAAGAACAGTAATAGTTTATCGAAATTCCTGATTTATATTTCTAAATGAGAAGTTTAAAATTAGCATATATTTACAGGAACCTCTAATGTAAAAACCAGCTGTTGACTTCATTAGATTAACATTAATAGGGTTTAACTTATAGGATGCTCAAACCTGGGCTTTAACATTGTCAGCACTTTGCCAAGATGAGATTTTCTGAAAAGCTAAGCAACAATTTATGTATCTAAGAAAAAGAACAACATTTCAGAAACTCCAGGTGTTTTCACTGAAACTCCGTGTCGAAAGTGTCCTTGATGTGTTGATATATTCTGAAAACTGGGCAACTTTGGTTCTCAAACAGGAGATGAGATCTTTTGACAACACAGCCTGGAGGAGATTTCTGCTGTAACATCTCTGAGGTAAAAAAACACACACAAAGGAGGAACTTGACCCTGCTATGTCTAAGAAATATTGGCATCAGCTTTATCACAAACAGATAAAACCATTGCAGAAGTGAGGCTTTTCAGTGCCTTTCCATAAGGAAAGAATTCAGATGTTCAAGTTGGAAATAGCAAGCAGGAGCTCTTAGAAAGATGAAGAATAACTTTACGCACCAAAAGGTCTGTCAGAAGGACATCCAGCATAATTATAAACTGTGTCTAAAAACAAAATGTAAAAAGTGTCAAGCAACGGGTCTTCAGGCCAGAGCCTCGGCCTTGCTCACTCTGCTTCAGCAGGAAAATTAGAGCTAAACCCATCTCAAAGGCAAAATATCACAGCAGCAAGATAGAGGTACTGGGGTCTGTGTGGTAATGCCAGGACATCCATGGAGCCAGCTGAGGGGCAGGCAGTCAGTACTGAATGCCTACTCCATGGCAAAGCTCCAACTTGCTTTATTTTCTCCCTGCTGACCTTTTCAAATCATCAAGACATTAAAAAAATAGTTAGACATGCAAAAAACGCCTCAGCCAGAAGCAACTGTCTGTAACTAAAGAACTTTAACTGCAGGTGGCCTAAACGGGCAGCAGGAGGCAAAATAATCTGGGGAGATGTCTCTTGCCTTTTATTGGACTATTTTTATTCCAGGGCCTCACAAACCCCAAATAACCTCATCAGAAGAAATTGGCATAAACAGGAGGTTATGACAAAGCAGTCCAGGTGCCAGGCCATGGTGCTCTCTGGCCAAGCTGCAGTGATTTCCTCATCCTCAGGGTGGATTGTTTTGCCCACTCTTTGGCCTGTCCCTGGTAACACCACCCACCTTTCCAGCAGCCCTGCTGTTCTCCTTTGTGCTGATGAGGACGATGGCAACCTTTTGCAAGCAGTAAAGAAATTGTCTTGCTAAGAAATCCCTGAGTTGGTTTTGTCTCCTCCAGCCCTCTCTTCATGATCTATGATGTGAGGCATGGGCCGTGCTGTGAGGGCTTGGAGCCCCTGAACGCTGTTCTGCTCAAATCTCCTTGCTCAAATCTCCCTTTAACACCACGTGAAATTTGAGGACTTTATTTAAGTAAACTTGCAGCGTGCCTGACAGGGCTTTGAAAAGGCTTGTAAAACACTGTAGTTATCTCTGGAAGGGACTCATTTTGCCTTTGTACTCATCCTTTATCATTTTCAGAAAGCCAAGGACTCACAGGAAGCCTATATGCTTTCAGCATTATCAACATTCAAAGAGGAGGGAAAAAAAAAACCACCAACCCAAACGCTTGTTACCTCGAAATAAAGCAGGAAATGTAATTAAAAACTTCAATTACAATTGGCATTTCTGATTCTGTTGCTGCAGGAGGCCATCTTGCCAAAATTGGCAAAGCAAGACTCCCTAGAGAGAAGCTCTGAACTTCATTTCAGACCACTTTATTAATCATTCCATCATCATCATCATCAAAACAGTTCGAGTTCAAATCAGGATTTAGTGATTAAATGTTACACATTAAGGGCTGAATATTCAAAGAGATTTGCTTCAGATTATTTGTTCTTGTACAAGTACCTGCACACACACAGAGCACCGAGTGCGTGGAGTGGCTCGTAGGCTCTCACATCTGAATATTAAGGCCGAGGTGAATCACGGCAGGAGAGAAGATTCCAGTCCCATTCCTCACACTGGAAAGCCCACTGATGCTTTATTTGTAAAACCTGCAAATAGGCTCCCGCAACGTGGAGCCTGACATTTACGTGCACAAATCTCACCACACACATCTGTAGAGATGCAGATCTCCCAACTTCATTTTCAAGCCTCATCGCCCCCTCTTCCTGGGCCAAGTTTTGCCTTATTGCTGAAACTTGATTTACATTTCCTTCCTTTGGGGGTATGGCTCTGGCAGAGAATAAATGACTTCTTTTTCAGCGAGTCCTGGAGTCGGAAGGGATAAAAGCCCGAGGAAACTGCTGTGCTGGACAAGCAGGCTTTGTAAGGAGGGCAGCTCAGACCTCGCTGTTGCCCAGAACAAGTGCGTGTGTCGGGAGGTCCTGGGCCTGTGTGCATCCTCTCTCCCTCCCAGGGACTCCCACAGCATCACAAAGAAGCTGTGCAGGTGCTTCACAACCTTTGCTGTAGTTAACTTCACATTTCCCTCAATTTCCCATTATCCAGGCCAGGCAGGGAGGGCAGGGTTGGGACAAAGGGTGAGACAAAAGTAAAACAGCACCTGTGAAAGTGTTGGTAGGGACACATGCGGGGAGGATGCGGGGAGGGAAGGGAAGAAGGGAAAGATCGGCAGCAGTGCAGAGCCTGGCAAAGAGATATTCCCCCAAAACCACTGACCTGAGCATCTGAGTTTGCTTGGGAAATAACACATCCAACTAAGGAAGCTCTGTCACTTCCCAGGAAAAGTGGCCCCTCAGGAGAAGGCAGTGTTGGTGTTTCTGTGTCCAGCCTCTGCAGAAATCCTCAGCCTGACATCCAAGAGCCGATGCCATGCCCAGTTTGCAGAGCAAAGCCTGGAGCACAGCAAAAAGGAGGATCTGTCCAACTCCACCAGAAAGTCTGGAGCAAAACTGGAACTGAATCCAGGAGCCTGGAGCCTTGGGCTTCTCACTGCAGAGCCACAGAGACTGCTCCTTTAAACATTGAATGGATTCTTCACTGATTTTAGGACTGTAGGAGGAACTTTGAGCCCTCTACCTAAACATGGCTCAAGAACCTTCAGAAAACTTCATCATGCACCTCACTTCTGCTGGAGCTGGGAATGGGGAAGTCACCCATTCTGAAATATGTCTGATTTTATCTGCTTCCAGCCCAAATCACTGCATCTCATCGGATCTTTTCCAGCAAAGATTAAGTCTCTTGTCACATATCTCTTCCCTGGATGTCTCTTCATAATTTGAAGGCTTTACTTTAGGACAAGAAAAGTCCAAGTCATTCAGAGATCTCTTTTCTGAACCTTTAACTTTTACCATGCAGTTAATTCTTGAAAAGCAGTAGCTCTTGCTATAATCTACGTCCCTCTTCAACTATTTAACAACATTCTAATTACTGATGGCAGCACCACATGTAGTTTTCAGAGCTTTGCAATGCAGCAAAATTGGACGTGGACTCCTCCCGTGGCCAGAACCCTTTATACCCTGGTACCAATTAATAGCTAACAAACGTTGTGCTGCCTGCACAACGCAACATGAAGTTTGCAGAGGTGACTTCCACGAGGCAAGGGGTTGTGATCAGTAGATCAGGACAGTTTTTCCTACAGATAATTTTGCTAATAGGTGCAGGAAATACTCCTGCTGGAAGCCAATAAAATGGAGTTTACAAAGCAGACCTTATGACTCAAATTTCAAAAAGCCACGGAGCAGGCATCCCTCCACAGCAAGTTCTCTTTTGGGCGGAGTTTTGGCTTTCAGCAGTTCAACATTTAATATGAAAAACTGCCTGCAATTTTCTTTTTGCATGGTGGAAACGTAGTAACAGGACTTTGGCTCAGTACTGAGATTTGAGAGTTTAAAACCAAACAATAAATAAACCCTGAGATTAAAAAACCCACCAAAACCAAAACCCCACAAACTTATTTCATTTTTTTTTCCTTGCTTATTATTCTCCTTAATAATCA
>VYXC01010333.1:1162176-1185674 GCA_013397175.1 Platysteira castanea | reverse complement strand
ATTCTGTGATTCTGTGAAGGGTTTGGAACAAAATTCTTATGAGGAGCAGCGGCGGGAGTTGGGGTTGTTTAGCCTGGAGAAAAGGAGGCTCAAGGGGGACCTTATCGCTCTCTACAACTGCTTGAGAGGATGTCGCAGGGAGGTGGGGGTTGGTGTCTTCTCCCAGGTAGGAACAGTCTGCCCAGGGATGTGTTTGAGCCACCATTCCTGGAGGCATGCAAAATATGAGTAGATGTGGTGCTTAGGGACATGGGTTAGTGGTTTAGGGACATGGCAGTTATGGGTTTGTGGTAGGACCCAATGATTTCAGAGATCTTTTCCAACGTAAATGATTTTATGATTCTATGATTCTGCATATAATTAATCTTAATCACTCACACAAGCATCAGTTGTATTACATATACAACCAGAAACTAGCCACAACTTTGCCCCATCCTAATACACAAATACAAAAAAAGTTTTAAAATACATTGTGTAGCTATAAATACCAGTCTCAAATACACAGCAAATAGATATGCTGTGTGTTCTAGGTACGGCAACTAAATGCGAGACTTGGGTTTCTGGAACACTGAGAAATGCGAACCTACTGCAAGAGTTGTACAAAGCCTAAGGTAGGACTAAAATGAATGTCTTCTATGATGCAAACCCTCTGTGACAGAAACTTGCATGTATATCATGCTCTCCAAAAGCAACGTTCTCATCAATTATCAACACATATGTGGGTAAGGAGCCTTACAGTGGCCTCCACACCTTTTATATGATGAACAAATCATAACTGTTTCAGCTTTTGTAAAGTATTAATTTATATTAAAATTATATGTATGATTCCTCTAAAGCAGATTTGAGAATGTGTGCTTTAAGAAGAGTGATGAGTCAGTGAAATTTTCAAGATAAAAAAAATGCCCTTGGTGGTAAGAAGCTGAGCAGTGTTCAATGTTTCAATTGCTTTGCACATCTTAGAGTGTCCTTCAGTTCAAACACCTCCTTAGATCAGCAAAGGTCTATGCTGTAAGTGACAGCACTGAGCTTCCTATACATGCATGAATTATTCATTTCCTAAATAGATACATTAAAAAGAGAGCTATTTAGAATTTAATGAATATTAATAAGACCATTCACCAACATACCACATATATCTGTGCTAAAGAAATCAATATAGAGGTATATTTATTACCGGCGTGCCTGGAAACACACAACACTTTTCCACTAATATCAGAAAAAAAATTCACTTTCAAGACTAGAGTTACTTAATCTTCAGCATTCTGAAAGCACACGGGGATTTTACTGAACTGAAAGCAGAATATTACAGAGAAAGGGACGATTAATAAAGGCCCTATTTGCTTAAACCTTGTGCAAAAATTGGTCTCTAAAGGAAAAGTTAATTTCCTACTAAGTCACATTCATGAAAAGATAAACATTCTAAACTACAGACTGCAAATACAAATACACCACAAAGTCAGATCTAGAGTTTTAGTTTATTTTAATGCAATCCTGCATCCCATACTTTGAAACTGTCTGTCAATCAGACCACAAAGATAGCAAATTATTTAGCCATAGAGTGATATGCTGAAACCAACAGTGAATGAACTTTAATAGCAATCTCAAAAAAACCCTTTAGTTTCCTAATCTGCTCTTTTAAAACACTTAGTGGAGCTGAAATTTGCTTTTGAATTTGTACAAGTATTTGTGACAGCATGTCTTCTAGTCGTCATTCAACACTTTAGCATTCTTAAAAAATAAGGTGCAGAAATCCACATTGTAGCACTTATTTTTCTCCTCGGTCAGGCACCATATATTGAAACACTTTTGTGTCCAAGCTAAATTATTACACTAATAAGTGCTGGTACAACTTCTCACAATCACAAGTTTTTGACCATAGGATAACATCAACTCAGTTGCACAAGCTTGCTGGAAATTCTGTCATTGCTCCATTGCGGGTAATCGATTTGCCCATCAAGAAAAGGTTGTGCTTAGGAAGTCTTCTTCCTTGACCCCTCCCTCCATACAGCCCTTATTTTTTTCTCCCCACTCCATTTAAGGCCAGTGACAATATTTTGCCTTTGGGATAGATGCAGTCTACACTTCTACCTCAGACTGACCTTTGGGTTTTCAGGTGTCATAAGAACTCACTGGCTCAATGTCAAGATGATAAGGAATCCTTCAGGTTTATTACTGTCAGCATGAATTCAAATAAACTTTTTTCTTTATAGTGACCATTAGACAAGCCAAAATTAGTTGTGTAGCATTAATGTTACCTCAGACACAACGTGCTAAACAGGGTAATTCAATTGATATACACACATTAAGAAATCAATTTGGTTGTGATCTCTGTGATCTGAATGAAGCTGAGTCACCTAGTGCAGAGTAGAAATAGATGGCTCCAATAAAGGTAACTAGGATTCATGTAAGTGGTTTTCATAAAGTGACTCACCTGTCAATCAAGGCTCAGAACTCAGCAAGAAAAGATCCCTGAATAAATCAGAAATTTTTATCTCAGATTTCAAAATCTGTGACAAAGAAGAGAGAAGTTATCAAACAAAAAAGCTAGTACTGCATCAAGGTCAGAGGTATAAGTCTTCTCAACAAATTATTCTGTCCAAGACCCTGCTGACATTATACATGATAAATGTGAGAAGACTTTTGACATAAGAGCATTCCAGACTCACCTAAAAGAGTGTATTTATTTCTTTATTGAAGAAAATGTGAGCCTTTTTTTAAAAAACAAGTTCTTATTTTTAGTAATGTCAAGAATAAGGTAGAGTAGGAATCCTGCAATTTGAAGTCAGTTTCCTAAATCTACCCACTTATAACCCTTTTTATCTTTGTGCAAATCTATTTACACTGCGTTATAATCCTGCAATTGGCCCCCTGTCAAAAAAGTGCTGCTTAAGCATCTGCAGTTTGAAATCCCTCTCCCCTTTGCCTCATTGCTGATAAGAAGAAAAAACAAATCTCTAGTTGAATGTTTAAGGGGTTTTATTTCCTTGCTCTACCAGCTCAGCTCTAGCTGAATGCAAGGACTGATGTGATTCCAAAGTCATCTATTATATTCAGATCTGGCAAGAGCAGTGACAGTCCCTTAAACACTGCTTCTGTTCCCACAGGTTTGACAACATGAACTAGGGTGGATTCTTCCTTGGCCAGTTATGCCAGACTTTGGTTCCTCCAAGTGTAACATTAGCTGAATGTAGAAGAGGTGTAACAACATAGCTTTGGCCAGCTGAAGTCCTCAAGGTGCTGTACGGTTATAAATATTAAGTGTTAATTACATTTCTTTTGGAGTTAAAAAATCCCCCATGGAAAACATTGCTGTTTCATTTAATCCAGAGTGCCTAGAGGAGATTCCATTTGCTGCTCTCCATTACATTAAACACTTATTCTAGAAATCCATGGGGAATTTCTGTTACACAGAATGTTGAAATATGCAGAGTTTTTCCAAATACATCAGATGAAATGAAACATAAAAATATATGAATGATTTATACTAATATATGTGGGGATTGTTCATTTAATAGGCAGACATATGTTTTTCTGTCACTAAAGAATTTTAAAGCTCTCAGTTTAAGTACATCTAATGTAAAGCTAAAAAAATATTTATTAAAGCTAGTTCCTTTTCCTTGATAGAAGTTCTGTTTTCCCTGTTTGAAGCGGTTGAAGTAGTATCAATACATGTTCTTGTCTTGCGACGTCCACTTAAGAAACATCCTATATTGACTCTTATGCAGCAGCCATGAAGAAGTTAATTTTCCTTGGCCTGAAACATTTCCATCATTTTCATCTATTCAAAAACAGATTCTACCTATGACTAAGAAATCTGGTTCCTTGTTAACATATTCCCACCAACCATTGCCTTTCGTCCTAAGAAAATCACCAGTTACTCTGGGACTCCAGTTGGATTCTTACCGCACTAGACAGATAATTGGTGTCCTTTTGGAAAATCATGGATAGTTCATACCCTCTGCTTACAACTTCCATGTTGTTTTGCATCTTACTTGCAAGATGTTTTGCCTATTCCAGTAGGAAAAAAAGTATTCTATGAATAGTTTTCTAGATTTCATGGTGCTTGTGGTCCTTCTGCCTCAACTACATTTTCACATAGAGGGAGCAAGGCAAGTATATCAGAAAATCATATATTGCATTCTAGGTAGGATATTATAAATGCTTCTAATCAGGTGTATATAAGACAGAAGATTTTGTGCCTGGTTCCTCTATGTGGAATCCAAACTTATCTGCTAGATGCTTATGTTCATGCATTACTGGATCCCTAATTAACAGAAGAGAATTTCCCTCCCTTATCAATTTATTTGGATACTTTAAAAAATTGAAAATTTATAGAATCTAAACAAGGGACAGAAGTACCATCAGGGAAACAGGTATACTGTGCCTCTGAATCTTAGAAAGAATGGATGGAATTTTAGAAATCAGCTGAAAAGCTTTGAAGTTGATGTGTGGGGTCTTGCCTCAGTACAATCTTGGTATCATCTTGTTATTTGTCATGTTGATCAAGATCCTTGCTAAGGCATGCTGTTTCTCTGAGGTGGCTCTCGCAATAGAGTTTCTTTTCCAGGCATGCAAGTATGGAGGAAATAGTATCCAGTAGGTCAGTCCGTTGAAAACAACTAGGATTTTGCAGGATCCGTAGTCATGGTACCTCAGAAGTGTTCCTAGGCCTTATAATTTTGCTTTGTCCCTAAAAAACAGGACCTAAATCACTATGCACTCCATGAAACATTTTCTTTAAAATTTCCAGAAATGGTTATTCCACTGCCTTTCCAGATAGCCTAGAGGATTCTGCTGTGGTCTCAGAAATAACTAAATCCTGTGACGTGTCTGTTTTTTAGGCATTTGGAGAAATATGGAAGTGAATACTATTTAGGCAACAGCTGCAATTCAGTAGGAAAGGTGTTCCCTGTAGAGTGAATAGGGCTGCTCAGAAACGTGGAGAGCCCTGCCTCCAGTCTTGTACGTATATGTAAAGAACATGGGATCCCAGTTAGGCTTTGAGCACCGTTCCAACAGGTATATTTGCAATCTTTAAGTACACTGGTGTGAAAGGAAAACTTTGTTGATAGAAACGGTATTTTGTGGGAGGACAGAAACAGACTTCCAGAGTTCATGTTCATGAAGAACAGAAAAATACAGCAGAGACTTTTCCTTCATTAACCCTCAGTAGCAACCTCAATACAGTAAAGTTCCTCCTTTAGTTAAAACTGTCCCCAAAAGACAGAAAAAGACTGTATAAAACCCAAGTACTCCCAATTTGATTGATTTAAGAAATTTATCTTTGTATCATGAAGATGATCATAAACAGCACAAAGGGAAAAACAATGCTCTGTAATGAACTCTAAGCTCCTTTACACTGCAAGAAGCCTCCTTGTGTGGGACCATTTCTGTGGTGGTATCACCCATGCTGCAGTCTTTTCAGTCAGGTCAAGCAATGTTGACTGAAAACCTCAGATGCATCACACTGTCAGAAAAGGAGCAGTGATCAGTTTGAGCATACTTGTTACATGTGCTTGGATTGTGTTCATTTGGTGTAGAGTTCCATATGTGTCCTGCTGAAGTTCGATGTGGAAAGGTGGCAGTGCTTGCCATGCAGTAGCAAAGTTCAGCAAACTCCACGTGCATGATAAGGATCTAGACTAGCCCTTCTTATGTGACTCACAAGGTAGATTTCATTCATACTGCTTCTACTTCTCTTTGTACTTTTTGCTGCGGGAAAATGAGACATTTTAATATCTTTCACAGAAATAAAGTATCTGTACCTGGCAGTTATTAAAATATACATTTTACAGAATAAACTGTAACCTCCTTGTTAATGTGGTTTAAAGCTTTCAAATCTTACTGAAAAAGCCTTTTAAACAAATCAAATATTAATGCTTAATAAGAGGCAAGAAAATACTGAAAATTGCAAAGTTTAATTTTTAAAAAATATGAAGTGTTAAAACCTAATTGCTATAAAATATTCATGGTTAAATTATTAAAGTCATTATTAAACCCCAAATGCCTAAGTCATCAATTCACAGGCTCTGTGTAACAGAACTTCACCAGCTATATTTTTTTTTCTGAAGGTCCAGTGATTGCATAGCTCCTGTTGACTCAGCTCATGCACCTGCTACAGGACACAGGTCAGCCTGGTCTCAAGCCATCTATTGCTTAATTCATAGAAAGTTACATCCAGACTCACATCCTGTCTGTCGAGAACAGCACAGATATGACCTCAAGGTACCAGAGAACCCATATTTCTTTCCCAAGTAGTTTCACAAGAAGCAGTGTATGGAGCATAAATGAATCCCATTTATCTGGTCAGGCCTTCTGACAGCTGCTTCCACTTTCTTGTAATCTATATTACCTTTGAAATAGCTGCAATGAGCCATTATCCCACAGATTGGCAACACTTTGTTTTCTGAAAGTGATATAAAAAAGCAGCAGGAAGGTTACCTTTTGAATCCAACTCTCTGACTGAATAATAGCAAAAGCTTATAAAGCAAACTCCAAAAATACATGCAGAACTCCCAACATAGCTCTCTATCGATTTTCAAGTATTGTCCGGTTCAATTTAGTGCAAGCACAAGGGACCCGTGGATGTCATTTTTATTTTTGGTAACATGAATCTTTTGCAGTGACAATGCAATGCACTACAGGCTGCATCAAGCATCAGCTACATTAATATCCAGTAGACAGATACATCATTCAGTAATGTAAGAATTGGAGAGTATTAACAGGATAAGGAGAGTTAATAAAGGTATGAATATATTTTCCTTGCTTATCATAATGAAAGCTTTTGCTGAAAAAGCAGTGGGGGAACAGAGTGGCATTTCTTTATCTAGCCCCCAGATTTCTAGAGGAAGAAAGAAAGATGGAAAGAAACATTATCTCTCAGCATCATTATCTTTGAGATATCTGTCATATGACAATTTTTACAGTGACACATTAGCACAGAGCAGTATTTGCAGTCTTCCTGCATAGTGCTCGTTAAACTTTAATGAAACACTATTTCCAAAATTCACTGCCAAATGCACTTATCCTACAAATGTCACTATCAGCAATTTTACATACATTTCTGACAGAAGAAAAAAATTGTAGGTCCCCTACTTTTTAATACCTGAGAAAGGTCAGCTACAATGTAGCATTTCTCTGAGTACTCCAGGTCACTTGGACTTGATTCTACCTTTTCTGCCCTTGTTTCTGCCAAAATACTTCCATCACTTAAGATGGTTTTATCAAACTGAAAATGAGCTGGAGTAACTTTCATGGCAATGCCGACCATAGGGTGCAGTAAGTACTTCAGCACCCCCAGTTATGGAAGGGATAGATTAAATATAGCTTTTTAGCAAAATAACAAGCAACTTGATGCATAACACCACGATAACTTTTTATAAAAATATTTTGAAGTGATCCTGTAGCTTTTCATTCATTGTGCATGCAGAAGTTTGAAGAAAGAAATTTAGCAGACGATATTAGAACAAAGATAGACAGAAAAATTTGGGCTTTTCATGAAAAAAGGGTAGGGAAATTATGCTTCAATTTAGGCATTTAGTTTAGTTTAGGCATTAGCCTATCCTCTGTGATAACCTAAAGCACCTAAGATTCATAAATGCTCATTCATCAAAAGAAACTAAAAAAGTCAGAGGGTTTGCAAATAATCAGAAAATTTTATTAGTAAATTACACACTGCATGAAAATTGGTATACTAGTTCCAACTAGACCAACCATATAATCATGTGGCAGTGGGTTTTGGATAAAGGGGTAGAGTGAAATGGAATAAAAAAAGTAACAGGAAGAAATGAATTGAAGAACAAAAAGAAAAAAAGAGGAAAAGAAAAAAAGAGAGAGGAAAATGAGAAGGAGAAAGTGTTCACTAGTCCTGGTTCCTGCGTAAATCCAGCTGAGAGGATGTCAGTCCTGGTTTCACCTTCAATCCATCTGCTAAGCATTGGTCCTTCTGTATCAGTCCAGCCGATGAGATGCCCAGGGTCCAGGGGATACCATCCAGGCTTGGGAGGATGTACCCTTACGTGGGCAGTTGTTATCATTTGCAGTCAGTTCTTTCAGACCTTTCCGGAAATGGGTTGAAGGGCTTCCGGGCTCTTTGGTGGTCTCAATCTCACTCTGTAGTCCGTGCCCACTTCCTGTCACTCATTCCTGCACTTATGCTGTGATGTGACTCATTTCTGAATTATCTTTATATCCAGATGGGGTCTACCAAGAATCCTGCCAGTTCAATAACACAATAATACTAATTTTTGTATTTGTTCAGATTTACTTGCAGATATAAAATGTGTGGATATCACTCTGTGTTAGGAATGGTAGATATGGAATCAAAAATCAGTTGTGTTCAGTGGCATTTTTGGCAACTGTATTTGGTTCTGTTCTTTCAGTATGTTGTCTCTGACGAGGGGCAATGGTTACAAATTTTGCTCAGATCAGGAAGACCAGTGTAGATGATAGCCCCTATGAGCGCTCAACAAATGCAGGCTAGGACCATTCAAATGGTCACATTTTGTTACTTAGGAACAATGATATATGGATTTCTTTTTTTCTTTTACTGTGTTAGTTTGAAAAACAGAACTGCATGCTGTTAGTTCAAGTTAAACACTAGTAAATTTCTACTCCTTCCTGCTTCCAATGACTTGCAAGCAAAATTTTCTCACTGGAACCTAACATTCCTCTTCATTCAATTCTTTTGTTTTGTTCAGTGTCATTTCTTTGACAGTTTTTGGTTTCGCCCTCATTACCTTGTGAGTTTTGAATATTGAAGTGCACTGAAGGCACTAAATGTGCTGGCTTTCCTAATTTTTCTTCATTTTCTTCATTTAAATATCATGTGCATTAGAAAAGATGCTTATGATTCTTCAGCACTTTTCTACCTTCAGTACTTTTCATTACCTTGCTCAGCATAAATTAACAGCAGAAGCAGCATCATTTTGATGAAGTCCCTGATGCCACACACGCTGCAGTAACAATTGTTTTGCTGACTCCTTGGACAAATAAATAGAACAACCTCTTAACATATCCTGACAGTCCTTTGTAGAGCAGAATGTCTCCTACTAGATCTAGCCTATTCTAACCCACTTAATCACTATGAATTTCATAATTTAAATCTAGTCCTTGGTGTACATTTCCATGTATTAGAAATACAGATTGATATAAGAAACATTTGTAATGTATGGATGTTCTTTTCAGAAGCAGGATGTGAGGAGGGCTAACTGCTTCTTACCACTTCACAGTGTTCAAAAATGATGCCAATGAAACCATAGCAGTTCACATTCTCACTCAAAAATGAAATATGTAGTTGCACACTGAATAGTGTAAGACACAAAGACACTAAAATGAAAAGACACAATTTAAAGTAAGCTTCTAATATTTACCAAACACAAGTATATTTTAAGAAAATCCCACTGCATTTCATTTTTATCTTGTAAAATATACTGCCACATTTCTTCTACCACAAAAAATTAAACATCTTTCTCACTTAGCATATGTTCTTCAACCTGAATATTTATTTAGAAGAATAAATACCAATTTGATTTATGCTGAGACTCTGGCAAGAAAGGATAGCAAGTACACAAGCATCACCATTTACATTCACCCCTAGCTCCATGATTGTGTACAACTTAGGTTTACCTCTATTTTAACGTATTCATACACTCCTTTAAACTCTCCAGACAAAATTGAGACATGCCCTCTAAGGAAGCAATTAGTACAAAACTGGAATCAGATTTAAGTAGTTAGAGATTACTAAATTATCTTGAAAATAAAAAGTGTCATCCTTGGGTACAAGTACAGGCTTACTCTTTGATTAGTATAGTCCAAACACCAATAAAACAGATTACATTAAGAGAAACAACTCACTCCTGTCTTCATTGTAGTGTGTTCTATTCACAAACTCTTACTGAGTTTGTTCTTGTAATTAGCACCATTCTAGTTTGTACAAGTACAGTGCCTTCAGCATTTCTATCAAAAGGAATAAAACATGACCATGAAAAACTGTATTTACTTTTTGCATTCTCTACAGGTGAATAGTGAAGCCAAACTAGTTGAGTATCCCCTCTTTCCTCAGTGATGTATTTATAGATCATTCACAAGACTTCCTGTGATGAATTTCAGCACAAATCTTCAGAGATTCATGAGTTGTGTTCTGCTTATTTGACTTCTATACTGAATTGGCTAGTAGTTCTTAACTCTCTTTTCTACCTGCCTAGTGTAATATGAAATACTTTTATGTATCACTTAGGAATTTGGCAACACAGATATAAATTCTGGCCAGGATTTTGTTCTAAAATTCCTAGAAGCATTTCCTAGGTGACAGACTGCTCCACCTGATGCATTAATATGGTGTGCTATAGTTCCCTTAGTACTGCTAAACTTCATAAGATCAGGAAATGCACCTCTGCATTGGTATTCCTGCTTTTCTCAGGTGGAAGACAAAGGTTTCTCCTTTTTTTGATCCATTTCTGTTCTTTTTGAAGTACTATTTTTTATATATTTAATAACTATATAGAGAGGAGAACAGCAGAATTATCTCATTAATTTTCAAATCAGAGTGGAAACTGAAAGAGAAACAGACAAGTTATTTTCAATCCCTATGTATTTTTCTGAAGTGGTTTATACTGCCTAAGTTTTGTTAATTTTGTCTTTTCAGAAATAAAAATTGGTGTTCAACCTGGAGACTTAAGTCACAGGTTTCCACAAAAAAGTTAATATGCAAGAATCTGCATCCGTCTACAGCTACAGACAGTTTTTAGGGCTTGTCATATTAAAAGCTGCATTAATTATTCATTTATTTTGTCATATATCCTTGATAAAAAGAAAACCCAGGTTGCTCCTTTTAATTTTCTCTTCATGTTGCAGATAAATTTTAAATGGTCTGAAAGGAAGAGGAAAAGACTAACCACACAAAGGAAAAGTTAAGGGGTTTTTTTACAGATCATAATACTAATTAAGGGCAGAATTCACTTCATGTGAACAATTAATAAACTGGGCCCAACATTCAGTGGATATAAACTGACACAGCTGAATTGAAACCCACGGAATAGGAGTGACTTATATTAAGAAGACACTTTTTTGTTGTTGTTTTGGTTTGGTTTTTTGTTTTTTGTTGAGCAAATGCAAGCAGATGGGAATAGAAAGTGTTGAAATACACTTCCCACCATAAGAGTAGAAGCAAAGCTATATCACAACCCTTTGATTACTATTATCCTGGATTTGCTCATACTTTTATCTAAGGGAAAACCTGAAGTAAGGCTTAAAAAACTGAGGGATTAACAGGAAACAAAGCAACTATAAAACTTGAGACTTTCATTTCTTCTTCAAATGCATGACAGTAGCAATTATAGTACAATGATATGCTTTGTGAAGTTTCATAAAAACTGTTGAAAATGTAGGTTCCATTTTGGACATGAAACGTAAAAGTGTTGAATTATTCCTCATCTTCTGCCTCCAGGTAGCTCTTAGAATTTTTGGTGTCTAACTCTGTGTCCGAAATGTATTATGACATATAAGGTAAATGTACTTATGGATACAATTCTACAGTGGCATTCTTTGGCATGCCTTTCGTCTCAGAGGCTTTTAATTTGCCTGTTTGACTTTTGACAAAAACCACTGCAGTTAAAACTACCAACCATGACTACACAGAGGGATAAATTTGGCAGCTACTAGATTCATAAGCATGCAGATCAACCATTCATGGTCATACAGTAGATGTTTAGAAGATCACATTTATGGATTTATTCTGCAAGGAGAAGGAGAGAAAAGATTACAAAATGGCATTTTCTCATTAAGGCAGTCTCTTTTTTTGATAGCTGAGTAAAAGGGATGTAGGTCATTCAGAATTCAGAGCAAGTGAAGCAGAGCAAAATCCTTTGCAATCATTTCTTGTGACATGAAATATTATGTCTAATGGGTGTTGCTGATACTGGCAGCTACATTCAGGATATATCTCTTCCTAAACTGTGAAGGGAAACTAAAAGGAATAGTAAGATACCTTGGGTTGAAACACTTGCTTTATCCTGCTGCAGCAAGGCAGTCTGACAAGTTGATGTGCATAGACGTACTTCTCTAGGAGAAGAGGTGCAGGTAGGGAGGAGAAATTATTTTTGCACAAAGGTGCACTCCTCTGAGCCCAGCCTTGCATCCAAGGGAGAAAAAATTGCAGAAACAGAAGACCTATGAGACACATTCCCTAAACCTGTGTCACAGAAAAACTTTGATACCAGGACTTCTCATGCATTGAATTGCCCAAAACAACCTAAGAGTTGAGCCTCTTAGAACGCTACTACAATGGCTATGCCATAATCTCTTCCTTCAAGTGGAATTTTTGGACTATATTAACACATCATAAATAGTAATTTACTTCCAATTACATTTTAATATTTGTTGCAGTAGTGCATAAAACCAAACTGCAGACAGAACATGACTTTCCAAGTGGAGTAAACCCAAATATTTTCTCTGAAGTTTTAGGAATTTGAAATATTAACACAGTGGTACTGTGAGTCTCTCAAAGTCATTAATGCTAGGACTACCTTCTTTGTTTTGACAATGCAGAACAGCAAAGGAATTCATGCAAGTACTTCTTAATCTTCTATGAAGCAATTTAAAATAAATCTATTTATTCCATTCCTTCGCCGTGATAAGACCTTAAACTGAAAAATAATTCTAACTATCATTTAAAACTGCTTAAACCTTCAAATCCCATTTCAATTTTCTTATCATAAAAAAAGGAAAATAGCTGTCTTTAGGACATATAAATTTCACTGGGAGGTGATGGCTCATCGACATAGAGTAGGCAAATGAAAGGTGAGTTTTTAATGTGTTCTCAAACTCATCAGCTTGTCTTTTCAGCATTGATCAACAGGATTTATATGGTCTAGGGATGGAAAAGTCAATTTTAACAAAGCTCCTCATCTCATATTCTCCCAGCTTCTCCTCAACATTTCCAGTTCTAGTTTGAGAACTTCATATCACTAAACTTTTTCATCACCTAAGAAATCCTATCCTCCATACTACAATTCTGAACCTCAGCAATAATATGTAGTTATACTATAAGGTCTTTATTGGGAAATTCTTAAAATTCTATTGATTTGGGGTTGGTACAGACCATTATTAGGAAAAAAGTATGCAAATAAACTATTGTTTTATTATTTTTCTTGAATTCACACCAAGTTTCAGCTTAGAAGAAATACTTTTGGCCAGTTTATAAACTCGGTTAGAGATGTCTAATAAAATTGATGGGAAAGATGTGCCACTAGTGATATGATCTATGGTGGATAAATTACTTTGCTGCTGTAGGCAATACAGGTTCTTCTACTGAAGCTTCCTAATGCAATCTTAGGCCTACTCTTATTCATACCTTAAAATCTGTTCTGTTTAGTGCAAAGTGAGAAAAATTTGTGTTTTTGCAAATTATGAGAATATTGAAGTTTTCTGATATTTGATCTTCTCACTGGACAACTGTTCCAATTCCAACATTTGCGTGAGCTGGCACCGCTTAACAGTATGACTTCAGTTGCTTCATATGGCCTGAGGCGAATGCTTTAAACTTTCAGATGTGAGGAAAAGGTAATACTGGCTTAAATGTCTGAAATGCGGAGGACTCAGGAAGATGTCTCAGTGAGCACCTAGCAGAAGTGCTCTCGTGCAGAGCTGAGGGAGCGGGGGAGGTGTTACAGAAACTGTTTTAACTCAGTGGTTGTTGTGACCATGGGGAAAAGGCGAGGGAGAGTGCAGTGAACAAGAGAGTAGGATACTCTTGTTTAGTAGATCCTGTGACATGGTTAGCACACTGACCAGCGTTTCATTAGGCAGTAGAGTGAGGAGTTTTTTAATCAACCTAGTCTTTGAAAGGTTTGTATCTTGCCATAAACCCTTACCCTGAATTGCTACTTGGCCTAAAAGGGAAAAATTTGAGAATCCCAGGGGACTGTGGTCCCACTTCCACACCCACCCTCCTTTATCTGTATTCCTGAGATTATAAATGTAGTGATTAAATGATACTATTTCAGCACTATTATATTTAGCTTTTTGAGTTTTCATGACTGAAAACTGACAGGAAAACTGGGCAGACATAGTGGTGGCATTTGCACTCCTGTCTCCAACCACTGTGACAAGTTCTCTTCATGTTGTAGCATCTGATGCCTCCAGGAGTATATGACTGTCCAGCTCTACTCACTTCTTTCTTCCATTAAGTATCCTCAGTGAAAAAATGTCCTGTATTCTGATCTAAATGCTGTTTGAACTGTTAAGGTAATTTTAGGAATAAATTAAATTATTATAAACTTTTCTTTGCTGGAATATTTAAGTACTATGGACAATGTTTTAAGGTGGCTCATAAGGAATAACCTACCCTTTGGTAAATCCCAGATGTAATGATTTTGTGTCATGCAAACTTGACTCAAGAATTAAGACTTTTATTTCTTTTAATTACATATATATGACAGATTTATTCCAGGAAACTGTTTTGGTTTTTCTCTTTTTTTTCTTCCTGATGTACACTTATGCTCAAGTATTGTGGTCTATAGGCATGTTCTATTTTGGTGGGAATTTTTATCCTTGGTGGGAATTTTTGTCCTTGCTTTTGGTGTGGGTTTACAAGATGTTTAAATGGATATCTCTCACTGTTTAGGCTCTTAATTTGAAATTACACTTTCCTAGGCATATTTTTCTGTCAAATTCCATGCCAGCATTGATTTGAAAGAGATGACATCCATTGATCCAGTATGACTGACAACAATAAATGGATAATAAGGCCCATTTTTTAACCTCAAAAATCTCTTTTCATGAGTAATTTTTATTTCTAAATAAAGTACTACTAGTATCAAATTTTCCCTACTGCATTTCACTGGATAGGATTTTATAATATATTCTGCAGAATAAAGTCCACAGCTTGTCAGTCACTATAAAAAGAATTAAGTATTTCTAATCTGCAATTGCATAAATTTGTTGCTTGAAGAAAGAGCCCTAAGGCACTACAGACTTAGATACTATTATCATTTGTGAGATGGCAAAACTTTCTTGTCTTTCTGTGCTACAAAAAAAAAAAAAAACAAAACAGAATTTCTCTATTAAAATACTAGAGATTTTTAATAATAAAATTTATATGTTAATATTAAAGATATATTAAAATAGTGAAGATTAATATTGCTAAAATTGGTGGGATTTTTTAAACTATTTTCTGTTGGAATAGATAATGATTCAGCGTGCATTTTAAAAGGCTGGTATTCAGAGCATCTTAACGCCTGTTTATAATGATGGAGCTGAGACTGTGTGCACGTTAGCATTTTAAAACAAAACCAATGTAATTTTTAGCATTCTGCTAATCTAATCACAGTGCCAGAATCAGTATATGAGAGATCTCCAGAACATTTTTTTGAGATTAATATTAGGAGAAGTAGCCATATAATTTACATGTGTAAACATAATAGTGAAATAAATCCTTCTATTACAAATTCCAGTTATCAGTATCTCCCTTTTGTTTTTTCCCAAACATTGCCAAGAGCTGAATATGACAACACACATTTAATGGATGGACTGTTAAGGAAAATCACAGAACCATAGAATACCAGTTTGGAAGGGACCCCAAGAATCATCTGATCCAACTTTTCTTGTCAAATGTAGAGTCCAGACAAGCTGGCCCAGTGCGCTGTAGGAATCAAGTCCTTTAATAGTTCACATGTTAAAAGTACTCATATTTTTGCAAGCAATTTCTTATTAAACGGACAAAAACATTCCTTAACTTCTGCAACTATTAGTTTGAAAATAAAAATGATTCCAAGCTTTAAAAAAAAGTACATTTCTTTTAAAACAAATTTTATTTCTCTTTTATCTAGAAATTGATATATCTAATAATTAAATGCAGAATAAAGGTAATTAATACAATTTTACTATGATATATTTACTTTGTTTTTTTAAGCTGGAGAAATGTATACCAGAAGCACAAAATAACAGAATCTAAGTATTTCATATGTCTCTATACTGTGGACAAGGATATCTAACAGATTTTTCTACCGTGTACAATATTATCTTATTCTTCTATGAACACGTGGCTCCTTTAGAACTGGATTTTCCTTGTTTCCTTAAATTGTGTGTTATTCTATGTTTAAAAGTGTTTATAAGTGCACCTGTTCAGATTCTGGGTGTGCTGGCAGAAACACTGAAGCAATACATTTACCCTGGAAAATGCTACAGCACAGGTGCAAGTTCACATGCAAAAAAAACCCCCAAACCAAAACAAAAAAAATTACAAAAATAAAGTCAAATATAGTGGTTGATACAGCATTTTCTTTCATTTGGGAAAATACTCCTTTACCCACCACAGCTCTACCCCTAAAGAACCCTTTTGCTGATATAATCTCTCCCTTTATAAAAAGGGTTTTCTGGAATGATGGCACTATGCTGACAAATCTCTTCAGGACAACTTTCTGACAAATCCTGCTGATACCAGCAGTAATACTCACAGACTAAGTTGCTATCAAGCAGGTATGCAGGCAAAAACCGCTAGAAGAGCTAAGAATCAGGAGGAGAGGTGATACAAACCTTGGTTTTTGGAACAAAGCAGACTACTCACCCAGCAAATGACATAGCCAAGTGACCAACTTAGAGGGAAGAGAAACTGTCAGTGAAACAGTCTGGAGAGTCTGCCAAAAAGCCAGATGCTGCTACTGAAAAACTACCTCCCACAAATTGGCATTGGTGTCTTGCAGAGCTGGCACACAGTGGTACCTGCTTTGCTAAGCCACAGTCTGTCTTGAACATACTATTTTACTAGCCTTCTCTGCTATTAATAAATGG
This sequence comes from Platysteira castanea, assembly GCA_013397175.1. Classification (NCBI taxonomy): domain Eukaryota; kingdom Metazoa; phylum Chordata; class Aves; order Passeriformes; genus Platysteira; species Platysteira castanea. The sequence goes on along the minus strand of VYXC01010333.1, from coordinate 1,168,886 downwards.
GTAATATTATTCTGTTTTCACTTATTGAATTCTCCTTAGAAACTGTTGTCCTTTTGACAGATGCAAGCAAAAAGATAGTAAATGTGAACACCATGTTTTTGAAAGGAAAAAGAATGGTGATTTCTTTTAAAAATGCTGCACAGGGCATATGATCTTCAAACCTTGCTGTTTGTTTACTGGTGTAAATTATTTCTTCAATATTTTGACATTATCTAGGGATGACTGTTGGCACTACAGTTGTCACTACTAGGAGAAATGAGCAATTTAATGAATTTCTGTTCTCTGAGACACTGAAAATTAAGGTTATGGGGCCTGCTAGATGTGGAAAAGCCGTTTATGAACATTTCTGGTACATATAAAAGGAATAACCTCTATCTTTCTGCTGTGTTTTCTGCAGAATACCTATACAAAAAATACAGAAAGAAAGAAATAAAAATAAAATCCTAGATTTGAAAGAACTCATATTTTATCAAGAAGGGAATTTCCTAAGAATTAGCCCTTGCTTATGTGAGGCTAATTTCTATAGTCATTGTGAAGTTCTGATACATAAAACAGAGCCCTTGCCCAGCGTGAGCTGGAGTGTTGGCATGATGACTACAAAAAGCAATATCAAGGTACTGCCCATTTTGCACTGAATTGCATCCATAGAGGAATCTTATCATCACAGGTCTCCAACAGTAACATCCCTTCTGCAAATCTAGACATAGGTACTTAAAAGCTTCACAGAATGAATGGAGAAATTGTTTCTCATTAATTAATGGAAATAGAATTTATATAACTAGACAGAGTTGTCCTGTTTTCTCTCCGGACAAAATTCTCAGTGGCTCATAGTCAAAAAAGACTGAATGCAAATGGAGGTCATCATAAAATAATTCCATCAGAATTTCTAAGAAAATAATGGTTAAGACTTTGTCACTTCTAAGAAATGTGAATTACAGAAGAAAACTAAGTGGCTTCTGCAAAAGCACAATATTATCAGTAGCTGTTCATATAGATCAATTAATTGTGACAGCAAATTAGACACTGCTACTTTGTGAGAACCGTTCTTAACTCAAAAAATATGTAAAAGCTCTGTTATTTCAGATAACGTATTGCCCTTTATTTCCATTGAAAGAAATACTATTGAGTTATAGAATGCATTGAAAAGAACATATTTTTCCCCATTATCACTGGTGTCTCAATCCATAGAAATGTTAACATACTTTTGGTAATAGTTCATTGTTACATAATGGAAGAGGAATATCTATTTGGTGGCTGGCTCATTATTTTCAATACAGCACTGAGGTTGCATTAGGATTAACTGAAACATAAGAAATACATTGTAATCAAAAGGCTCAGACTTTGCCAGTGTATTTTGAATTACCAGAAGACACTTTACACGTGACAGCCCAGAGTATTCCTCTGACTGTCCAGGGGGGTTTGGAGCCCCGCCAGACAGTTTTGGAACTCGAGACGAAAGCACAGAATTCTATGTTCGAGCTGTGTCCTTGGAGGAAGCTGCCCACATTGCGCGAAGAAATACAAAACAGAAAGAAAATGTGTAATTAGCTTATCACTGGGTGAATGTAGGATTTAGATTTATGGAGGTATGAGAGAAAAAAGCAAACATGGAGGGCAAAGGGCGGTGCCCCTTCCCCTTCTTCTTTCTTCTCTCTCCTCCATCTTCTGCTGTGACAATGGTGATGGATATTGGTGGAGGTAGCACTGTCATGTTAAGAAAAGGTAGAAATTAATTGGGAAAAATTGATAAACAATAATACATTGTAGAACTTGGTTGGTTTGCCTAAAAGAGATAAAAAGGTGAAGACAGCCTTCTTGGGCGTCACTCCTGCGATGTATCTCGGCAGAGCAGGTCGCTGTCGGCCAGCTCCAGACACTTTGAGATAAGAAAAAATAAACAACCTGAACACGAACTCGCAGGCATCTCCAATCTTTCTTGGCTCTGGCATGGGATTTTCTAAGATCAAGAAACAGCCATAAAACATCTTAAAAACTCAAAGCCATATTCACATATCAGGCATGCTCTGCAATTTTCTGTGCTTCAGTGGATGATCACAGATGGATCACCATACATGATGACGAGCACTTGATCACTGTGGGGCTAAATGTCTGTGCTAAAATCGTGCTGGGCTGCATGTGTCAGAGAGCAGGGAGCGCTAGTGGCCCCATGAGGGAGGTGATGCAGTAGCTGTGGGTCATGGAACGTCTGGCAGGACAAGGACATCACAGAGAGGGGACATGGTCCCACAGCTCCCAAGGGAGGAGAGTAGGGCTGGACCAGAGCTGGGAACCAGGGTCGGACACAGCCCTGGGGAAGCCAGACAGGCATGGAGAGGTCGATGGGCAGGTGGCTCCCAGGCCTGTCACAGGTCACCCCCACACTGCAGCAGAGCTGACTTCCACCACCCATACCCCCGTCTCAGTGTGAGGAAAATGTTGTACAAAACTTGTCATTTGATCTTAGAGTTCATATTACACCTCTCCACACCTGCCAAGAAGAGTTTGAAAATTGAAGATTACTTAACATTGTTGCAAAACTGAATGAAGTTTTGGAATATATTCCTGAAGATATTTAGTGAATACTATTTTGCCTGTTTTGAAGAGAGTTTTAAAAGTTTTCTCTGCTTCAGTCTTGAAATTAAACAAGTAATTATTATATCTACTAATTTTATGACATTGTTCATTAACTGATCGATGTGTTTCCACAAAAGATTTGGTGGGTAATTAGTTGATCATAAATTATATCTTCTCCTGAAACAGATATTGGCAAATCAAAAAGAGACAGTATATTTAATTCAGCATCACATGCTATGTTTCATGTGCCTGCTTCATACCTTCATATTTTGAATTCTATGAATATAATTAATCAGATTCTCTCTAAATATATTAGACAACACACACTTTTAAGAAAGTGGTAAGACTTACTGAAAGATTAATAATTGTATTGCTTTATGTTATGGAGTTGTTGTTATTGCATGCACAAATATCCTTTACCAGTCTTGTCATAGGAAATAGTTATAAATTTGATCTTCAAATCTTCCATTTCTGAAGTTTCAAGAAATTGAGACTGCTACATACACTCTTAATGCCTAAAATGTTGTGGAAAAAATATTTTCTTTATGTGATTGCATTCAGATAGAAATCTATTTTGATGTGAATTCACTGAGTTCAAATAAAGTTATTGAAGGCATAAGCAGTGTTACAAATTTAATTTGAATGCAAACGTATTCAAATGTACAAAATTCACTGTAGCTGAAAATATGTATCATTTTAAATAATGAACTCAAAACTAAAATAACTTCATTTTATATTTGATGACCTGAGAAATATACAGAATAGAAAAATGTTGTTTTGTTAAAGTAAATGGCATTTTTTAATGTATTCCCCAAGGAAATAGTTGTCTAACATTTTTAATGTAGATTTCCTTTGTTTCTTTGCAATGTGGAAAATCACTGAATTAATGCTTAGAGGACAAAAAGAATTATGCCACAAAAACTTCATTTTGAACCTCAGCAAAAATTTTGTAATCACATGCAAAATGAATGATTACAGTCCTCCACTTCTACACATTTATTGGAAGAATTATTCTGTAAAAACTAGAAAAGTGTTTACACGCTATAGTGGTATAGATGAAAAATCAAAAACTGCTACATGCAGCATTCAATTCCTTTACAAGTGGGATATTGAAGAAAGGTTTTTATCACAAGTCCTCTGAAATTTTCTGTTGAATCCATTTCCTTGTCAAAACCATAATTTTCACATTACTATTAATTTTCCAGAAGAGATTTTAATTACTTTTTTCCTCTTCATTTCCCAGTGTGAATGAGAGAGTGAAATATTTATCTTTTGATAACATCAACCTGTACATTTTTTTAAAATCCTCAATATTTATTTGACTCAATTTCACAAATATAAAACTGTATTTCCTCATGATTCATTGTATTATGAAAATTGTTTTTTCTGATTTTCCTTCCTTTATATAGGCAGATCTATGTCCTCCAGAAATATGTTACCTGATTTTTCCCATTAAGGTTATTTTTGGTGTCTTTTCCCACATTTTTACTGAACCTAGTGCTAAATCCTAGTGCATTATGGCATCCTGCAAACTCTGTCATTTTCCATTGGTTCCTAGATGCTATGCCCACATAAATCCTTGTGCATGTTCTACACTGATAAGCACTTTCTCACCATGTGATGGAGGTTAGCTGAGCAACTTACAGAAGGTAAAGAAGAGAATCATGTGCTTGGACAACTGAAAGAACGGAAATAAAACATACCTTTTCATTTATCTGCTCTGAACCTTACTTTTCCAGTGGCAAGTGAGTAATTGGTGAGGATGCATAGCACATAAAATAGGTATTTAATTTTGTGTTAACCCTCCCCCAGTCATAGACCCTCTCAAAAACAGATAGCTGTAAATTATCCATCATGAAAGTTATGAGAACATTAATTGACAAAATAAAACTCTAGGAGAAATCATTTATTTGGACTAGAGATTCACAGAAATTATAGTATAGAGACAGTTACCAGAAAAATATTTGTGTCATTGCTGCAGAGGAGGAGGTTTTGATGTAGAAAAAGATTATTTTGCAATTTAAAAAGTAGCTACCTGCAATATGGTTGCAGATTGTGTTGATGATATTAATGGAATGAAACCTAGCACAAGAAAATTCATAAGTTTAGGGGAAATGTACAGTAGATGTCTCTCAGTTTAACTGAAGTGAAAATACTTATACTTTCCAGACTTCTTTACAATATAAAAAACCAATGCAAATCAATAAGTAAAGTAATCCATAAAATTTAGTGAGCACAAACACACCTTCACTATTTAACAGATTAATTCATTAGATAGTTCTGGACATCTTTTATCCATGCAGACATATGCAAGAATAATAAAACAGATGGTCAGTCCCTTCTTACATACACACTGGACTGAATTTGTGAATGTAATGTCAACTCATAATTGAGTTGGAATTCCTCAACTTTATTTTTAAGAAATGTGTCTTTTCCAATTATTATGGTCTGATTCAAAGTACCAGAAAAGATGAAATGAATCCTTGAAATTAAAAAAAAGAAGATACACCACTGTTTTTAAGATGGGAATTATCCAGTGAAGGTTGGAATGCAATTTGCAACACATTTTGACGTACAATTAACCAAGATATTTTCCCATGATGATTGGTTTGATTTCTTTTTCTCCAGGACACCTTGGCATATTTTGGGGAAGACATGCGTCTGATACTCATGGACAGTCTTCTTTTATTTCTATGCAAACTGGGGAAGGGATGTCCTCTGGGCTGAGTTCCATGGGCAAGACATTCAAGGAGACAAGTTAACTCTTGCATTTTGCATTGCATGTGCATCTACAGAACCAAACCATTATTTTTTCTTTGTTGTGTGTTTCTCATTTCTTCGTTGTCCATCAAGGGTAAGTGGTGTATTTCACAGGAAGGTATAAGTTAATTACTGGCATAAGCATGGCTTCTCCTGCACATGATGCAGTGTCACAGCATCTGCTGTGCACTTGCATAAAGCTGCAGCGGGCAATGTGGGGGAAATGTAGTGTCATTGTGAAGTAATGGCCTGAAACAATAGGAGCACCTGCTTCCTCCCAGGTATCTCCTGGACATATTACCGTATACATCAACTGCATCTTGCTGTAGCTGGTAGCGGTCCACTTAATATCTACAAAGTCAGCATGGGTCTGGTGACCACTGGTTTGGCTCAAATTAGAGGCCACAGGCTCAACATCACTTTCAAAATTAAATCAGTTCCTTGTCTAGGACACCATTTATGTCCTATGGGTTACCATCTGTCATGCATATATCATCAGGTGCAAATTTAGTTAGTAAATTGCTTAGACCGTAAAATAGGTACTCAAACTTCAGTCATTATCAGAGCAATGTGTGGAGTTTAAATACTATATTTGGACAGTTTTTGGCTTGGATTTACTCACTGTACCACTAAAGTCTTGCATGTAACTCTCTTGGGTTTCTCATTAGACTGTATATGTTCAGCTCATTATTCTTTTACCTAGTTTTTGTGAACATCCACGTAAGCATTGTCCTCCTGCAATAGTTTTCACAGCTATAATGGTTTACCTACTAACTTTCCTCTAGCTGCTAATATAGTACTTATCTTACACACACCGGAACTCTCCAGAGAAAAAGCATTTTAATTTTAAAAGAAGCATTGTGTTTGAGAATTGGTCTAACTGCTTGAATTGTTGCTGCTAATGGAGTAGCATCTCATGTCAACTACTAATGAGATAATCAAATAAACCAAAGAAGATGGAAAAGGGAACATTTATCAGCAGTAGGCTGTACAACAGTAGCACTCTATAAACAGGGTGAATCAAAAACAGGGCTGGTTTCTCATGTCTGCTCTTGACTCAGTGGGCATGATTATTTTAAGGTACAGTTATCACAAAAGTGTGCAATATAGATGTAAACAGGACAAATCAGGAAATATCCTTTGGATCAACTTATTTTCTCACATTTTTACCTATCCGCCCCTCCAATATCCTATTATCTTCATCAAATACCACAGAGTAGAAATGGTAACGCTCTAATACCTTTTGCATACTATGTACTTTGTACATAATTCAAATATACCAGTCCTAATTGTCCAGCAAGTACTCTTATCAGTGATAAAACCTTCTCATACTTGCTTTAAAAAACCAAATAGAAGCAAAGCTAAGGAATACATGG
>VYXC01010333.1:1041902-1162133 GCA_013397175.1 Platysteira castanea | reverse complement strand
AAGAGGGGGGAGAATATAAGACATATTTTAGACGCTCGGGGGTTTTTTTACTCTGTCCAGAAAGTAGAAATTTCAGGCTCTAGAAGTGATTGCAAAAATGGGACTATTTGCGCATATGAGTGGTGTAGACAAATAAAATAAAGAAACCAAACCCAAACAAAAAGTGCAGAAAGTACACAGTCAATTCTAACCAAGTTAGACTGTGAAAACAAATTAGAAAGAATCCTAATGCCCAAGACGCATCATGGTAAACCATCCACCAGTTATGCACTTTTGATCTCTTTCTCAGTTTCATAGGTCTAGAAATTGTCCTCTCAGGTATTTCTACTGTGTCAACATGTAAATGAAATCAAATGCAACAGTAATATCCTTGTTTGATTTATTGGGGCTATTCTATTAACATCAGGCTCTACCTTTTGAGGATTTTTATTTTATTCAGGATTTAACACTGGGGAAAGGTAAATATGTTTGGGGGGTTTTTTCCATCTCTGCAAATAACAGTTAACATCTGATTTAAATTTAATACTTACAACATCTTCTGAAGTTTTGTTGTTTTTTTTCCAGTCCACTCTGTGATACTGATGATAATATTTGCAAGAATACTGAAGACAATTAACTACCAGCTTATTTTTTTTCATTTAAATACTACATGTTTTAAAGAAGTGCTGTGATCTCACAGATAGGAAAAGAAACTAAAGCTTGATCTGATAGAGCACCAGTGCCAGTTAGTGGGTGCTGATCAGCTTATGTCATCTTGTGACGGAGCCTGTATGCACCTCAGTTCCTTCCACGCCTTCTTTTTATGGCATGGAAGAAAGATCAAACCTATCATGATTACTATGGACAGTGTACTAGTTTGAAAGCAAACTAGTGAGAGACCCCAAGTCAGAAATACAATTTAAGAGGAAAAATAAAATAAATGCAATAGTACAAAAAAACCAATCCACTGACAGAGTCAGAATACAACCTGACCCCCTGACAGTCAGGGGGATGGTAGCAGTCTAATTCAATGGTGGCTACAGTCCCCCTGGAGTGATGGTTCTGTTGAGGCAGTGATTCTGTAGAAGGGTCTGGTCTTCCTCTGGGAATCCAGTGGAAAAGGCTGCCTGTGCTGTTCCAAACCCCAAGCTATATCCAGGTGGGAATGCTTGGCTCCTTTCCCCTGGGCGGAGCATCTCACAATGGGATGGTGAGTCATGAGGCAATCCCTTGATGGGCCATTAACAGGAGATAGTCCAGGATTGAGTTATCCATGAGTCATGTGGCAAGGCATTGTTGGGCCCATTAACAGGAGATAGTCTGGAGGGAGGAGGCAGGGAACATTGCTACACCTGGTTTCAACAGCTCATGAAGATGGTAATAGAATACGCTGTAACCCGGGATAACAATTATTGCCACGACTACTATTGTGGACAACATGAAGACAAATTCTGTGGTCTCGAACAAGTCTTTTCTCTCTTTTTGTGTACTGTGTGCTAGGATGCTCAATAACTATCACTGTAAAAAATAGTTTGTAAAGAAACATCAAAAGTAAAATGTCCTGTAACATTTACATTTTGATATGAATTTCCTGAGGTTACTCTGCTTTTGAGAGACCAAGTATTCATACCAATTTTGTCTCACATAAGCAGTTTTCTAGGCAAAATACTACTGAATTTTACATTCTTGATCACTTTACTAACAGTGAGGAAATCATTTTTATGTCGGTATTAGTAAATGTTTATGAAAATTTTGCATGACTGCTTCATATGATGTGCTGTTTCTGCTTTTTCTGTCATTAGAGTGTTTCAGAGAAATTCAGTCAGCAGCAATTTCTTTGACAGTAATAGCAGGAAAACAGATAGGATAATACTAACAGGTCATATTATGGGAAACCTGTCAAAGTAAGATTTCAGGTCATGAAAAAAAAAGGCTGATGGCAGTTCCTGGGATGGACTGACATAACCTTCATATCAGAATGATTATTTAATATCAAGGTAGAATATTGCACTGAAAGATGGAATACACCCTCCTAATATACATCTTATATCAAGCTTATACAAGAGAAGTGAATGAGAATAGCTTCAAGAGAAGTTCCCAGGATCTTTGTGAAGGAAAATAAGTCCAAAAAAGCGAGACCCTTCTATATGTAGCATCAAATTCAGAGATTTTAATTCAGGTAAACTTCCAGTTATGTTTTTCCTTCTCTCAGCTGAGGATGGCCGCAAGAGTGAGATTTGCATTTTTTTAGAAATTGTAAGACTTAAGCAATCAATTTAAAAAATAAAAACCTAACTATAGAACTACAGTTTCTTTCCTGATAGGAAGGTGCTAGAGAGAGAACACAGAGGACATGGATGTAAAATTGGAAGAAAGAGATGTTTAAGTTCTTAGTCTCACTAAGACATTGTCCTCTTGCATCTGTGTCAGGATTTGATTTCTTCTAGGGTTATCAGGCCAGTTATCTCAGGAAATTGTTTGTCTTATTTTATTATACTTCTATGGTAAGATCACCCAAAGTCTGTGATATCCCTTAAAAGTTGTCTTTAAGGGATTGTGGTGAGTTGACCTTGGCCAGTAGCCAAACTCCCACCTTGCCTTTCACTCCCCTCTCCCGTGACACCAGGAAAAAATAGAAGAAAGAAGACTGGCCCCTTATTTCATTTGGTATTGTCTGGGGCCAGCTGGATGGTGCTTTCACTGGAAGTTAAAGCACATTTTATTCCATTTGAACATTATCTGCTTGATGCCTGTTCTGAACACTGTACATAATGATGGTCTGCTTTTATTTGTCATCTCTTTGTTTGTTTCAAAGATAAAAGAAGTGGACAAGTTCCATGTTTATGTTGGGTTGCCTGTACTGACCCCCAACAGGAGATTTCGCAATCTGTCTGAAATCAATACAACACATAATGAGCATTAATAACAGTTTTTTAACAGGTTACCTATCTTCGTTGGGTAAAAATTTACACTCTCACTGAAAACAGACATTAGAGAGAACTAAGAAGAAACTCCCATAAACCAAAAACCTTTGCTCTCAGTAAGCCTTGAATAGAAGATATTTAATCTTTCATGTTTGTAAAAATTCCTGCCCAAGTATCCTGTGAAAGAGCAGATTTTAGAGAATCAAAGAGAGAATCTTACTGAGTTCCAAAAGAAACCAGTTCATAAAAGAAAATCACATGGAATGAAATCCGTAAATTCAAGATAAAAGAAATGTAAAAAAATTATTGTGCTTTTAAATATTAGTTGCAGACTCTGCATGTCAATGAAATAGAAGTTATTTACTATAAAAGAAAATAGGAGAAAGAGAAGAAAAAAGGAAGTAAGAGAACTGTTGCAAGAAAACCAGAAAACTTGTTTCTTAAAATTAATTTCCATTTGGTGAGAATGATAATATTTAAAATTTCTGTACAACACAATAATTGAGCTGAAATTTACCAAGCCTGACCATATATTTTAACATGAAAATGCATCTTGTAACAGCACAGAGGGAGTAAATTATTAGATTACCATGCAGTTTTTGATCAAAAGTGTGCAAGCCTTAAAATAATAACAGAACTACCAAAAAATTTGATAATAATAATAATAATAATAATAACAACAACTAATCAAGGAATTTTAAATTAGAAAGCACATGACTCAGAAGAGATTATGACATTATATAAAATCTTAATTAGAGAATGCTTACTCTTAAGAATTTTATTTCTTCTCCTATCACAAGGGCTTCTCGACAATTATCAAAATTACTGGTTGGCAGGTGAAGAGCAACCAAAGGAACATTTTCATGTATTTCACCACTGAATGTTAGAACTGCTCCAAAATAATTCAAGAGCTGAAAATATTATCTCTTGAACAAAGTGTAAAGAGAGTTAAAGATTGTTTTTTTTCTGATATGTCATGTACAATGGCTCGTGTACAAACTTGTGCTCTGAGATGCCAAGTGGGTACACAGGTAGAGTTATTTTTAATTCTTAAGCAACACTATGTCAGTGCTGAGAACTACAAATCAGGCAAGAATTTCAGTGAGACTCTTTGTCCCTCGTCATATATTCATAATACTGAAGTGAGTAATTTTTACACACTTCAATATTATTCATGAAATAGATGTGGAAATAACAATTCATGTAAAGTTCCTGGTGTTCACAACTAACAAGAATTTGTGAACTTCTTATCTTTCTTACAGCTACCTACATGTCTGGTAGAGAAGCTCTGCAGAATCATCAAAAGAGGCTGAGTTCCTGAATGGAATATAAAGTATACTTCTGTTAGGCTATGTTGGTTTTTGTAGGAATAACACTTCCATATCAGTTAATCCCATGATCAGTCTTAAAGAAAGACGACACATTTTAGAGAAGGCAAAAGAGTCAACAGTGCAAATAACAGAGTGAAAGAGAGGGCAAATGAAGGAAAAACACCAAAGGATCTTACTTTTTCTTGTTTGCTTCCATCTTCTATCTCTGTGATTTTTATAGACTCACATGTACTTTAACTCTGAAAACTAATAAGCCATATTCAAGTAAAAGTGTTAGGGATCTAAAAAAAATTAGTTTTTTTCAATTTTAATCTTCAGGACTCAATCTTATACCAGATTTGATTACATTTTTAACAAGAATAGTGTGTGCATATGCACTATTACTTATTTTGGGCATTATGATAATTGACAATCTATCAACATCTCCTGCATTAAAATAATGACAGATGAAGTATTTCAGTTATAAAACTCGTTCTTTCCCACAGTTTTTAGTGTATGTCAATATAAGATGTGATCAGTTCACAGAGATGCAGTGAATATTGATGTAAGTCTCTGGGCTGTGCCTCTTTGGGAAAGAAGCAGAAACCAAGAAAACAGGGCTTTAGGAAGGGAGGAAAAGATTCTCTTTAGAAGTGATCCAGTACTTAACAGAGAAAAAGAAATGCTCCGAACAGGGTGTCAGTACTATACCAAAATAGGGGTGCATAGAAGACAGCGGTTTATTTAAGACTGGAAGATGTATATTGACACTTTAGACTGATGTTTTTTCCCCGAACCAAACATGACTGTTTTACAGCTGTGGCTGTGTGCCCCCCACTCCTCCAGTTAAGCCATAACCACCAGCCCTTTGATGGCTGCATCCAGATTCTGGGGGAGGGATGGCAACCTGGTAGCCAAGACTGTCTGAAACAGTGACCCAGAGGTGTTTCTGGTGTTCAAATATGACTGTGAGTCAATTATTTTACTCCATGCATAGTGGGCAACCCAGGGCCCATTGAGCTCTCCTGCACCAGTGAAGGACCTCTCCCTTAACAGTAACTAAGTTACTACTTGATGATGGGAGATTCCTTGGCACAAGAGGTTCTTGGTAAGTGATTAACAGTATGTTAAACTTTGAAATTTTAGCTAAGTGATATAAATGATTGGTTGAGCACATATAATCCATAAAATGTTGATCAAGTCTGGGAGCAGGATTGGTTGCAGCTGTACCTAGAGTCTTCTCTGAGAAGGGGGACTTTTCTAAACCTTTAATTCAGTGTCAAGATCTCCCTCATCAACTTTGTCTGACCTTGTCCTCTATGCAGTTAGTAATCAAGTCTCCTTTGCCACTGAATCTTCTTAAACCACTATTGAATTTACCACTGAATTTTCTTTGTTCATTGGTTAATATCAGTAAAATATATTTTTGCTTCTTTCTTGAAGGTGAAGTCCATCACTCCATTTGTGACAACAACTCACTCCTGAATTTGGCCATTCAGGGGAAGTAAATAACATGGAAGTGTTTAAACTCACATAAAATTTCACTGGTAACTCCACATGCAGGGCTCAGTCATTGGTATAATACCAAAGTGACCCTCTCATATCACTTACTGAAATATGCAGCTGAGATCCTTGATCTCCCTGGGGACAATTTACTCTTCAATTTTCCTTAGTCAGTTGTTATAAATGACAGGAAGGTTAGTTATGCAAGCAGTATGGTTCGGTAGATTAAAATGGATTACAGACTAGATTTAGAAGTCACAAATTCTTGGGTCCTAGCTGATTTTTATCGAGAAAATTCCCAGCAGAATTTGAAAGAATGCACTTGCACAGGATTTTCTAAAATGTATGGGTATGAGAATTTATGACCTTTTTGTTGAACTTTGGAAAAAGCGTACAAAATTCCATTGCAGTGACATTGTTGTAAAGTTTAGAAGGCGATTATTTTGTGTTAAATTACACATTAACTTAACCTAGTGGAGTTAAAGATCCACGTTATCAGAATATTTGGTTACAAAATCTATTGAAGCCAAAAAGAGCATTGTGATTGCACTTTGAGATAGCCCTACTACGTGTCTCCCTGACAGGGGGATTATCACACTTGAATTCTGTCAGAATGCTTACTAACACACATAATGCATATGCAATTTTTAAACATTAAATTTAGGGGTTTTTTTCTCAGTATGTGGAACTATTCATTATCTTTGTTGTAGCAGCTGATCACCTTTCACTATTTTGCATGTACCCACATTTCAAAATACTAATGCTGTCCTAAAAATCATAGATAACAGCACTGAGATTCCTCCCTTTTTAGAATTTTCCTGATAGAGAGTGTCATCTTGGTTGCCTACACTAGAAATGAAAATGCTCCAATAAGCAAAGAAATGTGTGGTAAAAGTTGTACCTGAGTAAAAGTTGTTTCTTTCCAGCATTTCAGCCTGGTATTAAGGATCAGAAATTACTATAATTCCTACAATTATTTCTCCAGTGTATTCCTTAAGGGTATAATGAGGAGTTTGCCCAGGCACGGAGAGCTGAGCACATAGATTTTAGCCACATACACTTTGCATGGGAAAGCTAACTATTGCCTTTTTCCTGGTATGAGTATTTTAATGACATCGTGTAACCAGGTTTAATCTCTAGAAATTAGGTCTTCTAATGGCTGAAGGCCATTAGGATTTAACAATGATTTACATTCCTTCTGCAGTAATTACATTAGGTTTGAACATCCTGAGCTTGTGTTACAATTCATTGCTTCATTTCTCAGGGTTTTTCTATCCCGGACATCAGCAAAAGGTACTTTGCTCAGAGGATGCTCAGTCATTGGAACAGACTCCTTAGGGAAATGGTCATGGTGCCAAGACTGTCAGAGACCAAGGAGTGCCTGGACAATGCTCTTAGTGATACAGTTTAGTTTTACATAGTCCTGCAAGGAGCAGGAAGTTTGACTTGACGATCCATATGAGCCCTTTCCAACTTGAGACAGTCTGCAATTCTGCAAAAGACATGAAATTTTCAGCATTTTGTTTAATACTAGTCTTAATAATAACTCTTAATGCAGATCCATACAGGCTAACCAGAAACAGAAGAAGGGGACAGAAAAAAAAAAAATGGCCAGATTAAAGGCTCTTGTTACACTTCTCCTCAATACAGTTTTGTAGTCTATACAACATACAATTTTCTTGCTATTCATTGTGAGTTTCTGTCTCCCATCTTGCAGGCTTTCTTATCCTATGGTGACTAAGACTGATAGGAGAATTAAGCAGAAGGGACATTAGAACACATGCAGGGTAGCCTAGGGATGGAAAAAGTAAACTTCTAATTCTTTAATTTGGATGGAAATGACACCACAGCTAAGCCAGAAGCAAAACTCACTTGATAAATGGGAACTGAACAAGCAGTTAGGTTTTTGTATTTGTAATACACAATGGCTGTTTACAAAAGGTGCCAGGGATTTTTGTTAAGTACTTTTTTTTCTTCTTGCCGTAGGTTCTACTAAAAGCTTTGCAGGTCCTCATCATGATTCATTTTAAATACATTTTTAAAAAGGCCAGATTGAAGAGGTCATACTTTTGCATTCTGCATGTGCTTTATTTTGTGTTTTACTGTGAGACTACATGCTATGGGCAACGATAGATACATCTTGCATTTCTACAAGAGACTAAATCCCGTTGTTTAAATCAATAGGGCAAATTCATTCTTCCATCCGACATGTTTGCACTGGGGATGAATTTGACTCTGTTGTTTTGCACATAAAGCATAGCTGAAAATTAGGAATTGATGCTTACTCTTCAATATCTAAAAAGCAGAATGTTTTAATGTGATTTTGATTCATGTATTTTTTTTTTTCAGCTTGTATGATCCAGAGCTTTAAAAAAGGTAGTAATAAAAAAAATGCAATGTAAGGTTGCATTATTCCATTATAACAGTATGGTAAACAGTTGGTTGCATAAAAAGTTGAGAAGGGATCAATAAAAATGAAAGCAGCTGAATGGCAGCCGTTTAATTTGTTTGCTCTGTGAATATGAAGGGAATCCAGTAGCTATTTTTCACTTCAAGAACATAAACACTAGAAAGAAGACAGCATGATATGACTTTAGAGGTATGTTTTTTAGTGGAAAATTGGATATTCTGTTGAGTGATCGAACTATACATCTATGTCATTTTGTTTTGTATAGCTTCTTTTATTAATTGCATGTTTGGTGCATTTTGGGAACAAAATTATATTTCCCATTTTTTCCACTGAATGTTTTATCGATTCACACGTAGATTTTTCTACTTTTATTCACACTATTTAGTAGAACCTTGCATTGTTCTCTTTTTAGAAACAACCAGTCAGTTGTCAAAATAAAATTGTTCTCAGTAATGTTGGCAGGGCTAAGAAGACTGAGATATATTCTTCCACATTTCTGCATTGCCTTTCTTTTAACATGGTTTTATCACAATTTAAGTAGCTGAGTGTTGACTAAATAACATCCTGTAAGACAGTTATATAAAGTAATTTTAAATTATAATTTAAATTTTTAATTTTTAATAAAAATGAGATCTCAGGGTTTCAAAAAGTTATATTTTGTCACTGGAGGAATTGGCTGAAATGGCTGTTGTGCTATTGTAATTGCTGTGATGGGCTCAAAATTTCTATCTTCGGCTGTAGTGTGAACAAAATATGTGCAGGTGCTTAACAATGAAAACAGACAAAGCAAAGTTAGAGGAAGGAGTAGCTCAGTCTTTCATTATTTCTTGCAGGTTTTTGTGTTTCCAATCGATGTATGTAAGCCTGTAATTCTCTCCTATACTGTTTAATCATACACAGCTACTCCTGTGAGGTAGAGACATAGAACAACTGATTTACTCAAACCTACAAAGAGATTAGTGGCCTTACTCTTTTTATGTATTTAAATCCTTTTTGTGCTACTTCACCTGAAAGACTTGCTTAAAGTCATAGAGGAAATCAAAGCTGGAAACTGATTCTGCATTTGCCAAGTTAGTTCCACAACCTTTGAAAAGGACTTCCCTTTTCCTCTGATCTGTAGACTAATCTCCAGCTGAGAGAACCACCTATATTTGCATCACACGAGGCTAAAGATCAAAGCATTAAACACTGGCTTCTCATTCAGAGCTGTGTTAACAGAATTCAAGTGCCTACTTAAAGCAATTCAAATGGGTTGCTAATACTGTTGGATATAATTTTGTGTGTTAACTTGAACAAATAGCCATGGACACCTTGCTGAAGCAGTGATCAGCAGTAAGTGGTCTTTTATGCCATATACTGGTATGTGGATTGCCACTTGTTCTTAAAATTTGTCACTGCTTTCAGAGGTTTTACATCCAAGTTTTGTCACAGCCAGTGAGGTGGCACTATAGACTGCCCTAGTGCTGCCTAGGCAAAAGCACAAAATTAGAATTGATGAAGATGTGTCTTTGTTGCGATCATAAATACTGTGCATGGGCACCCTGTGATGACAGGATAGTATAAACATCCCCCGTCTTATTTAAAGCATGTTTCTTTCAAACCACAGCTCAGAAGAAACTGTGACAATATAGGACTGAAAATAGGAAAGGATGAATTTCCCTGTCACCCACTACGTCACCTGCATAAAACAAAAAAAATCCTTGTGTATCTTGCAGTTCTTTTTCTGTATTTGATGAAATATTAGATGATCACTAAACCTCTGCTACATAGGAAGTACAACCCTTATGAAGGCTTGGAGCGCTACTTCTGGTACGGTCTTTAATGCAGATGGTGAGAGTGTCATATATATTTCTTTTTAATTCATTATATTTAAAACAAAAATGGTCACATAAGCCACAGATAATCAGAGAAGCATATTATACACCATAATTTCTCATTAAGCAAGTCCATATGGCTCCACTTTTATTTTGCTTTTCATCCAAAAAATAATTGTGACTAGGAATTTGTTCCTCCATTAGTGCCGTTTGTTAATTCATATGGCTGCTCACTGTGAACTGGACAAGTGTCAGATATCTGTTTCTCAAAACTCTTTTCCAGATTTCTTTAATCAAACACCTCAAAAATCTCTCATTTTTTTCCTTGTTAATAGAATGCTCTATGCTAATTGAAAACAGATATCTCATAGATATTTGGAGTTATATCACAATAGATTTCAAGGTCTGCACAATTTATAAGGTAGCAGTTAATAGACTAAGGTTTTTTTTTTTCCTCTTTTTTCAATGTAATCTTATGTGTACTGACCATCTGTATAACCTCTGAGAAAGACTTAAGCAGCTGGTGCGAAATCCTGTCTCTTTTGAAGTCAAAGGTGAAATTCCAACTAAGTTAAGAAAAACCACGTTCTCAATCTCAGTTTTCATCTCTGTTGCCTTTAAATGTATAGAAGCTTTTCTGCTAAATAAATTTTGCACAGAGTATAATAAATAGAGTGCTAAGTTATGTGAGATTGAGGAATGTGTAACAATGGCCACTCTTTCACGCTGAAGATGTATGTGCACTATTGCCTCAGCTTTTCTTAAAAAGTTATGTGTGACAAGATGGCTGCAGAGGTAGCTTGCACATCTTATCCAGTTTTTCTGAGATAGACACTGTCACATCAGCAGTTATTCTGTTTTCCTCTTTCTGTGTTATTTCCACTTCAAATGTTTACCAGCTGCAAATGGTCTACCCAGGGAAGCAACAGAGAGGATGAAAGAAAGCAGTGGAGAAGACCAGTGCTAAGTATTGCATACTTCCATTTTGATTTGTGTAAAGAAACACTTTTCACTGGTCTGTGTTTGTACTGGATGAAAGGATGCTTTTAATTTTGCCCTTGAAGCATTGATCAAGTATTTTTATCAAATTATTGCTGTTGCTGTCAAACACTTCAGAGATGCAGAGTGTCTATCAACTCCAAGAACTTTGTAATGATAATAACATATTTTTTTGGTTCATATTGTCTTTTGCATTGTTCAGGCGAGAGTTATAGATGTGTTTTATAAGTCTTCATTTAGTTTCTGTTTCTGCTCAGGTAAAGCTGATAATTCTACAACACTTAATAAAATATTTTACTGAATTAAATTTAACACCTAGTGATCTGCTCAAAATAGTATTGCACAAAAGTTTATCCATGTATCTTTAAATGTTATCCTTGTCTCAAGTTTGTCAACATGTAAATTTTATTGCTCTTAACCTTCTCTTTCTTCACATAGAAATAAATGAACTTAACTATAATTTCTGCAACATTTTTAGAAAATGTGCTTTTAGTAAGATAAATGTTGTAAAAATAAAAATGCTGTTAGTGATGCTTTACTGTTATTTCCTTTTTAAAAAGCATTTTATTATAATAAGTAAACTGTTTAGTTTTTTAGTGTAAATGCTGCTGTTATTGCTATTGTTATTGCTATGATTATTGAGGTGGGGGTGAATAAAAGAGGAGATGTTCCAAGTCTTTTCTCTTTGTAATTCTTTGAGCCTGGATTTTTGTAACTGCATTCAAACAATCAGTATACCTTTTGCTTGATAACTCATCACAGCTATGTTTAACCTCAAGGCAGAGACTGGAGAAATGAAGTCACTTCCATCATGAGAGGAAATCGTGTTTAAGATGGCCTGAGGAACCCAGTGAGGTGCAACTCAGGGTCCTAAGGAAGTTGGCTGATGTAGTTTTTGAGTCACTCTCCCTCACATTTGAAAAGTCCTGGCAGTCAGGTGAAGTCACCCGTGACTGGATAAAAGGGAATATCATACACATCCTTAATAAGAAGGACCCTGGGAACGACCAACCAGTAAACCTCACCTGAGTGCCTGGTGATATTACAGAAGAGATTGTCCTGAAAGACATGTCAAAAAGTATAAAAGGCAGGGAGGTGCATATAGACAGCCCACAGGGCTTTGCCAAGGGCAAATCATACCTGACCACCCCAGCAGCCTTGTATGGAAGGATGGAGTGACTTAACCAGCAGACAAGGGAAGAACTATCAATGTCATCTACCTGGACTTCTATAAGGCCTTTGATACACTCCCTTACAATGTCCTGGACACTAAACTGGAGAGAGAGAGGTTTTATGGACAGACTTTTAGATGGAGAAGGGATTGTTTAAATCCTTTGGCCACGGCCAGTGTCTGTTTGTCAACGCCTTGATGTCCAAGGGCAAAGAAGTAGGAAAAGGACTTGGGGACACTGGTGGATGAACTGGCGATGTGTGTTTGCAGACAGAAAGCCAACCAAATCCTGTGTTCCATTAAAAGAAACATACTCAGAAGGTCAAGGGACATGATTCTGCTCCTCTACTCTGCTCTCATGAGACCCCACCCTGAATACTGTGTTCAGGACAGGAAAGACTTGGGGCTGTTGGTGTAGGTCCAGAGGAGCAGCACAAAAATTTCAGATTCCATTTAATACCGCTTCTGTTGCAACAGAATGCAATCTGAATTCAGAAACAAAAGTGATATGTAGTATTGAGAAAGGTCTGTGTCTTAACAAAGACTTTTTTAGAGACCCATTTGCATAATTGTTCTGTAAAATGTGTTTTACTTATTTAATCTATAAAGAAACAGGGAACTGGGTTTATTTCTTAGCTGCAAAGATTCTTTCAGGAATAAAATCCAGAGCTTCTTAAAATAAGAAAAAAGTAAGGCAAAAAAATAATTGGCAAAGCACATTATCTTTCCAGTCACTGTCAATATGAGATGGATTGTGTTTGATAAATTGAAGTGAAATACAATGAAGATCCACTCTCTGCCTTCTTGGCTATGAAGTGTGCCTTTGTGCACTGCAGTCACATCCCTCTGGCATATTGGAATGGAGCCCCCAGTGGAGACAGAGCCAGAAGACATGTAAATCACAGGAAACAGACAAGTTTGTAATTACCTTCTGAAAGTGATTATCTCAGATATTCAAAATCACTTGCTACTCCTGCTTCGTAATGAGAGGTGAATGGTGATATTTTAATAAATGAAAAAAGCCTTTCTGGAAAAACTGAAAAACATGAGAGAGCTCTCAGCAAGCTCTCAGCAAACTTCTGTGGGTGACAACAAAGCCTACCTGGATTTTCAAAAGGCTTTTAACAAGGTCTCTCATCAAAGGGACTGGTACTGTAGAATTTACCATGGCATAGTCTCCACATGAATTGAATAAAACTTCAGCTAATTAAATCATGTACCTTGCATCTTTCTTTTCTTACGATATGTCTGAGGCAATTTATACCTGGATACTATTTCATATTGTAGGCACAGTATGCTGAAGCATATTTAATTTCATCTGAAATGTGAAAAAGAATACTTCAGGACATATTTTAGGAAACAGAGGTACATCTACTTCTCTTTCAGACTGAGTTTTCATTCACTTCAGTAGTAAAAAATACAAATCAGAAAGTTTGCTAGGGTGATGATTGCACTACGGGTTTGGAGATTTATATCTCTGTGAAATGCTAAAATATGTAGTCAAAAATAGAAAAGTGAGAAAAGCACAGAAGGTATGTTGTAGTGAAACTTTGCTTGCAGTGTGGGTGGTTCTGTAGAACTAGGAGATATAGTTGGGAGATCACTGTAAGAGCATTCCGTGGTAGTGGGACTGAGGTGAAACCAGAATAATAATTCATGGCAGAAAAAACCTCAACCAGATGTACCCTAAAGACTGATGGGAATATTTCTATTGCATCTTGGGCAGATAATTAGATAGAAAGAACTGTGGACAGGAATCCTCTAGTGGAAAATTATTTGCATATTCTTCAGAAAAGAATTACCAGCAATGCCTAGCAGATGACTTTAGCCTCCAGTTGCTCACTACCATAACTCTGCAGTGTTTATTTGCTGCCCTTTGTTGAAATAAGGACTGATGGATAAGATCCTTTAGCATTGTTATAAATACTGAGAACATCAATAAAAAGAAAATTTTTTTCAAAAATTATTTAAAACCATTTTCATACAACAAGCATGTAAACTTCTATTAACATCATACCAGGAATTTTATAGTCTCATAAATGAGTTATAAATTAAAAACCTCTGACATTCACGAGAAGAAGAAACATTTTAAACAGATAGCAATCCAGCAAATATGAAAGGCACACTATTTTATATCAGCTTGTGGTTTAGTCAAAGCTTCAATCACAATTGTAAAAATCTCTGCAGTGATGGGAATTGGACCCAGATGAGACTTTGAATGAAAGTAGGATAATAACATTACAAAAAATTTTGTAAAAGAGTGAAAAAGATCTTGTGTAAAGATTTGTTGCATAAAATCTGCAAACTTTGGTTTATCTAAACAAAATTAGTGGGATTTTGCAGTAGATATTTCTGTTTGAAAAAACGTAGAGGGATAGATGAAGATTTGTGAATAAGAGTAGACAGTGAGTTTGCTTGGCATGCATGGGGGTTCAGATATCTGGTGGTCCTTTTGGCTTAGCTTTGACTCTGACATCAGCATTACCTGCATTCCTAAGACAGAAACATATTGCACTGTTGGTCTTTTTTTTTCATTATAAATATAAAAAGATTTTTTATTGTGTTTGACAGATAGAGTATGTCATTTTTAGAACAAAGTTAAATTTGTAGTGACTTGCACAACTTTTCAGTACATAACAAGCCTAGTTCTTAACTTCAAAGAATGAAACATCCAGAGACTGACTTTATTAAAAACACAATAAATAAAAAGACCTCCTGAGACAACTCAATGCCCACTGAAATTAAAGTGCAATGCTTGATGTTCCATGTCTGAGAAAACAAAAATCTCAAATCTGAATGATCCCAAGTCTTACTGGTGAACTTGGAATTAATAAGTCTTTTAATGTCTGAAAGTCCCTGCTTTATTTCCTGCAGTAAGATGTTTGACTTACTGATGGGTGAAAGGAATCATATTGTCAAATGATACAATGGTACAACTGAATGGAGCCATATGTTTAGAAACCATAGTCTTGCTGCTGAGTTCATGTGTTATATTAAGAAAGTAACCTATAGATTTTTTTTTTAAACTAAAAAATGTATTTTTTCAATAAATTTGTATTATAAACTTCAAATCAGTACTGGTAGAAGCACTTTGTGAAACAGTCAAGAAAGAAATTACTGTTTTAGAGAAAAAGAATCTCCAATTGCAAAATAGCAACAGTGTTTGAAATAAACATTGTCTACATGAAACCACCTTGAAAGAAATGTTTGTTATTAAATATGTTGAAATATCAGAGTGACAAAGCAAAACTTCTTTGCAGCAGAGGTAGGATAAGAACCTGTTCATCTCTGTCTCAAGTTGCAATAGGTAGCAATATACAGTGAAGAGGTAAAAATATTTTGACACATAAAACCGTGTCATCTTTCCTGAGAATTTATGATTTAAGGGCTCCTTAAATCCTCGGTACTTTGAGTTCCTCTAGCATAGATGCATGCAGTTCAGACATTTCTAGTTTTCTCCTGGCTTCCAGCTTCCCAGTCTTATCTGGGATGAAGCCTATATCCAGCCAGTTGTGGTCTAGGTGTCCCATGCAGACCTCCCTGGGATCCCTGAGATTGTGGAGCTGTGGTGCCTTCATCTTCACCCACCACTGCAACAGGGCACAGCAGCCCTTCCAATAACACACACAAAACCTGCTGGCAGACTAGAAAGTTCATTTCCAGGAATTAAGTAGAGAAAGTGAAATATGACCAGAACATCAGTTTTCCCAAAGCCAAGCTATGGAAACTTTAATGACGGTGAGTGGTAGAATTCTCAGTTATACTCATCTTAATAAAGTCCATTCAATAGTATGTTTCCTCTAAATGCCATGCTCTGGGATTTTACTACTACAAACAAAAAGAAAAATGTCACTACTGAGTCACAAACACCAGCAGCGCTTGATGTTTTCCTAAAGGGTTTTAATTTACCTGAAGTATAGAGGGGATTTAAACTAATTTATCTTGTGAAATATGAAAAGGTCTAATAACCATAATAGGTCAGAAGATGGAAATAGTCTTTGTTATACAGAGTTCATTGGTTAAATTATTTTAGAGAATAAAAAAGAGGATTTTCAATTCAAAATAAGATAAATACTAATAACTCATACTCAAATGGCAGAATTTAGTGGTTTTAGGATTTGCTTTACAGCTAATGCTACTTAAATATATGTCTTTTGAAACTTGATATTAGGAGGTGGTAGAAGTTATTTTGCTGTAGTAGTACCACTTATTTAGACAAGATGGAGAATAAAACAATTTGTGCAGAGTATGCAAATTGTTAATTTAATGCATGCATGTTTCTTTCAGCAGGATTAAGCACTACTTTTATTGTTTTGCTGAACTTGGCTAGAGGCAGCTTCTTACAGAGAGTATTATTTAGATATGTCAGAAATATTTGATAAATTTTATATGCCATGTTTCTGTAAACATTTTAACTAATATCTTTACTTCTGTTTACATGGCTCAAAGGTTTAATTAAGACAAGAAAGTTAATCTGGATTTGTACAAAAAGCATGAATGTCAAGCAACAAGAATATACTCATGTATTTACTTGCTTGCTTGTTTGTTTTTCTTCTCCCTTCCTGTCTCTTGTTAATTTGTTCATGTTAAATTACTTGTGAGCCAGGATTTCTTGGTTTTTCTTTTTTTTTTCCTTTTTTTCTTTTCTTTTTAATATATAATGACACATGAATTTTTATTTTTGTGTTTAATGAGACTGGAATTAACTGACTATGTACCCATTGTTTTTTACTTATCATTATAAAGATCAATAAATATCTTTCATGCTCTTTAAAAAAGATCGGTAAGCAACTAAAAGCCAAGATATGGGGCAAGGTTAAGACTTATCAAGAGTTTCAGTAATTTGTATCAAATCACTGTGGTCTGATGTCCCCTTAAAGTCCAAGGGCTCCCAAGTGAGTTCTCTGCAATAATGTGCTAAAATCTTCCATAGGTCTATAGCATATCTATAAGGTGTCTGGTATTTTGTGTTGAAAAATGTTATGGTAAATATGTTGCTATCAAAGAAGCCTCTCTGGAGACCTGCAAATCACTCGCTTGAGTAAGTTCTTATTTGAAAGAACTCACATTTGTCATAATACCAACAATAATGTGATGAAATGTAACTCACATGCACTTTTCTAACCTTCAGGAAATTTAAAAAAAGATATAAAACTGTACTAGCTTTACACCTACATGGCATCCCACAAACTAAGATTACTATGTAAAAGTTATGAGGGCCTCTTAGACCTGGGAAATAAAGCATCAATGTTAAGAATGTAATATGTTTTAACTCACAGATTAGTACGTTTGTTAGCAAATAAGCCCTTTTAGATCTGTGTGTATAAATGAAGCCACAGGAGTGGCACAGAAAATTCACCTTTTCTCCCATACTTAGATGCCACCTTTTGAGTCACACCAGGTAAGGCATTCACAGTGCAGTCCTGCGTCTCACTTCTGCCTTCTAGCATCACTGCTAAACCACATCATCGTAACTCATAAACAGTGATCTACTGACGTGTTGAAACTGTGCTATTGATTACTCTAGGAAATCAGTGGATTTTATTTGTGGGAATGTATTGATTACAAAAATTATCCCAATATTAGCTTTCTGAAACATTAGTGATTTTTTTTTTCTGAAGGCTGTGATTTGGAATCAGAGAAGAAATCTGCTGTAGAGAAAAGGAAAACAGATATTTTATGAATGTACTCTTAAGTCAGTGAATGAGTTAAGTCAGGACACAAATTGTATTTGCCTCCCCAGCAACAGAGGTTTTTTTACCAGCTTACAAAAAACACCAGACAATTTCTTTATTTCACATTTTTAATGTCATTCACCCTGTCGTGGTCTGGTTATAAAGGTTTCTAGTTTTGTTTTGTGTCTTTTGCAGAGTCAAGACTGTGATCCAGACAAGGCCGGGTGCTAATGTCCGTGGTGGAAACACAGTAGGACTTTTCAGTAATAGAGAACAACACCTGAAACTTACATGCCTTGGTAGATCCCTATTTCTCTTCTCTGTACATCCTCGTCTGCAAGCATCAAAACAACCCAGTCAAGTATCACAAGTTATTGCACATTTATGATATCCTGCCACTTGAAGTTAGTTTTATTGCTTCTCTAAATACTTGTTTTCCATGAACAACAAAAAGATTTGCTTGTGACAATCCTGACATCCTCAGCACTTACTGTGTGCTAGTGATGTGTGATGTGGTGAATGAATCTGAATTGCAATGCTCTTCTTGACTGTTTTGCTCAGTTTAAGTAGAGAGCGCAGAACACATTTGCATTAAGCATAGTCTCTTTCAGAAGAAGAAATGAGCACTTGGAATTTGAAGACTGTCAAAAGCATATTTTGTTGAAAGGGAAGCCTTTTGATTTTGTCATGTTTCACTAATGGCTTTCCCTGACAGAATTTCTTTCTGAGCATCCATTTTCTACTTTTTAATATCTTGTCACTTGGACTTTAAATCTTGCATAGTGTCCTTTTCCCTGAAGAGAGAGATTTCAGCTACTGTTGGCTCTGCTGTTAAATTTTACACCTCAGTGATAATAAAATATCAAAGAAACTATTTCATGGCCTTTTAGTAATGTAGGTGGATGGATTCAGATCAGAGAAATGGATTTGGCCACAGAACTCATCTAACATATGCCCTTATTTAATTGATGATAGATCTATTAAATGCAAAATACAGGACTGGAAATTGGTGTTATACTTTAATTCCAGTTTTGTTTTTTTTTTTTTTTTTTTGCAAGTCACTGGAACATTTAAAAGATGCTGAAGTTTAAGCCACTGGTGCCCATAGTTAATAGGAAAGACTTGAAAAGCAGATGGTGTGATGAACCACAAGTGCAAAGCTTGCTAATCCCCTTGAGACAGGATATTACTTTAAACATGCCCAGTCTTGATTTATTAAAATATGTATGGCTTTTTTCTTTTATATCCTTTTTTCATGTGTGTGTCTAGGATAAGTTTTATATTCAGTATTGTGGACTATAGAGGGGAACAAGAAAAGATGTTGAAATAAATATATTTGTCACAATGAAGCTGTTGCCTTTGTGACACTCTTCCTTCAGTGCTTTGTGACCAGGTTTTATGAATCAATTCAACAACATAACCCAAAAGAAGGCAATTACAGCCCTGATCATTTGACTGAAATGACAGAAATAAGGTTATCATTGATAACATCAGATCTAGGGTCTAAGCTCCTCAGTGCAGGTTTCTTGGAGAAATTATACTTGCACCTACACAAACACCGTAAACTTCATCACTTGAAATTATTAAAATTCACACTTCAGCTTCCAAATGTATGCAGCAGAATTTTAAAGATGCAATTAAGAAATCGCTTGTTTTATGTCTTACCTTTGAGGCGTTAGGACATTAGCACAGATAAATGTTCTACTTTTATGGAAGCATTTTGACTTTAACATTAAGTGAGGTAATAAATAGTAGCATAAGTAAAAGAACTTGGAATTGCCTTATCTCTGACATCTTCATAAAGACATGCTTGCCAATCCTACTTGTATTTCCCTCCTAACACCCTCTAGCAAAATATTATGTATTGATTTCCTTTGGAACAATGCCTAGTTATTTCACCTTTGACGAACTGACAACTTCCAAATGAAAATGTATTTCACCACAGAAGTACACAGGTCTTCACAGCAGGTAAAATGTAATTTAAAGTACACTATTTTTAAGGCAGCATTCTTCATGTGAATGAATGAAAATGCCACAGGCACATTGCATAGTTCTTTTTGAGGTTCAGCTAGTGAAGTTAAGCTGACCTCTTCATTATGCGTTAAGGAACAATGTTTTGTGGACTTGTAAAATTCCTTGGTAAAGCAGAAAAGAATAGTTAAAAGTGCAACATTAATAAAGACTTTGGGCTTCACAAAAAACAATTGCTGACACTTTGGCTCTTAGCAATTTCCTATCAAATACAGTCAGATTTTTAGGTGTTAAGCAGGTTCCCTCACATGATGATTGCTGTATTTGGAATGTGGGAGAACCAGGATAGATGTGTGAACAAGTGTTAGATGTGTGAGAAGGAGGAAGAACAGAAAATAAAATGAATCTTCATGGGTTTTTTGTTGCCTTACAGTTTAACAAATTGTAAATAGATTTGTGTCTACAGTTTCTTTCTTTTTAAAATTAATTACTTTTCTCCTGTGACCACAGTCAAAGTAATTAAGTAATCTTCTATTATTTTGGACTCATAGGCCAAGATCCCAGCATGAGGTAAAAAGGAAGTAAATCAACATATCTTTGATTAATGTTTTGCAACATATTGCTCCCACAAAGAAAATCAGAAGCTTTCTGCCCTATGTTGCAAACAGAGCATATGACCTGGCTTACCTACTGGAGAGGACTCAGCAGACCAGACACACAAAGTGGGTCTTAAAATGCAATAGTACGGTGTCGCGTTCCACTATGGGGAACTGCGAGGAGTTCTTTTGAAAACGCATGGTCGGGAAGTGAATGAAGCCAAACGAGGCAAACCTTGTATCTGGGAACCATTTATTGGTAACAAAAGGAGAGGGAAAAGGAGTTGCCTGAGCAAAAGAGGACTAGAAGAGACAGAAAAGAAGAAAGGAAAATGGGAAAGGACTGGGGGAGAGGAGAGAGAGGGGACAGAGACAAAAAGAGGGCGTTACCACCGGTGAATCAGGGCAGTGCTGTCGGCATCCAGGCTGCGGAGGCGTGTGCGCGCTGCTGCCCGTGGCCGGGCCGGGTGTGACGGAGCCTGCGCGGCTCCCGGAGGGGCGCGGCTCCACAGGCCCGGCTCACACAGCGACGACACCGGACACGCTGTGAGCGGGCGCTCGGGTGGGAGGATCAGGACCCTGGACAGGGTTGCGGCTACCGGCTGGATCTGGGAGACAGGATGGGCGGTGATGGCTGGATCGGCATGGTGGCAGAGTTGGATGCAGGCAAGGACGTGGGGCGAAGAGGCAGGAAGGTGGTCAGGAGCACAGGACGGCAGGACAGGTGTGAGGGCAAGTCAGGCAGGCAGAAGGCAGGCAGGCTGGGGCCAGGGCAAAAGAGGGGGAGAGCGAGAACAGCAAACAGTAGCGAGCCCTGGCGAGCAACAGCCAGCCCTGACGGAGTTGGTTTTTATACCCCCTGGCCCCTCCCAAACTCTGCCTGCCAGCAGGGATCCATTGGTCCAGTCCAACCTCCCTGTGCCACCCACTGGTGGAGAGCTCTTTGCAAGCTGGTTGGAGAAGCCCCTCCGCAGTGTCTCCTACTGCCTGCCTCGTGTGGGGTGCGGCCAGGCGAAGTCTCCCCAGGGACGAGGCTTCCCTCACTCCTGGCTGTCTCCTGCAAGTGGCAGGTGTACGCTCCCTCCCCCCAAATGCCCCTGACGGCCCTGACAACCAGAGCTGGGGCAAACTAAAATGGCTGGATTGGCTCCTCACATAGGGGAAAAGGTAGGTCATTAACTTGCAGAGAAAATTTGCTGTTCACTAGAAGCTTCAGTAAGCTCTCTAATTTCAGAGGTGGTTTTGCCAAACTTTCAGCGACTTGAAAAAGATCAGTTTCCATAGTTTGAGAATTCATCTATTCAAAAGAGAATAAAATGGACACAGAGTAAGTACAGCATTCGGAATTATAGGTAGCTTCTCAGTATTTTGGCCTTTATGTCTAGGTTTATGACAGGGAATTTTTATGTCTGAATCCTGTGCCATTTTGACAAAGGAAAACTGTAGTTAATTTTAATACACTTTATGTCTAGTCACATCTCAATGTCAATGTTTGTTACTCAAAAGTTTGCTTCCATATATATACCATATATATACCATATGTTCCATATATATACCATATATATACCATGTTCCATATATATACCATATATATGGAACCAGTAATTAATTCGTCACTCATCTGAATTGTTTAATGACCACAGGAAAACCACAATATTAACATGGTTAAAATGATTATACAAAAATTTCCCAGACTGTCCTTTCCTCTGGTGTATGTCCACTCTTCCACATGTTTTGACTGACATTTTGTCTCTCTTTCATGGATGAGAGGCAGTATTCTGCCAAGTTATCAACATCCTCAGTATCTTCTTCTGTAATATGAAGTTCAACTTGAGGTGTTTTTCCTCCATCTCCTGGGTTTATGTATGCGGAAGTTTTTCATTGGGTTTTTTGGTTTGGTTTGGGTTTTTTCCCTCTTTTTCTCACAGTCCACTCTCCCCTCTTAGAGACTTTGATCTAAAGCCAAAGACTAGCACAGTTGCCTCCCACCCCCAGCTCCCTTCAAGGGCTGCCATTTGTCACCTCCCGAGTGCCCAGGCCAGGCAGGCCTGTACCACACAGGGCATCATGGCACCTGAACTAGAAGGAGAGAAACCACTGTCACTCTTGGGCAATTGTTAGCACTTTCTATTGGGCTTCATAAGGCCATAACTACAGATTAATTAGTTTTATCAAGATTTTGTTTTGTCCTCCGGTAGAGCAAAGTTCGCATGTGAAATGTAAAACTCTCCACGCCATGAAATTCCACAAGAGGTTTCTTGTTTTCTGAATCATATTTTAGCAAACTGCAAAGCAAGTTGATATATTGACAGATGTGCTCTTTTAATTAGCTGTTCCTTGACTTATTTTATACACTTTTAAACCTAGAATTGTGATTTAGTTCACAAGTATATAAAACAGTCCAAGTAGTAACGAAGTAACTCTGAGTCAGATTTTCTGCCTACCACTTAAATTGTTGTCTAGACCCATATTTCAAACTTTTGAATGGTTCACTCAGTCATTTCATGCTTTAAATTTTTATATTTCCTATTCTTGACAAGTTTTTGAAAAACAGATAGAAAAAGAATTGGCTTCTCAGCTAAATAAGGCAATCAAACACTCGGTTTGAGGATTTTAGAAATCAAAAGAGTAAATACAGAAGTCAGTCAGTAGTTTCAGGAACACTATTCAGGGAGAAATCTTTGCTGTGCAAATGGTACCAAATGAATTTTAAAAAGCGTTGTAAGCACATTACTTTTTGTGTCAGTCCAAATCTGTGTCTTTGCTAAAGTTTCACTGCTGCTGTTTTGGAGAAAGCAGAATCCTGTGAATCCCAATTACAGACCTTTTCTGTAGGCTAACATCACAGAATCTGAAAATTTGGAGTCACCTACTTTATCTCTGAGCCTTGTCTTTGAACTATAGTAATAAAGGCCAATTTCTGTCATTATTTCTTAACAAGTATCTGCAGAATGCAGGAAATTTTTGAAGACAAGTCAGTTTCCTGTAGAGTTAAATAGAATTTCTCAGCTGCAGAGACTGTATTGTGAATAGATACACTTTTTCATTGATGCAGCATGGTGAGGAATGACTCAAACCCAAAGCCTACTAACCTTATACTGGTTTGACAAGTACTGTGGGTTTCCTACTGTTGCTTAAATTAATGAAAAGAAATTCAGAAAAAATGTGTTGAAGACAGCAAAATATTGAACCTTGGTGGATCTTCAGTGTCCTAACCATGTGGGTCCTTGCCAACATCTCCAAGACTAATAATCTTTCTCACAAATGCACTTAAGCCACAGTAATTTAGTACTGCTATGCATCTGTAACTTTTAATTATCTGTTTAATCAGGCTGTGAATAAACTAAAGTAGGTTAATTTGAAAAATTCTATTTGGACGAACTGTTTTGACTGGCTCTGAAACATCGCCAGCACCCAGTGAGATTACAGTAATGAGGAAAGATGGATACTTTTTTCTGGAGTTTGTACTATTAATTTAGATATCCCACAACATCACTTTGCATATTTCAGCAGACTGACATTTACTATTTTCAATTTTTTCAATTAATTATTTTCATTTATTTTCACATTATTTTCAATTAATGTGTCACAAGGTCACAAAAAAATCAACTGGTGAAAGTCTAGATATGATGGAGAAATGTTTATGGTTATGGTTCGTATCTTTCCAGTCATGTCTTTTGAAACTTTGCCCTTCAAGATAGCCTGCTAGGTAAAACGGTGCTGTCTATCTATGTGATGTGAACAAGTGCTGTACTTGCCTTATCCAGCTTATAACCTGGAGAAATCTGTTATTACACAGCATCTTTTGACTGCTTGAAGACTGTTCGGTTGCATGTTATTAAGGTGTAATAATAGACTCATGTCTGTAATGTGTATTGTTAATCTTGATGTTCATTATCTCCACTGCACGCCTTCAGGGACTGCTATTTACACTGCTGTGGAAATGCTAATTAATTTCTGTATTCACAGTGTCAGCAACTAGCTTCTCATTTACAAAAAAGTATTGTACTACTTATATTGTCTTGGAAGAAAATTGGGGGAAGGGAGGAAGACTTTTCTGAACTGCAGGGTGGAGAGAAAATTGAAGTTTAAATCACTCTGATATCTGCACTATACTAAGCATTCACTACGTCACAAAATGCAGTGAAGCTCTACTTTCAGACTGAAGACCATTGTGTTTTCTAGTCACTATTCAGGCTGCAGGAATTGAATGTGTTTCGCTGAATATATCTGTGTGTGACTGTAAATTTATGAATATAAGAAAAAGGCTGAGAATGTATATCAGCTAAATGACTTCTTCCGGTTTCAGACACTGTTCCTGTATTTCCTCAGCTACCACTGGGTATATCAAATAATGATAAAAATCCACCTCATGTTTGAGATAAATAATTCACCGAAATTATTGGTGTGTGCAAGTATTTGGGGAATAGAGTTTTGCTGTTTTCTGGTATATATATATATAGGTAGCCTCACTGAGCCATTTTACAAAGAAAAAAATGTTCTTAACCTTGGAAAGGATGGGAATTTGTTATTTCTAACATCCCTACAGTTATAGCTATTTCAGAAGAAAGGTGAGAGTAAGAAACCCAGGTAGCATACAGATATATAAAGCTGTAGGCTGAAAGGAGAAAAAAGTGTTAGAAAGGAAGGGCCAATCTTCCTTGATATTATACTATCACATTTTAGGGGAGGATGATCAGAAACCTTAAAAGCCTTTACATGTGTTGCAAGGTAATAATTTAACAGCCAAGTTGCTGGGTTTTTTTTACTTGTACTATACATGTGAAAGAAACATTCAGTCGCCTACTATATTTATGCAATATTTTTCTAATCAGCAAATATTTTAACCACCTTTTACACTACTTAATGTAGTGAAGTGTACCAATTTCTGTGTTATGTAAATGAAAAGCAGTACGTGAACATGTAAGTGATAATAAATGCTTCTGAAAAAGCTTTAATCCAACCCGAATTTACCAGCTGTATTTCAAGCTAGTATAAAACAATACAAATATAATTGGTTTGATTTGCCTTACCAGAATTGCCTTGGGTTTCTTCCTGTCCAGGAAGCCACTTTGTTTCTTCTGAAAATGAAATGCATTTAGGAGATGGGATGTCAGACAAGGAAAATTCAATTATAATTTACTGTCTTCTGAAGTGTTCCAGTCTCATATATGTGTAAACACTTGTGAAGAAAAAAGAAACTGATAACTAAGTTTTCCTAGGTCACAAAAGTGGTCAGTAGAAAGGGCTTGATGGAAGGTAAATACCAGGCATTTCTGAAGTTGCAATTCTGTACCATGAAACAGACAGGGAAGGTTATTTAGAGCATAAAACAAGAAACAAATTTTAAGAACAAACTGATGCTACTTCACAAGCCTTTTAAAATGTGACTGAAAAATATTTGCATAAACAGAACCATAATCATATATGTATGATTTTCAAAAGCACAGAAATGGAGGTGGGTGCTTAGTTGATACGGTTTTTCACTAAAGATCCCTGTGGACAGTACAACAAAATACAGAAAATTATGCAAGCCAGCACTAAGTGACAGCTTCTCTTCAGATACTGCTAATCTTGAGATACTATCATAGTATAGAACGACGTGCTTTGCTATGACCTTATCTATGCAGGGAAAAAAATGTATGTGTGATGTTGTGAAAAATCATAAAAAGCTACAGCATGTTATACAACAGATATGGACCAGATTTGAGTTCTTTACACACAGAAGGTGCCTAATAAAGTTTAAAAGCTCACAAAACACACACCACCAAAGGATTCAACAAACCACCAAAATCCAACAGAGAATCAACCTATAATTATGTAGTTTAAATCTTATTAGCATATACTTTAAATGCAGCTTGGCTACAAAGTGATTCCTCTCTGTAGTATATGTAATACTGTATCTATTTTCCTGAGAATTTCTGAATTGTACATTTTTACGTAGTCCCATTTTCTTTTGTATGAGACCATAATGAAAGGATTTTACTATTGAATTGATGAACGCAACAGAGAGACCTTTGTGAAGAGGTTTTGTGGAACAAAAGCGTGACTAAAGACAATCTGTAGCTTGATCTACTGTTTGCCTGAAGTGGTGCAATAACAGTGATTTCTGAAAAGAAAGATTTTCCACAGATAAGATTAGAGGTAGATTGTGATCATTAGTTGTACTAAATTGGTTTGTTGTGCATTTGAGTGCTTTCCTTATCTTTGCAAGGTGGTGGTGTTATGACAAACCAATAGGACAAGAACATCAGGAAAATTAAATTTCACATAGTCATGTAATCCTTCAGGGCTCATCAGCCTTCAGAAGCTAAGGTTGGCTGAAAATCATCTTAAATTGTGGCTTTTAAGAGGATGTGTATACATGGAGTTTAAAGATACAGTTTTTGTAAGATTAACTGTCTGGATAATTTGATTTAAAGCTTCTGCTTTACATAAATTCTTTTCTCTGACAATTTGCAATAACTTCTCTGACATTACACTGCCATAGTACTTAAGTATTTCTTATTGAATCATGCAGCTGCATTTCCTTTAAAATTTCAGGCCTTTTCTTTGAAAAGAATTGAGCATTCTGGGCAAAACTTAAAAGATAGAGCTTATAGCCACAAGGGAACCTGTGGCAGTTGTTTTCATCTTGTCTTTTAACTTTCCAGGTTAGAATGTAAGAGGAAGATTGGAGTGCTCACTTCACTAGAGTTGTGTGCATCCAGATCACATTCAGCAGTTGTGGCCACACACACAGAGGTCAAGATTTGATAAAAGTGTTTATGATGAGATACACACAGGAATGACTCACTTGTCAGGGCCCTGGAAGAGCTCAGGAACTGGCCTGAGGATGGACAAGTCATAGCTTCCATAGCCAGAGGATGAAGTCAAGAAGATGGTTGGATTTCAGAAGGGAGTTCAATATGATGCATGAAACAAATAAAGATTAGAAAGACAGTCCTACCTACAAATAAAATACCTAAGATTATAAGGCATAACCACTGGTCTGACCAGTCTGAATTCTGCCTTGGACACTTGCAATAGAAAAGTCTATTTAGGGAGGACAGGCAAGCCTGGACTTCTTTTTTTTTGTGGTCCCTTAGCACACAGAATTGTTTTCTTATGGACTATAGAGGATAACAATGCCACCACTCCAACATGTCTCCCTTCCTCCATCTTCCTCCCATTTATATCCTAAGAATGATGCCATATGGTTTGGAATATCCCTTCAGTCAGTTTGGGTCACCTGTCCTGGCTGTGTCTTCCATGCACTCCCAGGTTCCTCACCAGTGGGTCACTACAAAAAGCAAAAAAGGAGTCTCTGTAAGTCGTGCTCAGCAAAACCAAAAGCATCTCTAAATAATCAGCCCTGTGTTCAGCACAAATCTGAAACACAGCCCCATGCCAGCTACTATAAAGAAAATTAACTCTACCCCAGCTATAACCAGCATCAGATTATATACTATATCCTTGATTTTGTAAATCTGAGTAAATCCTGCTCCCTCTGTCCCCCCATTCTCCACTCTGCAGAGTCCAGGTTTTGTAAGCCTCCCTTCACAGGATTTCTGTTCCATTATTAGGGCTGCTCTAGTTGCCCTTCTCTGTTCCCCTCTTGCCTTCATAGCGAGATGAGTTCACTCTGAAAGAGGTCATCCTTCCTGAGATGTGCTCATGAAAGGACTCTAACTCCGTTTGCATGCATTGCTTTTAGTTGATTGGCTTTCCTAAGTCACATATTTATGAAATACATCCATAGGGCTCTTATCATAGATGATGTTATTTTAATCTTTAATTTTACCTGAGGTAAGGCAGTACCAATATCCCCATTTAGGAGATAGGACACTTAGACGCAGAGAAATTGGTAGTGTCTGGCATCTTTATTAATTTAATATAAATCTCTTAAGCTTATGCCATCATCAGGGAACACACTGCTATAGTCAGGAAAATATGATTTTGCTCTTACTAGAAGAAGGCTATGGTTCTCTTAACCTGGCATTGCAAGGTCTCAAGGATTTTCCGAGTTTATTTTGCTGAGCTAGATCTCAGTTGCTTTTACAATTGTTAAGTTATCAAGTGGCTATTTTCTCACCCATTTTAACTGAACCTCTTTAAATACCTTTAATAGGCATTTGGTTTATGATAATATTACTCTTCATGATATTTAGAACTGGAGGACAGGTGCAATTACAAATGTCTGTCTGGTAACCCATGAGAAGGATGCAGACTGCTAAGAAAAAATGGAAAAGTAGCCCTGAGCAGATTGAATGCTGAGAAAGAAGACGGTACTGTCATAAACAAAAAGATACTTGTTTTAATACTTCCTTCCTTCTTTTCTGAGAAAGACTGAATCTGTCAGCTGTCCACTGGGGATAAGGGAATGATGGGCAAAGCACCAGAGAAAAGGAAGAGGCACTAGAAACTTTTTGTATAGAAATTTTAATACAGTTTTTATTGGAATTTTCAGTATTAATTAGGTAAGTTAAGCCCATAAATTAGACATTAAAGGGAGTAGTAAGAAATTTTAAGCTCTGTACATATGGTTCTTCCATATCAAGCTTTGGTATGCAAGGTTGCCTTCTCCATGTGCATTCCATCAAAGAACTTTTAGCTTAAATTGTCCGTAACTGTTAAGTCCATCTAGACCCATATATCTTAAAGGTATGTCTATTTTGACAACAAATTCTAAACAAGTGTTAACATGTTAACAAGTAGTTAACATGTGAAATTTAAGTGGTATGTGACTAATATGGCCATATCTAGCCTGTGATATAACTTTCACAAGCATTATCTGCTGTATTTTTAGATTAATTTTTCAGATACAGTATTTTGGAAATGGAGTGTTTCCTAAAAATCAATTGAATAAGGTATAAATTCTGTTAATATGATTATGCTGTTAAATAGAGGGATAAAACTTGTGACTAATTAAAGTCATATGGCTTAAATTTTCTCATTTTGAGCAGCTCTTCCCAAGATGAAATTTTATAAAGCTATCAATTTTTCAGCTACATTGCAATGCCAGCTCTGTGATGAGTTAAATTAACAAATTGACAGTTATATTAATAAACTGTCTCCTGAAACAGCAGAGCTGATGTATCTCTAGCTTTCTAATTTACAGATGCTTCCTGTGCTTATCTGTTACTCTGACAAGAGCAATGTATGTCATAGGTCAGTGGTCAAAAATCAAGAAAAGAGAAGAGAAAAAAAAACTATTTAACTTTCTATTGCTTTTCTTTCTGGTTGGACAAACTTGATACAACAGTGTTCCTTTTTTGAATTCAGATTACTGGTAGAACATTCATACTAAACAGTGGAGAAAAATACCTTTTGAAATCTCTCACTTCATCAAGTGCTTTTCCGTAGTAGCTGTACAACTTGTTTTAAAGCTTGTTTTAAAACTTGCTTAGAACTTGTCTTAAGTGTCAATGATATGGACATTCAGTGCTGTGACCCATTTTGAGATGATAGAGATTGTCTGTCAATTCTAAATAAATGCTAGAATTATGTAGATCTATTTTCTAGCAATCGAGCAGAAACAATACAACTCTTCAACAGAAGCATAGGTTACCTGTGTGGTCAGGGAGAAACTGAGCATTCTGTTACCTGGCAGAGCTGCGTAGCTTGAGTTGTGTAGGTACAAACAAAAAGAGCGTCACAAAAAACACTCAAGAATATTATCTTGGTAACAGCTGGGAGCAGGACCTGCAGTATCGCTCCTATCTTATAACCCATAAAGAAATGAGACTCCTCAGACTCCTCATCAGTCACTCTTCTGAGATCCTCTGCACTTAAACACAGTTTCTGATTAGACTTTGGCAGGGTATTTTGACTTAAGGAAGTACTTGGCCTGCTTTGACCAAGTTATAAGGATTCCTACAGGGCAAACTCAGCATTCAGTTTACAATGAAAGATCATGGGATTTATGACCAAAGTATTTATGCATTCATTTATTATTTATTCTTTTATAGCATTCATATGTTATAATTGTTACTGCACTCTGAATAATATCATGGATTATCCATGGATGGATTATCTTCAACTAACAGAAATTCTGTCCTAGCTCATACAAAGTCCATTAGGCATGTACAACATGGCCAAACCATGCTTTCACATTAGACAGATTTATATCTGATTTACTATCATATTGAACATGACATTCTTTTAACATGTGGTGTGTACATAACAGATGGATTTACATACATTGATTTTAGAGTAGTCAAGGTTATACCTTCAACAAGCTTTTTGTTTGCTTGTTTTAACTAACAATTCACAAAATATGGTACATTGATTCTAAAAAGCCAGTTCATGGCTGAAATACTATTTAGATTAATATAACACTTTTCTCTGTTGATTTAGAAGCTGATTTGTATGTGTTTACTTTGGTACTGGTACATTGATCAAGTTCTTAAACTCACTGCTTTTGCAAGCTTAGAATTTTTGTTTTCATCAAAGATGATTTGTGATGGTGCATAAACTTTCTGGTTTGGAGTGCTCAGATTTAAATGTAAGTATGTAGGCTAAATATTGAACAGCCTACCTTGTTTCGTCTCCTCATTCGTATACTGGATATAGGAGTACATAGAGAGGTTAACCTTACCTGAGTTAACCTCTCATGAAGCTCAAGCATTGAACTGATCTTCTTCTCTGAAGAAATAAAGATTCTAAGAAATAAATATTCTAAGATCGTAACAACTGTTACAGCAACGAACACAGAAACAGTATCCATTTATTGAAATCTCATTTTTCAGTATTAAAAATTTTTACATTTATTAGTGTTTAATAGGGAGATTATGTAGATGTAAATTGAAAAACAAAGAGGCTGTCATTATTCACAACAATTTTATATGAAAATAAAATTTTACTTAATATTTCCCCAAAAAAATCTGTGGTGAATGCACTGAAATAATAAAACACAAGACATTTTTCAGGTTGCACAATTTATTTGTTGCACAGACATTCACAGACTGAATATGAAAAAAACCTATATCTTCGTATGAACAACCGAATTCCTCAAACAGGATAAACAGTCATCATGTGCATGATAATGGGGGTCCCATTTCCACTGTCTTTGACACAACATCTTTGCGTGGATCAGGTGTGACTTCTTGAACTGATTTTCTGGTGATTTTCTGTAATTGAGCAGACCCCTTATCCTATGTGGCAACCCCAGGATAGGCATGAGCATTTGTTACAGATTATTTTAAACTATATTCAAAGTATCTCCTACATAGAAAAGACTGAACAGTAACAGGGTTCCTAGGTCATCCTGGTTAACCACCCCAGATGTTAATCAACAGTGCACTCAAGCTGGCAAATAGCATCATTTAGATGGCCTATGCACAGCAGGAACCTCCTGGGGAAAATCTCTAGGTCTATCCTATTTATATACGTACAGCCTTGACAGACAGATGTATCACAGTTTTAAATACAGATTAGTCTAGAGTTTCTCCTTTATACAGTAAAAATATCATAAATTTCTTAGATCTTGCAACCCTGGGAAGTTACAAGTGACAAATTTTCAGAATAAAAAAAATTCTATTACATTAAAGCGAAGTACTCACCTTAAAGCTCAGGAACTTGTTTTTTTCTAAAAAATAATCAAGATTATGAAGTACTTTTAAAATATTATTAAAATAAGACATGGTCCTGGAAGGTTAAAATATCTAACTGATACAACTTTACAGATTGCTCATTGCATCCTTCTGTGATAAGAGATCGACTCCCCTTGCATCTCCCATGTCACAGAGTATTAGATAGCCTGAGTATTTGCCTGCTAACAGGACCTCCTTCTCTCAGTCCTGACCAAATCCAGAATATTAGGATACTATCTTGGTAATTCAACAGACTTACATTAGACAACAAGAACAATTCTGCTCTCTTTATTTCTTACCTGAGGAACCTGTTCCTGGGCATTCCACTACTTTACTCAACTGCAGTTTGTTTCTTACTTGCAAAATAATAATGATAATAATCATAATTATAATAATCATAATTATAATAATCATAATCATAATTGTGGGACGATTACTGAGGGTAAAAACATAACAGTATGGAAATTATAGGGGAAAACACAATTCCTACTCCCTGGATGGAATGCAATCAGCAAGTCCAAGCTCCCAGAGAGAATACAATCTAAGGGGTACTAAAAGGAAGGTGGAGCAGACTGGAGGTATCTCAGCCAGGCTCTGTTGAAACCCTTGCAAAAAAGGAAACTCAGTGGTACTTTATAAATAAAATAAAACCACCAGCAATCCTTGAACCTTACCCTGTCACAATTTTATAAATAAAGAGTGTTATTCTGTAAACTGTTATTGTGACTCCTTCAAGGGCACTGGCCATTGCTGGCAGCAGATAAAGGTGAGGAGACCCAGGAGGGGGTTTCTCTGTTTGGCATGTGACCCTGAACAGTCAGTCAGTCAGTCAGTCAGTCAGTCAGTCAGTCAGTCAGTCAAATCCTGTGAACTGTTCAGTGCAAGGTCCCCATAACAGGCCACTGACAGACTGGTCAGGAGCAAGGGTCTCGGCTTTCTTGGGGTGCTGACAGACTAATGAAACTCTAAGGGTTTGAGTATATCTTTCCTTTTCACATGCCACTAGGAGACTGGATAGTAGGTTTAGGGAATGCAAACTCTTCTGAGAATGATAACTATACTATAGTTAAAGAGAGGTTTGTGTTTGTGGAAATGGAATTTGAAATGCCTTCTTCCGGTAGCTGATGTACAGTAACACACCACATACTATATGCTCCTGTTTTCTCTGAAATACTGAAGTAGTGAAAGTAGAGGTAAAAAATGGCTTGCAATTTCATGAGTTCTGTAGTCATCAAAAGGAAGGAAATCACCTGGGTAGCCACTCAGAACTATTTGCATTTTACATGACCAGGTGACTTATGTTTAGTCTCCAGGTGACAGTAGTTCTTGCCCATTCTTTTCCCATAAGGAACAGGTCCAAGGCTAATCAATGTTTCACACTTATCTGACATCTTGAACATGTTGTCCCAAAATAAGAGTTGAGAATTTCTTTTTCTTGTTGCTATATCTCTCATCTGATTTTATCATTCTAATTACTTATTACTGTATTTATCCCAATTTATCATTAGTGTCTCAAAATCTGCTACATTAATACCACTGGCAGAGCTTGACAGTAACAGACCAGTTGTAGCAATACTTTTGAACGTGAACGTCAGTTGCCATGACCAGGAGTGAGAGCACTAGCTCACTTTATGCTGGTCAGTGAGAGGCATGTGAGATGTTACACTGTTTTCACCCATGATGACAAGGATCTTGACCAGATCTTGAGAAAGTCTGGAATTAAGCGGTTCCTAACTGTCCTCAACAGAAATAGGTCTGATCTAACACTGTATTTCTGCTGACTGTATTGTGATAAGTGTGCACAAAAAATCATTCCACAAAGTTCTTCACTACTCATAACTTTTCCAAATGATTGGGATTCATTAGCTGTGCTGACCTGTCTATTCAAAGGGTGGAGACAATTTTCTAGGAGTAATCTAACATGCCATCAAGGTCTGTTTCAGAGGAAAGAGCATTACCTTAAAGAAAAAGTAAGTAGATAAATTTCTCAGGAACAACCTGATACTCACGCCTGACATAACAGTCCAGTGAGTAAATATTGCATGTCAGAAATGGCAAAGTTTAATTCATTCTGTGCTCTACACAGTAGCAATAAACTGGGCTGGGAATGAGGGGTGGAAATATGCAAGGAAGCATGTGAAACCACAAGTCTAGAAGGAATATAGATACGAGACTGTGGTGTCTAATTGTATGAGTACTCCCACAACAAATGAAAGATGATATTTAAAAAAAATATTTCCAATATAATCAAACCAGCTACATCACAGCAGACACAGAAAGAGATTAGTGCAGTGTAATAGCTACACATTAAGCAGGCTTGGACGTTCTTATGCAAGACATAAGTGTATTTATTCCCTATATATGTTCATATTAGAATTTTATAAATAACTCTGCATTATTAAAACACATGCATAGTCTCCATAGGAACTGTTTCTGGTTTGGGTGTATTATAAATGTCAGTGCGTTCTCTCACAGTCCCAGCTGATTGCTATGTACAGTGACCTTTTGCGTTTTTATAGACCCCTACATGCAGCAATCATTGCTAGTGGGAGTTTATGTGTTTACCTGAAGTCAACATTGCCAGAAAAAAAAAGAGATTTAAAAACTACTCCTTCTAAAAATGTTAACTTAGAAATGGCTAAGACAGTCAGTAAATATATCACAAAGATGTATTCATCTCTTTCTCCCCTTCCTTTTATTAGAAAACCTGAAAACTAAATGCTAACTTTGGTGAACTGATTGCAGATGTTAACATCTCAGAATAAATGTAAGAGAGGGAGGGGTAAGTAATCTATTTATGTAGTTTATCTTACAGTTTTATATCTAGTGGGCTTTTTTAACAAGTGAGAAACATCTACAATGCTATAGCTGTAATATATATATATATTCGTTTATGCTGCAAAGAAATGCATAATGGGAAATCCTAGAACATGGACAGGCAATCATGCTGGATATTATAATTAAAAAGTCTTGTTAATATGTGCAGCATTTTGTATCTAGAATTCTATTACTTAACAATTGTGTCTCTATGTGGAGGGCTCGTTTGAGAGTTGGAGGTGTGACTGCAGCAATACTCCCAGAGCACAGTGGGAACAGATTTTCAGCACTGGCCCCTTATTTCCCCAGCAGTCCCTAGGGTGCAAGCAGAGGAGGAGGGGAGAGAGGATTAATTCTCTGCCATGTTGTTCCACCTGGCTTTACTTACAAATTTTTCAAGGAGGCAAATGTAACCACTTCCCACTACCTATACTAAGTGGCTTCAAGGAATAAAATTTCCCTTTCTCATCTACACTAATACCCACAAGTTTGGGGCTCCTGTCACCCTTTGTGAAAGCATGAGTCAAATGTGGGGTCAGTCAAAGGTGATGAAAACATGAAAATCAAACTGTCACTTCCCAATTGGAAGAAATTCAGAATCTGTTAATTCAATATTTTTCCTGGTAGGAAACATTTCACTACAGATTGCTGATACCAGTTATAATGCTGTTTAAGACTGTCATAGCAGAGACCTTGGCAGGACTCCAGTCCCATAGAACAATAAATGTAATGCTTGTGTCAGAAAATTACAAAAATTATAAGAATATTAAACCAACATTATTATTTCCCCTCCTAAATCTGTCAGTAATCATTATAGTAACAAATTAGTCATGTTTCTCTTCAGGAAAGCTATGAACATGTGAATCTTCTTTTTAAAAATCTAACTCTGAGCCATTTTATAATTGCACTAAGACACTCCAAGGCATATGTCACTGTGCCTCTGAGATGAGCATTATCTCACAGCAACACACACCTTGTCATGTATTATTTATCACACTAAAGTGTCTTGTAATTTTCATTAAGAGCTATGTCTAGCTTTAAGAAATAGGGACATACTTCATTTTAACTGTTTCAGTGATAAAATACTTTTCAAACTTTGTATGCAGATATGAAACTCTGGATATTGACAACAAAGAGTGCCATTTTCACTAACGTTCTGCAAAAGACATAAAGAGGAAAAAAAAAACCAAACAAATCTTTCCTTCACCTGGGAATGGCAACAAACACTCTGCTTCTCTACGTGAAAAAAAAAAACCTTTCCACTGGCTTCACACACTGTACTGTCCCCTGGGTCTCCTTGTCATCTTTTCCTTGTGTCGTGACAGATGCAGCACATGATAGATGACTGTTGCCTAGATGTAGGCCAGTATTCACTTGGAGAAAAGCAGATGGGTGAGGATACCTAAGGGGCCAAATCTGTCTCATATTTGAGACCAGCCTCTCGTCCTTAAGCAATTGCAAAAGACACTCCAAGGCTCCCCTGCCTATAAATTAGGCAGTGCTGGGAAATAAACCTCACTGTTTAAGGTCAGTTATTTCTACAAGTCATTTGTACTTCTAGACTGTTGGAGAGCTTCCTAGCTTGGTGCTGGCTGGGTTTTCTCTCCCAAAGAGGAGCAAGGCATTATTTGAGGATGTGCAGGGCCTGGGGAGTGTAAGAGCTGTATTCCCACTCCACTGAGAATCAGCAAAAGCATAGTGGAATAGGTAAAGACTGTAACATGCCAGTGGGCATGAGTAAATGCTCTCAATCTGTGCTGGTTTTACTGTTCTTTCGGATTTTCACTCATTTACTCAGTCACAAGCAAGTAGTAGGAAACTTTAATCAATGTTTAGGATTTATGAAATTTTTGTATGTTGATTACATTTCAAAAAGCTGTGTAAAATATTATGAGAAATTTCAATAGTAAAATTCATTGCATCTCCTCTAATGCTATAGAGGGTTTTCACAGTTTCTAAGAATTTAAACCAAATGAACAAACAAACAAAAAACAACACTGCCCCTCCCGCCTGCGGCTTTTTTAGCTTCTTTATCTGCTGTATAGTCTTGTTTTGGGAATTGGAAGTTGTACTGCATTAATTTTAATCTGCACATCATCAAGTTAAAAAAAAATCTGAGATTATAATTTTATATGGATTTCTGCCTGTTTTCTTTAGCTAAATTGTGTGAGCAGTGCTAGAACAAACCCACAAAAGAGTTTTATTTCTGTTACTTCTATTTCATATAACCTTACTTCCCATGGCTAATAGGTGATGAGAACAAATTTTAGGGTACCGCTGATAAAAAAGCTTTGTATATTCTTCACTTTAACTAATAATTCAATGTAACAGACATACTTACTAGGAATTTCCCATATACCCTGAAAGACATGTTAAAAAATGGATTTAAGGGAAAGAAGACGACAACTGAAGCAAAAATTTTTCACTTTGATTAGGGATTTTAGGTGATCACAGAGGTGAATTAAACAAAATTTGAGAGGGAGATTCAGTATTTTAATCGAGGAATGAAAGAAAATGTGTCTCAAACATTACTGTAACTGAAAGCAAATAGAAGATCATTTGGGCTGTTGTCTAGGTATGAAGTGAATTAAGACCACAATTCTTTAGGGTGGGGTGGGATAGTGTTTGTTTATTTTAATATTTTTAGATAGCCTTAATTCCGCTGCCATAGAATACTCTGTATATTCAAAGGTAATAGTTATATCATCAAAGTAAAAAAAGAGCCTTGTAAGCTTAGCTCATTGCTGATGAAACACTTTAAAATAAATCACAAAAAAAAAAAAAGGGATTGTACTCACTGTGGTACAAAAGTTTCCACATGACAAAGTAACTTAATAACTTTAGCTGCTTAATTATGTCACCACTGTATGGAAAAGCCTCCTATACAGATAAATTATAGAGCATTACTTTAGTTTCCAGTGCAGAACAGCTTCCATCTTGTATGCAATTAAACAGATTTGTTCTCAGCCATGCAACCAAAGCATGAAACCATATTCCTCTTTCCAGCAACAGATGTTGTTTGAAAGAGTTACAGCAAGAACTGTATTCTCAGAATAACTATTGGTCTGTGATATCTCACTACTAGCCATTTAACTGTGAAACAAATGGGGTTTAAAGTGTGCCCTCAGAGATACAATCAAGATCTATTTCATAGCAAG
Organism: Platysteira castanea; assembly: GCA_013397175.1. Taxonomy (NCBI): domain Eukaryota; kingdom Metazoa; phylum Chordata; class Aves; order Passeriformes; genus Platysteira; species Platysteira castanea. The sequence goes on along the minus strand of VYXC01010333.1, from coordinate 1,124,233 downwards.
AAATATCTCAAGTATCTAAATATTATAAAAGGGCTAGAAAATAAACTGGTTTAAGTAATTCATATTTGAAAACTTCCTCATTAATACTCTTACCGTGGTGACAGAACAGTCACGATATTTCACAGCAGAATATAGAACTTTAGATTAATTGTTGATTCAGGAATTTTTACCTATGCATATCATGCAAAATATCATTTCCATCTTCTGAAGTGTTAAAAAAATTCGGTAGATGCAGCACTTTGCGATATGGTTTAGTGGCCATGATAGTATTTGGTCTAGGTTGGGTTTGATGATCTTGGAGGTCATTTGCAACCTTGATAATTCTATTCTATGATTCAAATAAAACTAAAGAAATATAATCTTTGTTTTTAAATTTTTTATTTTAGGAACAGCATAGTGATATGCTTGGTATCTGTGAAACCTCCATCATATTTTACCAGCGCTCAGAAAGCTGCACTGAAAGATCAAATATTAGTGACACATGCTACCATTCACACTCTTAAATGTCATCTCTCTTGAAGATTTAAATTCCCACAATCCTCATAATTTTGATTTTAAATGACTCAGCTATGTGCTATTAGATATACAGGTTTTGTTGGGTTTTTTTCCCTTCCCCAGTTAAACATACTTGAATTTAGTATTTCTGAAGGCTGCATGTAAACCCAGAAGGCTGATATTTTATAATTAAAACATGATGATGAAGGTACCAACATGCAAGTTTTCCCCTGCAGTTCACACAGCTTGGTGTTGTCATTAGAACCTCTTTTGACAAAAAATTCCTCAAAGGTTGTAGATTTTTCTGAAGAATGGTTTTCTTGGAGGCAGTGGGAAAACTTGTTGGTTTCAAGCAGGACAGATTTGTGTGTATGGAGCAGTAGAGGAAACTTACTATTTATGAAGTTTTGCATATTTACGAAGTTATTTTCAAAAGGCAGACTTCATTTCCAACACTCTGTCATGATCTCCCTTCTGGATTAGCTACAGCTCATTATGAAAAATGTGTGACATCTAAGGACTCAGGTGAAAGAAGAGAATGAGCTCATTAAGCTTCTGAACTAAAAGTCCTTAAGGAGAGACAAAACCAATTTAAGGTTTCGTGGCGTTCACATACCACATTTTATTTCAGTTCATTAATGAAGAATATTTCAGTATGCTATGAATCAATACAAAAATTAGAATGTCACTTTTATTTATTTAATCTTTCAATGTTATAGAGAATGAATTTTCCATTAAAAAATATTAACACTTTGGGTGAAGAAAAAAGAGGAAAAATGCCCAAACTGCTGAGCAAAAGATAGAATGAAATTATTTCTGTGATTTGGTGCAGGAAGTTCCCTGAAATACATATAGAAACCCAATGTATGACCTTGTTTTTTAAAGTTACTTTTCCATTTAAGGATTAAATTTATCTTATGAAAGATCGAAATTATATTTGTATAAATACTGTTTACAAGACAAAATTTTTCTTTGTTAGAAGTTTCCTAGCATTTTTTCTAGCATTTTCTAGAATGCTACTTTCCACAGATGACATCTTAAGTGATACATGTAAATCAAGCAGACCAAAAACCCATACCCCACACCAATCCTCTCTTTCAATCAACCTTCTTGATTTTAAAATGTGTGCAGCAAGTATTTAATGTTTTTTATGTCTGTATCATGTATCTGATGGAAGATAAATAATGTGCTTTACTTAGATATAAGAAGATTTTGAGGAATTTGAGAATGGCCTCAGAAAGAATACAACTTCGTAGTCTTAATATAAAACAAGTGGTTTATGTTATTATCGCTCAGTGTAAGAGTGCTAATGTTAACTGTGTATTGTACAAATAAGTCAGCTATTTAAAGGAGGCTGTTTAAGACTAATTTTAATGTTGCTTTAAGGACAAAGGTAATAAAATTCTTATAAAACATGTTGAAAGCAAAAAAATGTAAATACTGACCTTTGATTTATTGAGTTATAATTCTTATGAAAACAGGATTTCTTAATCTTAATGAAAGCTTACAACTGAGAAGAGAATTCAAAGATGATTTAAAATAATAATGAGTGCAGTTGAACTGATGTTTTCTATGTATGCTGGAGATTTTTATGGAAGTCAGGATGCTGGTTATTAATGGAGAAACAACAGTGCCTTGTCTAAATGAACCAAGAAATGCTGTTTTATAATCTTCATTTACAGTCATTCAAAAGGCTGTATGCTATGCACAATGTTAAAGTGATGATCCTCACTTCCATTACATATGTTTAAGCCCTGAAAAGTGTGATAAAATATAATATCATGAGATGGAGATTTGCAGGAAAGGGTGTCTTGCTATAATGCTTTCTAGAGGGTTTTCAAACATCATTCACTCTATCTAGTAGACAGATTACTGCATTTCCCTATAGATGGAAAACAAAATTCCAATTTGAGAGAAAGTATGCAGACTGAAACTACTCATTATTGACAAATGTGAAGAGCTGGGTCTCCTCCTAGGATTACACATGAGGAGTGGATGACTTTTGTGACCTTTTTACATTTTGATGTAATGAAAGTTTGAGTTCATAACAGCGTGACTGGAGCCACTTGACAATTGTAATGCACTTTGTGAGTGAAAGGTAGTTAAGAAATATATCTGGAGAAAAAGAATTTAGTTGGCCTTTTGTTCAGTCTGAAATCACCAAAGTTTCTGCCAAGCTTTTATCTATAAAGACGAGGGCATTCAGTCATATACTTTCTCAAAAGTAAAGTTTTTCCTCAGGGGTGGTTTTTCTGATATTGTAGTTTGAGGTCTTGATAGCAGAATCTTTTGAAGAACCCTGTGGCATATTTTGAGGACATAATGAGGAAAAATATTTTCCTTTTTAAGCTTGAGAGCTATGGCAGAAAAATAGTCAAATTTGTTTCATCTCTGTTACCTTTTACTGACTGATAGATAATATAATTGTCAAAGAAAGATCTTCAATGCTATCCTTTCCACATCTCTCTTCCTCAAGTTTTCAGCCAAACAATCAGAACTTAATCCTTTAAGAAAATATGCCCTCTGGTCATGGTATTTCAGAGATCAGCTTATTAAAGACTCCTTTTGAACATAACCCTAGAGAGCAACAGGTAAGGAAGTTCCTCAGACCTGACAATCTTACCAATTTGATTTTGTAAAACCATGTGCTGCCTACCAGCAGTACACAGCCAATCTGTATCACAGTTAAGACCACATGATACAGGCTTAAAAATGCGTTTTGAAGCAAATACTTAAAAAAAAAATCCTTCATGGCAGAGTGAAATAAAATTTGTATTTAAAATAGTTGCTCTAAAATTATAAGGGTCTGAATTTGAAAAAGAAAGGATCTTACTGCTACAGGAAATTATTTAGGCGACTTTATAAATTTTAGACAATTCTTCATTCTAAAGAGAAATTTAATAGAACAGTGAATAAGCCAGTACATGTGACAGGATTAACATGGGAAATGATATGTTCTTGCATAACAGGTATATTATTGGGGAAACTCTAAGAAAATACCGCACAGCTGTGTAGAAGGGGCTTGAAGGGGATGTGGAGAAATACCTCCAAATGATCTTGGGAGGCTAAAGTAAGCCTGCTTTTTAAAAAATGCCTTCAAGGACCAAGAGATGTTACATCTTGTGGCAGTTCGCCTTGGTCAGTTGCCAGATGTCCATGCAGTCCTTCTCTCTCTCTCTCCTCAACAGGATTGGCAGGGGAAAATCAGATGTAAAAAATCCCTCATGGGTCAAGATAAAACCAGTTTAGTTAGAAAAACATAGCCTGCATTACAATGAAAGCAGAAAGAGAAATTAATTCATTATTTCCCATTGTTCGGCAGATGTCCTGCCACTTCTGGAATTTGGGAAGCTGTGAGTGTAGCCTGGTAGGCAACTAAGCCCCACAAAGCTCACACCACACCCTGGAATGGGGAAAAGAATTGAAAGTATAAAAGTGAGTAAATTTGTGGGTTGAGATAAAGACAGCCTAATAGGGAAAGAAAACCTGCACTTGCAATCAGATCAAAAAAAGGGATCCATTCATTACCTGCATTTGGCAGACAGGTGTTTAGCTATTTCCAGGAGAGCAGGGCCTGCTGTATGTACCATCATACGTAACAGCTACTTGGGAAGGCACACGTCACCACTCTGAATATTCTGTGGGTAACATGAGACTGAAATTGAGGGAGAAATAGACATTGAATTTGTTTCTAAGCATTTGTTACTTTGTTGGAAAGCAGAGCAAAAACATCTGCATCCCTTGCAAAGGTGCCTGAACCACTGAGTTCCAGTGTCTCACAAGAAATTCTTCATTTGAATCTACAGGGTGAATCCCATCCTTTTTTTTTTTTGCACACTTTCATGATGCAAAGGACCCAGTTCCTCAGAAACAGAGTATCACAGTATCATTGACATTGAAAAGAACATCTGGAGGTCGTCTTGTCCAGCCCTGTGCCTCAAGCAGGGATGCCTAGAGCCAGTTGTGCAGGACGATGTCCAAGCTACTTTTGAATATCTCCAAGACTTCACAACCTCTCTGGCAACCTATGCCAGTGCTTGGTCACCCTCACAATTAAAAATTGTCTCCTGATATTCAGAGGAAACCTCCTGTGTTTCAGTGTGTGCCCATTGCCTCTGGTCCTGTCACTAGTCACCACTGCAAAGAACCTGGCTGTGTTCTCTTTGCACTCTTCCTTCAGGCATTTGATATGCATTGATTTTTGCACCCTCCTGAGCCTTCTCTTCTTCAGACTGAACAGTCCCAGCTCTCTCAGCCTTTTGTCTTATCAGAGATGCTCCAGTCTCCTCATCATCTTCCTGGCCCTTAACAGGAGCCTCTGCAGTAAGTCTGTGTATCTCTTGTAGTAGAGAGCCCAGAACTGGACCCAGCACTGTGGGTGTGGCTTCATCAGAGTTGAGTAGAAGGGAGGGATCACATCCTGCTGGCAATACTTTGTCCAAAGCAGACCAGGATATCAATCACCTTGGCAGGAAGGACACAGCACTGGCTCATGTTCAGTTTGGTGTTCAAAAAGACATCCAGGTCCTTTTTTGCAGCACTGCTTTCCAGGTGGGCGATCTGCAGCATATACTGGTGTGTGGAATTGTTCCTTCCTAGGTGCAGGACTTAGCACTTTCCATTGCTGAACTTCATAGGGTTCCTGTCAGCCCATTTGTCCAGTTTGTGGAGGTCCCTCTGGATGATAGCGCTACACTCTGGTTTGTCAACTACTCCTCCAAGTTTTACTCCACCAGTAGACTTGCTGAGGGTACACACTCTGTCCCATCATCCAGACCATTATTGAAGACCTTGAACAGGGTTAGTCACTGTATTCCAGTGATACTGTATTGCAGTCACTGTATTGGCCTCTGGAGTATTGGTTATTGGCCTCCAGCTAGACTTGTAGCACTGAACAGTGCCCTCTGGGGCCACCACTCAGACAATTTTCCGCCCACTTTGCTATTTGCTCATCCAGTCTGTACTTAATCAGCTTGTCTATCACGATCTTGTGGGCGGACTGTGTCAAAGGCCTTACTGAAGGCAAAGCAGACAATGTCCAAGGCTCTCTCCTCGCCTATCAAGCCAGTCACTTCATCGTGGAATGGTATCCGCAGGTCAGTCAAGCATGACTTCCCCTTGGTGGATCCATGCTTAGTTCTTCTGCCTGTTTCATTTAATTGAAAAATTTTTCCGGGATTAGTTGTTTCATCACCATCCCAGGCACTGAGATAAAGCTGGTAGGCTCCTTCTCACCCTTTCTGAAGAGAGAGTGACATTTGCTTTCCTCCCATCTTGCATTTCTCCCGGTCACCTTGATCATTCAAGGATTGTCAAGAATTTCCTTACAATGACATTTTCCTGCTCCCTCAGAGCAGACTTACATACATTCAATTTGCTTAAGTATTCCCTGATCTGATTCTCTTCCACCAGGGATACTTCCAACATTTCCGCCTGGTCTTTGAGGCTTAGATTCCTGAAGACCGGGCTTGCTAATGAAGAATGATATGAAGGTAGCATTCAGGATCTCAGTCCTTTTCATGTCCTCTGTCATCACGTCCCTTGGATCCAAATTATCCTTAGCTTTCTTTTTTCTTCTTATGTACTTATAGAAGCCCTTGCTATCCTTGAAATCTCTGGCCAGGTTCAATTACAGATAAGCTATGGTTTTCCTAAGTGTTTGTTTGACAGTGTCTTTATATTCCTACTTACTAGGCTAACTCTCCCTGCCTTCACCCTCTGTATGCTTCCTTCTTATATCTGAGTGTTTTCAGGAGTTCTGTGTTCCCCCACAGAGGTGTCTTGGCCTTTTGTTCTTATTTCCTGCTCCTTGGGATGGGCCACTCTTGCCTGGACGAGGCAAACTTTTGAAATCTAACAGCTTTCTTGGGCCCCTCTTCTCTCCAGGGTCTTATCCCATGGTAGTCTACTGAGCAGATCACTGAAGAGACCAAAATCCAATCCTCTGAAGTCTAGTGCTGTGATCATGCTTTTTGCTCTGTTCCCTCCTCTCAGGATCCTGAACTCCACTATCTCATGGCCATTGTAGTTAAGTCTGCCTTCACCCTTCACATCCCCAACAAGCCCTTCCTTCTTTGTGAGCCTGAGAACCTCCAAAACACTCCTCCTTTCTAGCCAATCTTTTACTTGGGTCAGGAGGTTGTCTCTGATGTGCTCCAAGAACCTCCTGGATTGCTTACATCATGCTGTGCTATCCCTCAAGTTCCCCGCAGGGACAAGGACCTGAAAACATGAACTTGCTTTTAGCTGCCTCTAGAAGGCCTCAGTCACTTGTTCTTGCTGAGCAGGTGGCCCGTGTCACTGCAGTGTCATCCTGAGACATACATATGACACTACAGTGTCACATGCCCGTACTCACACCTGTCCTCTCTGCAATCCTTACCCATAAGCTCTCAGCTGGTTTATCACCCACCCCAAGGCAGAGCACTATGCATTCCAGCTGGGCAAATGGAAACTTCACCTCCTTGTCTTCCCAGCCTGGTTCTTCCCAAGGAGTTTTACAAGGAAAAAGCTCATATAGAAATTCATGCAATGGTTTCAGGTGATGGGTTGGAAGTTTGGGGTTTTTTGGAGGGAGTGGAGTGTTCATTTTGCTTTTGGTGATTGTTTTTTGGGGTTTGTTTGTTTCCTCGTGGAGTGGGGGGGGTGTTTGGCAAATAAATTTTAGTTGATTTATTAACCCAATATAAAGATATTCTTACAGTAGGAAGGACTATGAACAGACACAAATTATGAACACTAAAAATGAAAGCCAAGAATACTAATTTTAGATGTGCTTGCCACTTGCTTTAAAAAGAGCTGTGGGTAGTTGGAAGTTCAGATTTCCAAGATCTATTTTCATACTGTAATCTCAAAGGTCTTTTTTTTTTTCCTGTGCAACTAATTTCCATGTTATTTTTTTTCTGACAAATGGTAAATACCAAACTATATATTTCTCCTTTGTAGGAAAAATGGTACATATTTTTCATGTAGACATAATTCTCTGCATTTACAAGAGTAGCAAACTCAGAATGCATTTTAATAGAGAAAATAAAGGATTGTGAAAAATTTGGCACAGTTTCACTGCACAAGAATCACAATAAGAATATGAAATAAGAAGTCTGAAACAGTTTCAGCAGTTTGGAAAGTTTCTTCATCCTTTTTTGAAAAAAGAAAAAAAATTCTATTATTTACTTTCAATGAAATGGATAAATCAATATGCAATGCAGAGAAAGATCTGAATTATATCTCCAATCTCAAAGGTTTCTAATTTAAATATTGGTCAAACCATCTATGAAGCTGTTTTGAGTATTTTAATTGCAATTATGAAATGTACATAACTCATCTCAAAATTTTGACATACTGTGGCTCAAGTAACTGCAATTATTCAACTTTTTTTTTCTATTTATTTGCAGTCAATAAATGCCTTTACTAAGTCAGAAAATGTGTATTAATATAGCACAAACAATGCTGCAACGTAAATGCAAACCCTCAGAAAAGGATATTAAAACAAGCTCAATAGTCCTTAACTCAATCAGGTTAAAACTATATTGCTAAATGTATGTACAACGGGATTTGTTTCAGAAATTAATGCAGCAACATCATTTCGCATGATAACAATATGATTAATTTTAATATTGAGCATGGATTTTTCCAAATGAAGAAACTGAAAGTTTCATAGATAACAAGTGTATGAGAGAAAAATGGAATCTTAGAGAGTGGAGTTACTTGATATATGATTGTACAATTTGAATTTTTTAAAGTGGGATATGGCATTTGAGGTTTGGTTGGGTTGGGTTTTTTGTATTGGTTGGTTGGGTTTTTGTCTTTATGAAAGACAGAAATAGGGTTGTTTTACCTAGCATATACAAGAGTTTGCATAGATAGCAAAATTTAAAAACCCAGAAAGATACAATGGTTGTTAATAGACCAAAACTTTACAAATAATACTGTATTTACCACTTCAGCTGGAAGGTGTTTTGACAGAACATAAACGAGCCATCTTCATCTTGCCTACCTCAGAGGCAACAGTTCTAACAACAGGGAAGTGAATGCAATAAAAACTCATTGTGGGAACCTCATGCCATTCTAGAAGTGTCAGTGGATGGTGCAATTCAAAGGCAGCATAGCTCAAAATCTTTGTATGACCATACTTAAGATCTGAGGGCTCAGCTCCTCATTTGTGAGTTTAAACAACTAAATTAATTACCATATTTTCACTCACTTCAAGCATTAGAATGTGGAAGATTGAGGTAAAAACTGCTTGGGGTGTACAAAGTTGTCAATTTGACTCTATTTTTAAGTTTAAGAAATAAAATTAAACTAAATATTTCCAGACATTCAATCCTGCCATACACATGCAACTAGATTCAATTATTGCTGCCTGATAGTGTTCACAATTTAAGCTTTTTTATAATTGTAACATCAGCCCTGATTAAATAGATTTAAACTTAGACCACTACACAGATGAACTAATCTCCAACTTGATTGGATCTTCACAAAAAACATCGTCATGTAAAAATTAATATCTAAAAATTTCTTCTGTTTTTCTTCAGATGATCTTTTCATGTTGCATTCTGTAAAAATGAAAATGCCATGTTTGATATTTTTGCTTTGGTATTTTCTATTTCCTACTTAATATGGAATAGGTTTTGTGAGACCAACTTTTATTTATCTATAAAATACATTAAAGATTTTCGTAACTAACATTTTTTTGATCTAGTGTTTATATGATCATATATAATGAACAAGACTTATTGTGTGATAAGTTGATTTAGCAATGCTGTTTTTCTAAAATGAATAATTTCTTGCATTTCATTGGTTATGTACCTTTTGAAACAAAATTAGAATAAAATAAAAGACGTGGTAGCTAGATGTAAGAGAGGATCTCTGTTTCTTTAAAAATCAATAATTATGAAGAATTTATATGCAATTTTATAATTCTAAGATGTTTAAATGATCTCCACAATAAGAAATAAAAAAACTAAATTACAAGAATTCAGAATAGCACATATCATTTTATCAGCATTTTATCCATATTTTGCAAGTAAATGAAAATCATTAGGAGAGCAATCTGATTGTACATGATTTTGATATGATAAACTCAAAATGAGTGATTTTGTGATCGCACAGACACCAGATATAATTTGATTTCTATGATTGTCTTTAGCATGATAGTTACAGGTACAATACACAGCTTTTTTTGGTATTTCTGCCCCATGTAACTGTCATAAAATCATTAATTTTCAAAGTCTTTCAGCAGCTTCAGTGTAAAATATGATTTTGTGTTTGTAGCCCTGTGGTCAACTTCATAGCTCCTCTTCTCTCATACCTTTTCTTTTCAAAGGCACTTCTGATGATTTCAAAATTGATAAAGTCTAATCGTGCTGGTAGAGGAAATAGGATCTGAAGTCCAAAATCATCTTCTGTGACTGTATAAAGAACAATCCTCTGCCACATGTAGGCTATTAAGGGAAAAAAATATTTTTTGTCTTATTTTCTCCATGTTCGCACAGCCCAGAAGTGATTTACCTGAGAAAGAATATTTTAATAATACTTTTTTTTTTTGCTAGTGTTTACCATGGCATTCATGAACATTGATCACTCATTTCAGTAATTCTGTAATATAGGCCCTAAATTGAAAGTAGGAATAAGAGAAGAGGAAAAAATCTGTTTAAATGACCCTCGAAGAGGGCAAACACTATTTTAGCCAGGTGTGTTTGGTAAATCCCATGTCGGAACATTTAATTTCTCTTGATCACTAGAGTCTTCAAACTGCTTTGTCATTTTCATTTTCACACTTTTTAATTGCTTTTGTTCTGAAATTTGTCCTTTCCACCTTCTACAGTCCCTTTGTGTGTGCTTTTGGACTGTGTCTAACTTGGCTTAGAACCTGAGTGTTATAAAAGGGCAAATCATAAAAGAGAAGCTTGGGCAACAACCTCTGGCCGAGATTCTGTTTAAATAGGCTGTAGAGACTTGTGAGATGTCATGAGATAGAAAAGGAAGTGTAGTACTCCTAAAACTATGGCTAGTGGGTAGAAAAAATGAATTTTTCTTAATATGTAAAGGCAGTTCAGAGTGAAAGCAAAGACAAAGAGCCAGGCTCTTGAGTTAAATGATCTGCATGAGCAGGCAAAGGAACACTGGAATATTATCTGACAGGTACTAGAAGTCATAGAAGCCAGTATTACTTTAAAAGGCTGAAAATGCCAATGTTCCCAATCTTTTTATCAACATGTCCTTCATTTAAGAAATTATTGTTTTAATTATTTTTAATAATTTTCTCCTTCATTTGTTTATAGCGTTTCCAGCCTTCTCTATTGTCTCCACTGTGGTATAGAGATAAAAGAAGGCACAGCTACTAGTGTCTAATTGTGTTTGACATGTAACCCACATCTTACAATAATTCTTCATTGCTTTTCTTACCCATCATCACCTTGCTAATTCCATACTTCAGAATCTTTGAGAGACCAAGTATGCTGTACATCCGAAATTCCCACTGCTGCAGTTGATAGGAACTGCAGTGTGTCTCAAATATTACTTATCTAAAACTTCTGCAGGGTACCTCAAATAGATTGGTGAACTGCTGTCTAATGTTCAGGTCTGGAAATACTGATATATATTTTTAAGGATTTAATCAAGTCAATGTGGTAGCACACCCATGAGTAGAGTCAGTGAATACGGATGAGTGGAGTTATAGGGACTAACTTTTTTGCCCTACCATTTCCCATACAAATGATTCCTCTTGAAGAGACTACTCTGTCTGCTAGAGGTAGGAATTATCAGAGATCATGCACTGCTGTCCTCCACAGAATTTCTGTAATGTACGAATCAAAAAATAAGGTATGGAAGGAAATGAGATTTATATTTTACAGTTTGGGATCACCAAGGATATAGGTTCAAATCTTTACAATGAAATTTTTATATTAAGCAGTACTGATATTACAGGCTAAATAAAAAAGCTGAAGAAAAGTCAACTGCTCTAGAACTGTCTTCCTAAGCATCCAACGTGGACATTATCTATGTAGCAAAATGGAAAGTTAGTTGGCAGTTTTGCTTTTGTGTTCCCAACTATTTACACAAAGGCTGTTTGGTTTGCTTTTTAGAAAAACACTCCCTGCAGAGTATCAGTGAAAAACATATGTTCAGTAAAAGATGTTTTTAGAAAAAAACTGTGCTTTTTCACTTAGAAGTTGTTACTAAGGAAATAAAAAAAAAAAAAAAAGTCCTTCAAAGTTACTCCATGAGCAAATATAAACATGCAATGCCTTCTTTTGAGGAAAGCCTGCAATGATCATTATCATCCTTATAAATAAGTATGTTTACTTAAATTTGCAGTAACCAGTCAAGAAAAATATCAAAGTGTAATGTTATGTTCATTAGCCAAATTTACCAAGCTGGCAATGGTGAGTTTAAGGACAGCCTTGGATCATCACTGTTTCATAATCAACACTACTTAAATTGGTGGATTTCAGCCTCACCCACATTCCTCTGAGATGCATTTCCCTTGCTGGATTCCTGAGGCATGTGGACAAGCAGAAGTTGGCATTTCTCCTTCTGTCCATGTGAATGGATGCATAGATCTACTTGTCATTACATTAGGAAATAAATGAAACAGGTGACAATAAATCTAATTCAGTACCAATGCTGGATATGAATCAAGATTAAATTCGAAATTTTGATCCTGGAAAACCATTCTCTATCACCAAGCCCTCTAGTATAGGACTCTGTATCTCCACTTCAGATCAGACTTTAATGACAACTAATCCCACTTGAACTTTCTACAACCTCATGACTTTTATATTTGTGGCTTATTCTCACAAGCAATTCCCATTAAATATAACTAACCTTAAAAATATTTCCCCTATTTCCATGACTTTTAATTTAGAAGTTTCACAGTCAATTTATATTACAATGACTTATTGTTCAGTTGCTGAAATTCAGTAATTTAATTAATTTATGTAATTTAATCTTGGGTTATACCAAGATCATCATACCTGTCATTCTTTAATTTTTTTCAATGGATAAAATGCATAACAAAGGCTTTACATAGCATATTACTGCAAAGAAGGACATTAATCAAATGAGATAATGTACAAGTTAAGGAAAAAATGTAAAGAAACTGTGAATTAGCAAAAATATTTTCACACAACTTTTTTTTTTTGTTTGGGGGTTTTTTTAGGGGGGTTGGGGTTTTTTGGGGCGGGCACTTTTGTTGTTTTTTGTTTGTTTGGATGGGTTTTTTAAAATTTTGTTTCTTTCTGCTTCAAAGTATCTCTGAGGAACATTAAATGTGATAAGGATAGAAAAGCATTTGTTTCCTGATAATTATATTTAGGTACCTGTAGGCTGGTACTTTGTAAAGAACTTTTACTACCAAGTGTCTTTTGGCTATGTGGCTGAAGGGAAAACATATACATGTTATATGTTTTGGGTACCCTTCTGTAACTGTTCTACTCTTTCAGAAACGACACAGGCATGTACAGAAGGCTGAGACTCCCAAATCCAGTCAACAGGATTTATTTTCAGTCTTTATTTTCAGCTCTGATCTGGGCAAGGCACTATTTGTATCACTCAGTTCCTTGGGAAGTATTAAGTTCATGACTATTCTTCTGGCCTGTTTTCTTTCTCACAAAGCTGGTAATTGAGACCAAATGATTTTGCAGCTCATGCACTTCCAGAAGGAGTGAAGGAAAAGGAGTCTTTGTGGGTCTCAGTTTCAGTATTAATACCTGCATTTACATGTCCAATTGAAAGTGCAAAACCTTCTGTTATGATACTGTTGTAAATAACAGTGATCTAGAATTCTCCTCTTTCTCTTTCATTCTTTTTTTTTCAGCTGACACACTGTAACTAGTCCAGCTACAACATGTCTAGTAGAATCCTGCTATGATTTTTGAGTTTGAAAAATAATTGAACACTAGAAGCAGCAGGGTACAAGCTTATCATTAAGCAATGTACTTAATTTTTTTCTAGGACCTCTGGGCATTAGATCCTGACATTAACATGACTGTGAGTTACCTATGTGACCTCTTTTTCCGATCTCTGTTCACTCTTTAGCATCTCTAATGCAGTTGGACTTTTAGTTAGTTGCACAATATCAAACTATCATTGAGATAAAAATCATCATCTTATGAATAATTATAAACCTGTGCCTAAATTGTCTGTTTAAAAATTTTTGGGAAAACAGGAACTTCTTTAAACTTTAAAGACAAAGGTAGGGTTACCGTAAGTTTTCTAATGAGTGTTTTCCCCTAGCTGGCTATGCAATTTTTCTGAATGAAGTGGTGAAATCCTTTCAAACTTTCCTCACCAACAGCACCATCTCTGAAGGGCCGTAACAAAAGTCCTTCAGTTTTCTGAAAGCAAGAAGTGGGGGGGAAAGCAGTCTCTCAGCATAAGTTTTTTAAAGAAGTAGTCTGTTTTACATCACATTTCCAATTCTTTCTTTTGCAGGTAATAAAGGTTCAAAAAGCACTCTTAAAAGAAGTTGCATCCAGCTAAAAAAATCTATACGTTCTTCGAGTCAGAGACTGTTGGGCTAAGATACTTCCCAAAAATAAAAATTGTGGTTTTAAAACTGGATTCAATTTTTAGTTGCAAAATCCCCCAGGATTCTACTCCAATGGGAGCAAATTTAAATTTTCCTACATGGCATGCATACTTCTGCATTCACAAAACTGTTTACTGCTCTTTATCACTGATCTCATTTGGCGGGGAGGGGGGAAAGGGAGACAGTATGTTGTCTTATACAAAACATGTGCTCCAGAAAACTCATTTTCTCTGGTTGTCTCAGCCTGTCTTCACAGGAGAAGTGCTGCCTGCAAACTTGCTGAGGGTGCACTTGATCCCACAGTCTGTCTCACTGATGAAGATAATGAAGAGCATCGGTCCCAAGACAGAGCCCTGAGGGACACCACTTGTCACCAGCCTTCACCTGAACATAAAATCATTGACCACAGCTCTCTGGCTATGTCCATCCAGAAAATTCCTTATCCACTGAATAGTCCACCCTTCAAATTCATGCATCTCCAATTTGCAGATAAGGATGTTGTGTGGGATCATGTTGAAGGGCTTGCAGATATCTAGGCAGAGATACCAAATGGTCTTCCCTTGTTGACCATTGCTGTCACTCTGTCATAGACAGATACCAGATTGGTCAGGAATGATTTGCCCTTTGTGAAGCCATGCTGGCTGTCTTGGATCACCTCCTTTTCTTCGATAGACCTTAACATTGCTTCCATGAGGGTCTGCTCCCTTATCTTCCCAGGCAAAGCGCTGAGGCTTACCAGTCTGTAGTTCCCTGGTTCTTTCTTGTCTCCCCTTTTTAAAAATGGGAGTGAAATTCCCCTTTTTTCAGTGAGCAGGACTTCATAAGATGGCCATGAACTTTCAAATTTGATGGAGACTGGCTTGGCACAGGACCCTGGGATGCATCTCATTAGATCCCACAGACTTCTGGCTATTTGGTTTCAAATAAGGTGGTTATTAAGTGACTCCAAACCCGCTTTTCACTCTCAGTGGAAGGGACTGCTCCCCGAACCCCCACCTACAGATTCAGGGAAGCCTCTGAAGACTCACTGAGTACCTTAGTCTTCTCCATATCTCTTGATACCATTTCACCCTTTGGTTTTCAGGGGAATTCACTCTCCTTGGCCTTTCTTTTCTGACTTATAGAATCCTTTCTTGTTATTCTTCACATTTCCTGCCAAGTCCCATTTCATCTGTACCTTGGCTTTCCTGACACCATCCCTACACATCCAAACCATATTCCTGTTCTTTTCCCAGGTCACATATCCCTACTTCCACTGGCTGTGCATTTCCTTATTACTCCTCAGTGTGAAGAGCAGATCCTTGATCAGCCATGCCTGTTTCTGGCTTACCTGCACACGGGACAGAGAACTGTTGCACTTCAAGAAAAATGACCCAGAAGAGTTGCCAGTTCTGGTCAGCCCCTCTGTCCCTAAGGACAGTTTCCCAGTGGATCTCATCCACTAATTCTTTAAACAACTGGAGGCTTGCTCTTCTAAACCAGTAAAGTTGGAATAATGACGCCATGGTCTAGGATTAAGACTCACAAATGAAACAAGCTCAGCTGTGTGGTCTAAAAATCAAAAAATGATACCAGGTCAAGAAACAGTGGAGAAGCCTAGCTCAAAGGCCATTTTGCAGGACAGGAAGCCAAGGTTCATCATAAGATTAAAGATTTATCACATATCTGGGAATGGAAGCTGAACTGAATACAGATAGGAAGATTAAACATATTTTGCATGCAAACCTGTAAAATCTAGCTGTTATTGCAAAGATAATGAATAACTTGGAATGAGAGATGGAAACTTCTCAGCTTTATCATAGACAAGATATTTAAAAACACAATGTCCTACAATCAGAAAGAATTCTTACGCACTTTTGAGAGTGGGCACTGTGATAGACAGGAACTTGAAAGTTACTTAACTCTGGCCATAAATTAAAAATTCTCTGGTTTAAACCTATCTTTTTACATAAGTGATCATTAATGGTTTATTTGGAATGTGTTTGCTTTGCTTCTACCATGACTGGTTTGTTAGAGAGCAGTTACTGAGCTCGAACCAGTTTACACTTCTTCATTCACCGTGAATACAGGAAATGCATTTCTTTCTGTTGTATCAATGTCTTCTAAAGGTGCTGACAAGGACATTATTTTACTGAGTACAGAAATCACAAAGGATGCAAGCTAATAAAAATTACAAAAAAGTTAAAAGAATACCCAGTCACAGCTGCTACTCTTCTCAAAGTAACATGAAAAAGCCCTTCAGCACTTCAGAACTGCATGATTTAAAAAGAATGCATGAATATATAAATATCATCCTTAGTCTTCTTTTGTTAATCATGTTTCCCTTAAATACCAAAGGTATATTAAATGAGTTCTGTCTACACAGAATGAGCCTTGTTCTCATTTACTCTACTGTGTTCTTACTTCTCACACAATGAAAATGAGTATCTTTGAGAAGATGCAGATTACCCCATGTTTTCCCTCATGATTCATGGATTAGGTTATAGGCTTGCCTTCCATTTGCTTTGCATGTTGTATGCTCATTTACAGCAGTGTGCAATGAGAGTCAAGTAAATTTGCCTGTCAACAATGTACACTCAAATCAGAGAAAGAGAATTTCAACTGAATATTAAGAGTCTGAGAAATGTAATGAACTTTTAATTTACCTGGCAATAATCAGAAATGGAAACAAAATATTAGCTGATGGTAGATAGACATTAAATCAATATGGAAAATTAATTTCTGGAACAAATTATAGAAAAATACAATTACTTATAATTTATATTCTATGTATTTATATAATTTCTGTAAGACTTTTTCAGATACAGCTCCCTGACAAACTTGACAGCAATTTTCTCACTGGCTCTGAAGATTCATTGGGAAAAGAACCAGTTTCCAACCTGACAGACTATCTCACAGGTTCTTATATCCTCTTTTCAAATTTATTCACACTGGCCAGTAGTTCATTCCATGGCTTGTAAAAACTGTTCTTTGGGAGACCTGCTCAAGAGAGGTCAACAAAATCTAGACCCCTGATCCTCCTGTGTTCTAATGAAAACTGCTTAGTTACATCATTATGTAAGCAGTGCAATGAAGAGAAGAGAGAGGAAATTATATAGTATAATGAATATTTTGTGGGTATGTGTTTGACTTTTACTGTTTTAAGTGTTCTGGCAATTTGCCAGAGTGGCTCATAAATTAACAAGACAAAGATAAAGACAGATACTGTCCAGTTTTGTGAGTTGCATAATCTTGGCTCAATCTCTAGAAATTTACTTTTTTCCTCTGAATACTAGGGACTGCGTTTGGGCTACATATAGCTCTATGAAACTGGGAGGGTGTGAAAGGACTGCTGAGGACCCTAGTAACCATTATACAGCATAATTTCTACAGTATCTTTTAATGTGTTAAATTTGATAGTCTGCATTTGGTTGTTCTAGAGGAATTCTTCTCTCCACATACATATACTCCCCACTTAAATTGTCTTCAAATCAATGTGTCTCTTTGAAGCCAGTTTGCTTTAGGCATTATTTATCTCAGAGCAGGAGATGGAGGTGGATCAATAGAGCTTTCTCATCAGTCTCCATCTTTTTGGAAAAGCACACTGGATTGCTGTTCAAAAATGAGAAAGGGAAGGGTGAATGCACTTAGAATTTCACCTTGTTGTTGTTTTCCCAATGCAAAGGCAAATGATTGTAACACATCATGCAAAAGCAAATTGTCAGTTTCGAAATTTACAAGGCATTTAGCTGTGTACAAAGGCAGAAAGAATAGTCTCCATTATTTTTGTTCTTACAAGGATGCCTGTAACTTGTTATTCAATTAATTATTAGATAACTTGGAAAATTCTAATTCTATTCTTTATTTTAAAAACTCTAAAGATTTAATTGGAATGACTATACAGAAGTAGAAAAGCAAAATGCTGAGTCTTTCTTTTTCTTCCTTCTTGAAACAAACTTAAGGCACACACTTTATTTCCTGATTTGAGTGTCATAGAACTGAGGCATTCATGAACAAGCATGAGCATAGACAGAGGTACCACAGATAAATTTGAAGATTATCCAGTTGATAATAATGGATTAATTCTCAAAATTGGTACAGTATAACAAGAACGTTATATCTTCAACTTACTCAAAGCAAGAGCATTTCTCCTTCATCAGCAATAACATAAAACATGAATTATCTCTGTGTAGGAATGAGAAGGACTTAAGAGCTATCTTACAAACCTCAATAAAAATTTTACTTCTGTGACGAAGGAGAAAAAAGTTACCAATCTTTGTTAACTATTTGGACTTAAATAAACCCTAGAGAAAACTTTTTATTTACAATGGAAGAGTTGTATCTATGCTTTAGAGGATCTGATCTTCTACACAGTTTATGTTTCTTCTTGTGACAGCACAAACAATAATATATTACAAGTGTTTATATATTGTTACAACTGAATATATGTTCATGTATTTCAGTTAGGAGATTAGAGATTGCTCTGACGGGAGTGGTTAGAAGACTGATAAATCAAGCTGCTTTCAAACTTCAAGAACAAAACTTTAATAGATTCATTCATTCTTTACCAACACACTGCATGCTAATAGTTTTCTCCTAGCCATTAATAATGATTACCACTATGAACTCACATAAGTTAACAGCTCTGTCTGAAGTTAGCGGTGAGCGCACTGTGTCCCAGAGGTGATGCTGTGTACTTCGCAATGAGTGCCACGCTCCTTGGTGATACTGAGCTGCCAAGGCCAGGGTGACCGGCCTGGACAGCCCTTTGGTGAGACAAATCAGAGAGGAGACTCCTGTCTTCTCCATCCTTGATCACCACGGTTGGTGTTTTAGCCTTCTTGCTCCCCCTTTCCTCATCAACCAGGGCTTATATTGATTTGATCTTCCCTTTCATCCTTCTGAGGTATTTGGCAGGAAGTCTTGCCTACTGTCAGTCCCTTCTGCTTGTCTTACTCTTTATCTTGCAGATTCTTGGTTGTATTCTTGCTTGAGCTCCACCAATCCTTCTTAGCCCCATTAGTGTTCACAACAATCCCATGCTTACATAAAATGTTTATACATGGTGTCTGCCTGTGCTGTCACTGCATTACAAAACACTTACATGTTGCTGGTAACACTATTTTGGTACACTTATATTTGTTAGTCATGATTGTATCCTGATTAAAACACATATGTTGTATAGGTGCTACAGTCATGTCACTACTTCAGATACTACCAAGGAATTGCCGATTACAAGGTGCTTTGTGTCCTTGAAACACCCTTACATTGTGCATTATGTTGCTATTATGTATGAAATTGCAAAAGTTTTGTGAAATATGTCAGTGTGAAAATGTGTAGCTCTGTTTATAACCATTCAGCTTGCCAATAATTGGCAATTATAGAATGCAGTGGAAATTAATTTACGGCCCTGAGTACTTCCTAGAGAGGTACCATGATATATTAGATTATCCAAACATGTACATTGGCATTTAGATGAAATGATGCAGCAATTACTCTATAAACACAGAATAGATAAGAAGATTTAAAATACAATCTTGAATAGTTAATATGATTTAAAAATGGCCTACAGATATTTAAAACAAAAAAGGAAAGGATGATGTTGTATATTGCTGCAAGTGTTTAAAAGGATTGAGATGTGATTTTTTTTCACACTGACATAATACTACATTCTGTGAAATGTAGAGATTAAATAAAACAACCCAAGTATATTAGCATCTGCTTTTATTATTAATTTGTCACTTCTACATATATTTTATCATTTAGGCTTCATCCTAATTTCTGATTTTAAGGAGTATTATCTCTGTGATAAAAGATCTTTAAACATGTGATATTCTTTAATTAACTTACAACCTCAGTGAAAAGTAGAAAAGAACTATGCATATTTTACAAGATATGATACTGATACCAGCTGGGGTTTTTTGTCTGAAGAAGGGTTTTTATAAAGTTATGAAAAATTTAGTTGTGTTGATTTTCTACAGAATTTTGCATTTGGAACTCATTTTCATATTTAATGAGCTGTTTGTGTTTTAATTAATTGCTAGTAAATATGGCTGTCTGTTAATTTCTCACGTTTATTTTTGTTCTTCTTTCTTCAGTGTTTCTTAGAAGAAGAATTAAAAATATACACACTCTTAAAACAAGAAAAATAGATATATTATTACATCTATTTATTTCATCCAGCTGATGAAGAAGTCTGCCACTGGCATGAAAAAGAATGTCCTACCAGAATTTCTGTCAAAATTTCAAGATTAAAAAAATTAATAGTTCAGATAAAATATGCATATGTAGAGTTCTTAATTTAGGCAAGAGAAATTGGAAGAACTGTATATTTCATATGATGATAAGAAGGAGATGAAAAAAATGTGGTTTTGTCTATTTTTTCAGTTCATTTGTTTATTGTACAACAGTTAGCATTAAGTGAAAAATTATTTCACTGTTTTCCTATATTATTACTATAGACTTTCCTGGAGAAGCTCTAAAGTACCACTTAAGTAGAGTTTATCATAACTGAAGAAGAATACTGTTTTAAAATACTCCAATTAAAAAGCCAAAAGTAACCAATAGTATTTCTTTAAATGGCATGCACTTTAGACTAACAATGATTCATTAATAATTTGAGATGCTTCTGTGGTCTAAAATTAACTCAGCCCCCTGTATGTATATATTTAAATCCCTGATGAAGCATAGAGAGTTTAAAGGTATGGAAAACATGGGAGCTGAAAGTATCTCTCTATGCAGTAAAGGATCTGTTCTGTCAGAAAGGAAGAGCTTCAGGTTCAAAGAGTTTCACATCAGCAACTTTCATGAAACATTAAATTCAGTTCAAATGTATATTTCTGAAAGGAAGAAAAAATACATTGATAGAACCAGCTGCAATGAGATTTTGTTAAACATAATTGAGGATGGTTTACATAGGAATGCAAAAGAAATGGTACCTGGGTTCAAATGCTTTAGAATTTATATCAGGTGGATACTTCTAACTGAAGTATTTCTAATGTGCTGAAACTAAGCCAGGAAAACTGTTTATACAACAAAGTTGAGACTTGTGGTAAGTACCTGGGATGCTATTCCAAAATGGTCCTTCTAATAAGGAGCATCACAACACTAAGATGCACAAATTGCCACCTGCTGTGACATCATTACAGCAAGTACAGGGGCGGTAATTATGGGAATTATGGAAAATAAATGTGGAAGTCCTGCTGTTTCCAAACACCTGCTGATAGGTAGAATGCCTGCTCATATTTTCCTTTAAACATAATTTCTGGTTTTGTCTCCATCTTTAGAAGTAAGCAAACATTGTTGTGTCCAGCTGAAGAAGCCCTGCTGAAGCAGCAGACCAGATCCGGAAGCGTGTGGCCGTGTGCGCTCAGATCCTTACCACGTGAGTTTGAATTAACCACAGCCTTGAAGGTGAGCACACAATGGAGTGCTATTTAGACTGCTTCAAAGTAGCAACATCCACTGTGCATTTTTAATAGTTTTTTCCAGTTATATACACTTAAGAGGAACTCGTGGACTCAATTTCTTATTCAATTCACACAACCCTAGTGAGGAGTGCTTAGTGTTTCACAAGGTTTGAGGCTTTCCCTGTTACATTAGAATGAGAATGTATAGACACAGAAATCTGGTTAGTATAGCTCAACCAAGGGGCAGGGCTTTTTGGTGAGAGACAAAAGTAGAGTGGGTTGCTGCTGCATTCTTTTAAAAATCAAAATATATCACATCTAGTAATTTCTGGCAGTTCTAAATGCAAGTGACATTTTGCATGAAGCAATGCATTTTAATTTCTTAATGATAGCAAGAAAATTAAGAAGTTGTGGAAAAATAGTTTAATGACAAAATACAAATGAAGTATGTTGTATTTAGATATACTGGGGCTGCGTGACAAGGTTTTGGTAGTGGGTGGACTACAGGCATTCTTCTGTGAGAAGCTCACAGAAGTTTCCCTCGTGTCTGACAGAGCCCATGCCAGTGTGCTCCAAGATGGACCTACCACTGGTCAAGGCAGTGGTAACACACCTGGGATAACACATATAAGGGTGGGAAAAAAGAAAACTGCACAGTTGTAGCCAGAGAGATCAGTGACAGCAACAGCCCTGCAGACATCAAAGGCGCTGGAGAAGGAGGGGAGGAGCTGCTCCAGGCACCAGAGCTGAGATTCCCCTGCAGCCAGTGGTGCAGACCACGGTGAAGAAACTGTGTCCCTGCAGCCCATGGAGGAGCAGAAATCCACCTACAGCCCATGGAGGACCCCACGCCGGAGCACATGGATGCCTCAAGGAGGCAGTGACCCCATGGGAAGCCCACGCTGGCACAATCTGTTCCTGAAGGACTGCACCCTGTGGCAGGGACCTATGCTGGAACAGTTCAGGGAGAGGGGCAGTTTGTGGGGAGGACTCGGGCAGAAGTTTTGGAGGACTGCCTCCTGTGGAAGGGACCTCATGCTGGAGCAGTGGAAGTGAATGAGGAGTTCTCCCACTGAGGAAAAGGCAGTGACAGAGATGAACTGACCACAACCCCCACTTCGCATTCACCTATGCCCCTAGGGAGAAAGAGGTGGAAAATTAGGGCATGAAGTTAAGCCTAAGAAGAAGAGAGGAGTAAGGGGAAGGTTTTTTAAGATTTGTTTTTGTTTTCTCATTATCCTACTCTGACTTGATGAGTAATAAATTACATTAGCCTTCCTCACATGGAAACTGTTTTATCCGTGACAGTAACTGTTGACTGATCTCTCTCTGTCCTTAACTTGACTCATGAGCCTTTCATTATATTTTTTCTGCCCTGTCCTGTTGCCCTGGTTTTTGCTAAAGCCTTCTGTTTTAACCTTGGAGTCGGAATTCTTTCTCACACAGTTTCGTGTAAAAGCCAATGTTTACTTAACGGTATTTTCTGGTTTTCATTCCTTTTGTGATAAGAGAACTTTGATGAGCATCTTTTTTCTCCAGTGGGATTGGGAAGGAAGTGACTAGTCCTCCAATCCCTTGTGGAGTTGAGAACTGTATAAAATGTGACATATGTAAATAAAAGGGTCTTTTCCCTCCTTTCTGCTGAACCTGGCAGGTGTGAGAGCATCTTTATAGTGTTTTCCCAGACACACTGTCCAACTTAGGAAGGGAGTGATAGAGTGGCTTTGGTGGGCACTGGGTGTTTAGCCAGTCAACCCACCACGTTGGACTAGCAATATTTCTCCCTTAATGACTAGTTCTTTTATAACAAATAATTCTCTTTGTAGCTCATTAGAAAAATTTTAATTTTGGATATTAATTATTAGCTTTTAATATCATTAAAAACTCATTGCCAATTCAAATTAAATAAAATTAATTACTATTACTTGTGGAGCTGTTATTAAAAAGCAGAAACAGTAAGAAAAATGGAAGAAGAAATAAATTAAAATATTAATTTTAGAATATGTGAAATTAGTCAGGAAAAGACAAGCAAATAATCTCTTTTATATTTTTTTAAATATCAGGTCTTGCTTTGTATTATCTATTCTGTTTCTGTGTCTCAATACTGGTTTTGTTCTACTACTATATATTCTTTCTCATCTGTTGACATTTTGACTATACCTCCTCTAACTTAGGAAAACAGATACTGTTTTCTATTTCTGGCTGTTCTAAGTTCAGTCATATCCCTGTCTCCTCCTCCCTGGGCATATGAAAATAATTATTGCACGAACTTCATCTCTTGCATTTTTCTGGTCTTGATGATTTAATTGCTGTTTACACGCACTCTTTAAGGTGTAGCGTGGATACTAGATGCAAAATATGTCTTAGAGAAGAGTCTTTTTAAAGCCCATTCCTTACTGTGAGTTGCAAATCTCCTGTCCTCACACATGCCTTTAAGACTTACTCTTTTTGGTACATATTTCACACAAGAAGTGGTGTAACCTACAAATGTTCAAAAATACTAGCAGAGAATGTTCAAGATGGAACAATATCAAGACTGGAAGATATAATTTCAAACAACTTCATATTTTTCTCTTGTGTTTGAATTTTTCATGAAAACAGAAGGGAAAAAAATGCAGGTCTAGTCAACCTTATTGCAAAGATTTATTTTCGGAAAATGGTATGAATTTTTTTTCTTCTTCAATTCAGTCAAATGCAATAAGCAACTGTCTTGATGAAGCTACCACCTTACAGTAGGCCTGCTTCCTACCAGTATAGAGTTTCATAAATTGACATAAATTTCTGACAATGTAAACTGTCTTGTTTACCATTTAAATGCCAGCTTATTGTTGGAAAAATATTTTTTAGAACTTACAAGAATGAAAATTCCATAAAGAGAAGATAAAGATGAATTTGGAAGGATCTTACATTCCTGCTTACTTTGGATATGATGGACAAGTCTTTTTTGGAATGTATTTCTTGAATCTATAGGCAGATTTTATTAGGAAATTCTAAAATAAATAGAAATAAGATCTCATTAAGAGTGAACTTAAATAATCAACAAAACAGAAAGTAATTAAAGTATTTTTTAATACTTGAAAAATTTCTGGCTTTAATGACAGAGAACTAAGTGTGTTATCTTTTGCTCTGGGATAATGTTTCATGTTGCTTTTGTCTCTTCCTTCCTACTTAGCTGACAGGTCTATAATTGCCCAATATGCCCTTTTAGAAATAAACCTTCAACTTCCTATAGACCATTAAGCTTTTGATTTGTCCCTGATGGCATGCCCTTATTTATCTTCTCCCCAGCTTTTCGTGCAGTGTTTCAACTCTCCTGTAATGACTATGGTAGTACCAACTCATTATCTACTCGTTTTGCCCATTCTTTGCTCATTATATTGTTTCTGTTTCCCCATAAATGTCCTTGGAATATTAGTTCTGTGTTTTCCCAGCAGAACATTTTTATGTGTGCAGCTGGTGAGCCTCCTTCAGAAAACCTCAAGCTTCCTCTTTGTTTCTGCACTACTCCAACAGTTTATTCCCTATTTTGACATGAAACAAGTACACACATAAAGGTACTCTGCTGGGGCTGCCTGCTGCCTCTCAACTGGAGATGTAAAAACCCAGCAGGGAAGGAACACCAGCTTCAAATATCTTTTTGTTGCCCCCAACTGTGCAGGATGTTGCCTTGCTGTTAAATCCAGCTGACTTTCTGGAAGATGTAAATTTACCAAGATCTGAGGGGGCTGTGATCATCCAAGTTCCTGATGCTATGTTCCACAGGAAGTCATACCTATTCTTACCACTTGCCAGCTGTCAGTCTCCTCTGGCTTCTTTCCAGCCCTTCTCACTTATTCTGGCTGACTATGACCAACACTAGGTACATTTTCTTTCTTTTGCTTTCAAAAATCCATTTGATTCCAATTTGTTCAGGTATTTTGCACAAAGGTGCCATATAATCTGCAAAAGCACTTCTCTTTTACCAGACCAACTTTCTTGGGTAAATTTTTCATTCATATAAAATTATCCTATCTATTTATCATGTCTTATATTAAGCATTTTCCCCAGGACACAACTGTATATTAAAATTGTTTCTTTAGTTTCAGTTGGGTGTGCTACTTGGGGACATTGAAAGCCAGTATGAACTTTAATTTTTGTGAGGTTTTCTTTCTCATTAGGTGATTATTTGTCCTATTATTTCTCCTCTAGTGCTTTCTGTTTCTGACACCTTATTCTGAAAACACCTCTTGATGTAGCTTTGCACAACATTTCAAGCTACCACATGTATAGCTTTATTATTATTTAATAATTTCAAAACTGATTCTACATAGAACTTAAAAGGGATGGAGTAGGATGCCAATTCATGCATCAACCACACCTCAATGCAGCAGCGAGTAAATGGAGTAAACAGCAACAATGAGATTTATTAAATATGTTCTGATACTAGACACATTTGGAATACTCTAATCCCCCCTTCTCAAGGACAAAGAGGAATAAATTCACTGAATCTTCATCCATAATGTTCCTATTCATTCTGTTGTGTAAGTGTGTATCAAAGGGAACTTATTTTAATCTATTTTCTTCCATCCTTGATGTGGTTGGACTTTCTGTCTTTGATAAGGTATTCCAAAAACTGTTCTTTAGATAGTATAACTAAATTGAAAGGCCTAGGGAAAGGCTTTGCAGTGTTGGTTGTGGGTATTACAAGCCTAAGCGTAAGAACTATGGCCAGCTTCCTCTTTGCAATAGGATATTTCTATTTTGTGAGCCTAAATGACATAGGAATCATGTTGATGTCCATTTCACTAGCATACTTCTTCAACTGGAAAATAAACACAAATGTTTTTAGTCCAAATACAATTTTTTCCTCTCTAAGAATCAGAGGGCTAACAAGTGTTCTTTGTCATAGCTGTAAGCAGTGACATTTTGTCTGCTGCTTTTATTTTGAAAAGACGTCCATTTATACTTTTCTTTTGTCTAAATTATAGACCTATGTTTTCAACCAAGTACTTGCAGGTGGCATATCACTGAACCAAAGATGGAATTAAGCAAGTTTTGTTCCTGCTTTGCCCACAGTATAATGCAAACCTAGCAGACCCAGTAGTCAAGAGAGTGACATTTAGAAGACAGCAGGTGGTACAGAGGACCTGACAACTGCACTGAATGTCCCTGTATCCTCCTTGGGAATTTGTTCTGTTTCCAGTGGGGGAAATGTTTTTAGGACAACCAGGGCTGCACTGGGAATTTATTTTGTTCCTCAATTTCATTCAGAACATATTGAGGTCATGTGCTCTGAAACAGACCCAGACAGGGAATGAAAGCAGAGAAAGTGGGGATAATTGAAAAATTTTGGACAAAAGCCCAAAAAAGTGTATACCTTGACTGATCTGAAAACCTCCTGAAATTAACCACAAAAACCTAAGAAAATTAAATGAAGTGTATAGTTTTGAGCCGTTTCCTATAAAAACTCTCCTCAATCTGAACGAACTGTGTTTGGCGAGTACCCTAAACCACCACTGATGTGTTCTAAGTTGACTGTTAGTAAAAGCTCTCCATCAGCACATTCAGGTTGTGTTCTTCACTGAAGTGCTGAATTTGCCCTTCTGATTGGGAAATGTGACAGCTGAATGCCTCCTTGCTATGTGCTGTCACTGGCAGCTTTTCATAAACCCCATCTTGAACCGAACATGTCGTAGCTTAGAGTTCACCTGTGTACTTGCCACAAAATAGTTCTTTTCTGTTTTCCTCACCTGGACAGATAGGCTTTTTTCTTCTTATTTATTATGCTACACATATTTCAAAGTTATAAAACAACAACAGAAAAAAAACCCCTACAAATGACAATTTGCTTATCTGCAGAATCTTCACTTCTTGTGATGACGGCACATTACTTTTTATACACTATATTTTCATATACTGAATACATGGTTTCTCTGGTCTTTGCAGATATTCAGAACTGTTTACAACTAAATAATGAGATATTATTCTTTAAGAGGAAGATTATTGAGTCTGTGTGGATTTCACAGGTCTACAGATTTAAATTAAGAATATTTTGGTGTGAGAACGAATAAAGATTCCAGTCATCTATTGAACCAGAAATTTTTTTAGGTTGCGTAACAGATTGAAAAGGGAAATTACATCCTAAAGCATTGTTCCTTAATGAGCAAGAAAGTTTTGGGTTGGGTTTTGATGGGCTTGTGTTTGTGTGGTCTTTTAATCTCTTCCTATCAATCATGTCTCAGATTCATATTCTATTCTGAATTCAGTTTAAATCCTATATTAAAATTCATTTAATGTACACATTCAGCATGTTTTATAATGAGATCTCATCCAATAAAGAACAAAATGTGTGACTGAAGTACTACTGTTGTGACAAAATGCTAAATTCATAATAAATGCCCTTTGCAATATATCATTTCACTATTTCACACTCCAACAGCTTTAACCCAGTTGCCCAAATTGTATGTCAGATGCATCGGCATCTTTGTATTCCACTACACTAGAGGCAAGTGAAAATCCTTTTTGACTTTGGTGACAATGGAAATTATCCTCTTGCAAACAGATTTTGTAGCCACTTGAAAAAAACTCTGTAGCATTTTACAAGCATTTCCTGTTAGCTAGACTAGGTACTGGACATCAGTTTTTTGGGGTTTTTTAAATGAAGTTATTTCTGTCTTTTTTATTATTTGTGGTATAATTTTGTTTATGTCTAATTTCAGATGCTCAGTCTGTTTATCTGAAAGCAGCATGTAAAACCTCACCTCAGAGACATCACATAAGGGTTAATTAATGCTTCTATTGTGCTTTGAAGTCTATAATGAAACTCACTGCTGGGGCTGGAATACTGTTATCGTTACTACCACTGTTACTATTTACAGTAATTCACACTGTTTTTTTCTTTGTCTCTAGGAGTTCTTGATCCCTCTTACAAAACAAGCCTAAAAATCACATACCCGTGATGTGAGCAGGATATATATTTAGTAGCTTTACACCCTACTCATGTGGCTCTTCATCAGTTTGCCACAGGGAAACATCTGTTGCTACGTGTCACCTCTCTTGGATCTTACCCTATACAAAGTTTTCTTGTTTTCTGTCTCCTGTATCCTCCAGTAATACTCCTTATTTTCTCTGGTTCTTTATGATTTAATTTCTAATGCCTTGCATGCACTTCTTATAGTCACTTGCTCATTTTTATTAGGTTTTTCATTTTCCTGTCATTTTGTCACTGTTTCACCAGCCATCTGGCCTGCTAATTTTCCTCTGACTTTTAGTACTTTCCTCATCATTGCCTCATGTACATTGGAAAGAAGTGATTACACCCTGCTGTCAAGCTTGGGTTTTTTTATTTTTTTCACCAAGATTACATCTTTTTTTTTTTTTTTTTCTCTTGCTTAGCTTTTATTCACGTAGTTCTAGCCACCAGGAAGGAAACAACCAAGTTTTCATAGAACACCATGAATTAAAAGAGGGGAAATTTAAAGCAGAAATTATAATAAAGGTTGCATTTTACCTCAACTAAAGTTAAAAGTCTACTTTGTAGAAATCAGCACCCCGGGAATTCCCTGGAAAGTAATTTTAATATTCAATAGAGGTAAACAGTGATTTTAGAGAATGATTCAGAAGATCTATTTCAGACATCAATATAAGCCTGAGCTAACTTCTCTCCACTGACTGTAGAAATTGTGTAGACTATTAGTTTAGCTGAAGAAACCTGCATTTGGGTTGATGAATCACACATTCAGACTCTGTGTTCAGCTGTGGATACTAAATCTTATCCCTGGCTGGTAGAGTGTTCAGTAACAAGTTAGGCCCAGAGTGCATAATATTTTTAAAATCAAGACATAGGTTTTAGTAATCAAACTACATTGCCATAGACTTACCATTACTTGCTGCATTACCAAAATGTTCAGCCTTTCATAGTTTTTCAAGTTACTTATTTGTTTCAGAGATGGCAGCTACTTGGAATGCCTCAGTTTTGGCTCACGCAGGCTTTGGCTTGCTGAAGCACATTAGTCATGATTTTAAGAAAGCTGAAAAGACAGTCTCTGCCGATGTTGAAATTAACCTGCAGCTACTTCAAAGTAATCGTCTGAACCTGAAGCAAGCAACGTGTCAGTCTGCCCATATCCCTGTATGTCATTTGCTTTCACTGACAGTGAGAACCCTGATTGATTTCCTGAGGCCATTTTGGCATTTTCACACCAAAATAATGTGGTTCTATCTAATGTATTTCTAGTTATTGAAAGATGATATCCATGGTACTTTCTATTTTCTTAATGTGATCCATTTTAATTCCAGATTGTGATCTTGTCTTTGAAGGAATTAGAAATTGTTGTAAAGACATTTTTCCTATAAAGGTCAAAACCTACTGTATGATGGTCTGTGGCACAGGTGTCAGGTCAGGGACACAAGTCCTAAGGCTAAATAAATACTAAACAGTTGGTGTGAAAGGGATAGAAAATGAAGAACTAGTGCGCCTTCATAGATGCAGCATCCTGTGCTGAACAACGCTAAACATTAATTCTTGACAAAACTGGTTGCAGTATCTCACCTGGAATTATGGGTTTATGGGTTGCAGCCATCTATGTTGATGCCAAGTCTAACCACATTTGCATGGCATAAAACAAAGAGATTGGGGTATTTTTTCCAGTTGGGTTTGGGGTTTTTGATAGTTATGAGTAAGCTCTGTTAATGCAGCAAGCCTTTAGGATGCACACTTATGGCCCAGAGAACACATAATCGTGGTACTGTGGCTGAGCCAGCACAGACTTCTTAACAAACTGGTTTTCTTAGCCACTGTGCTGTGCTGACTGCAGTTGAACAACAACCAGGTCAGAGATGTCACTTTTTGCTTTGTCGTATGTCTGATCCGGGGGCTGTTCTGGTGGAGTGCTGCAACCTCCCGAACCAACTCCAACAGAAGTCGCTCAACAGCAGTCACTGCACTCACACAGACACACACACAAGCACCAGAAAGCTTCTCGACAAACTGATGGCACAGAGGCAGGAAGGCTCTTTGTGTGGAATTCCACGGCACAGGTTTATTTGAGCCCCATGCGTGAAGGCACCAGGGATCAAAGACACTGGGGGATGGAGGGTTCCAGGTTATATACAGGGGTGGAGAAAGCATCAGGGACAGGGGTGGTACACAGGTGGCACCTTGACATATAAGGGGAAAAGGGGCAGGGAAATCAACTGGGCAGTCAGGGAAACAGAACTGGGGTACTTTGGAATGGTAGAACAAAGAATCCTGGGAGGCTTCACCCTAACTTGGGGAGATCTCTCGGGGCCTGTCCCTTTAGGGGACTCTCTCGTTCCCTGATTGGCATATTCACTGGCTCCCACAGTCACAGTTTGCAATACCTTTCTTCTGCAGCATTGTAGCCCAATTTGTGAGGAGGTAGTGACAGGAATTTTGCTGTGAAACACCAGCAAGTTATTCTCAAGGTTCTTACCTTTTCTTTGGGCTGCAGATTGATAGAGAGGTGAAGAGAGAAACATTCATCTAACCAGTAATGGGAACTCCTGTCCTGTAGTGATTATGGGAGTACTTACTATAGCTGAGGAAACCAAAAATAGCTTACTCAGCTGAGCATGGGCTGTGTCTCAGGAACAGGGTGCTTTGCTTCAAAATTAAGAAAGGTTAAATAAATGAGGGGCAGTAGCCAGGTTCTTTCTTTAAGCATCCTTTCTTTTACTTTAAAATCCACCATACAGATTTGTTATTGATATCTGTGATACCTGGGACACAAAAAGATAGACACTACATGTTTAACTGAAGCAGATCTTGAGGAACAGGGACAGTATGACTCAGGAGGCTGGGTTGGTTGAAATTTGTGGGTTGGTTGAAATTTTTTGGTCATATTACTAAAGCTACTGTTCAGCATTTACCTTGGCATTAAAACTTTATTCCTGAAACATTGCTGTGGTTTGAATGCAACTATATAACAACTTGGACAACTTTGCTTGGTATTTGTCACAAGGATGTAGCTGATGTTCACAACTTGTATTAGTGATTCTGAACTACATCTTGCATTGCTGCCACTGATGTTTGTGACAAGGCATGATACTATTCACTCCTAACTTCAAAATAATTGCCTCTAAAATGTGTTGCTGCTACTCCAAATGTTCCTACAACTGTGTATGTGTATCATCTCACATGCCAGAGGCTGTTTGACTGCTTTCAGTTTATGTGATGATTAGCATTGTTTGATGAGACAGCTCTTTGCTGTTAATGTCTTTGAAGCTGGAATTGTTTTTATCTTGGAATTATCCCATGACCAAGATAGATCCTCTAGTGAGTGCTCTTTTTCACTGGCAATTTCCTTACTGCTTACTTCTTTTAAAGAAGTCAAAAAGTGATTTGCTTTTTGTGAACTGTCTCAATAGCTGATTCAATCACTACATTTAAATGAGACAGAAAAATATAAATAAATCAAACACTAATGTAAACCCAGGGGGAAGGAGTGGTATTCATAGTGTGAACAGAAACATCTTTGACACAGTAGGTGAATTCCTAGAGGAGATTGAATTATATATATATCACTGACAATGTCTATAATGTTTCCTTTATTCATACATTACCCGCTGCTGAAACATTTATGTAAGAACTAGGACTGATCCTGTGAAATTAGTGATTTTTAATCAGTATTTGAAAATCATCTAGTACTGTTTACATATTAATAAAAAATTAACAAGAATTAATTATGATAACATGCAATTTCTTTTTAGAATTTGGAAATATATTTGCTACCCACAGCTGTGAAAAATGCAATGCAATCCTTTTTTTGGATGTATTTTTTAACTAGATATATATGACTCTGAAGTATGTTTTTTCTTAAAGCATACATTTCTTCAAATGATAGACATATTCCTGCTAGGAAAATAATAAAAGTGCATATTAGATACTGCCAATGTAACTAAAGCATGTTACTCTCTATATTGTCATCTTTATTCCACATCTCATTATATCCAAGTGACTAAGTTAGCTTGCCACCTTTGTATTTTTTTTTGTATGGTGGCATTTCTGGTGATCTTAGTACTGAGCAGAAACTGTGTCAGCTGCTATCTGTAAGATAGCAGGTAAATTAATATTAAGTTAACTTTTTATGTAGTTTTCTATATCTTAGCAGCTCTGAATCTGAGTTGACGGTTTGAAAAAAGGAGATGAAGTCTCAGTTTTGGGGGATTCTGGGTTTTGTTTTCTTTTTCTTACTATTTGTTCTTGCTTTATTTTGCGGCAGAATTGGGGAAATGAAATTGGAAAGGGAAAGGAGGGGAGCATGTGCTGAGTACATCAGCTGCCTGGCTGGCGAGCCATCTGGACACATAGGGTGCCTCAGATGTCTTGGTCTCACAGTTGTCTGCAAACCCTTCCCTGAGTTGGAGGGAGGGAAATGCTGAAGCCTTTTGATAGTAAGGGGACATGTGGCTGAGGCCAGGATGAGGAATGTTCCAAGAGGACCTCTTGGAAAGAGCTGTCAGAGCCCAGTCTCTGTGTGCAGAGTAGATAGGACAGTTTGGCCTTATGACTTGCCCCTATGAGAGCAGAATGTGCGACGACTAACAACCTTCTAATACAAGGTTAGTTACTCCACATGTTAAAGTATGAAGTTTTCTGTGACTGGATTACACTCAGTGAGTCTGGACTTGCTGTTTATATTGGGAAGCGTGATAAATGGAGATCAGAAAGAGGAGAAATATTAGAGAACAGACTTACACGTAATGCCTGATTGCTATGAGAGTCTAACAAGGCTGGTGGGAAGTGTGCAGATGGACCACTGAAAGCCGGATGGCTGCTTTCATTAGGCTGGTGGCTGCTGAAGTCCTACATTATAACATAAGACATTCTCACTTCTAAAATCCTATTTTGTTGTTTCTGAATAATGACAAGGTGGTCTGTGCCTCTGACTCACAGTCTATCCTTCTGATATGTCCTTTCTTTGGAAGTCTTTAAGCAAGGATGAATTGTACCTGCTGACCTGCTTTTAAGAAAGGTCGTATTTCTAAATATTTTTCCTGCTTGAAGATGAGGATCATATGAATCACATAAAGAATAAAAAAAATGATAAATACTGCACATGTAAAGATGCAGATTTGTCAGCAATTTGAATATGAATGATGAAATAGGATAGCCATATCCAATAATACTGTTTCTTGCCAAGTGTTTAAACAGTATGCAGGATCTTGATGAAATGATCTAATTGTTGATAAGGTCTGCTAACTATTGACATGAAATAGGTTTTTGAACTAGGTTGCAATACTGTCATGTCTGACCTTAATTCTGAATGACCTAAAAATATCACTCAGTATAATTTTCTAACATTAAACATCAATTCTGCAAACAAAACATGAATATCTCTTGCACAATTTCTCCATTGGTTTTCTTAACTACACTTTTATTTCTGTAGAAATTTTATGCCAGCATTTCAATGCCTGCTGCAACAGCTATATGATTTTAATTCAATTTCACTGTAGTTTTTCTATTTTTAAGTATAGTTCAGTAGTCTGAGAATAATGT
The DNA here is from genome assembly GCA_013397175.1 of Platysteira castanea. Classification (NCBI taxonomy): domain Eukaryota; kingdom Metazoa; phylum Chordata; class Aves; order Passeriformes; genus Platysteira; species Platysteira castanea. The sequence goes on along the minus strand of VYXC01010333.1, from coordinate 1,090,317 downwards.
GACTATACTAGCAAAAGAATCAGAACACTTCTATCCCGTGTGAAAGAAAATAATTTTTTCGTGAGTCTCTATAATTGCATTTTCATTTTCAGGCTCATCTCCCTGGTTAATAACCAAAATATTGATTCTCAAAGAAAAGTAGTTTAAAAACATAGTAAAAATACTTTTGGAAAAAATCATAAAATGGGATGTGTCATGAAACTTTGGAAGACACATTCTTCTAAGACAGAAGTTCATCTATTTTTAGATATCTTGAAATGATATTTAAGATTTTAATTTTAGCCAGGAACCCTTGATTTCATTAAAAGGCAGTTTAGCTACTATTATTCTTTTTTAGTTTTATGTCTTTTACTTTTTCTTTTTTTTTTCTTTTTGAAAAGTCACCTTGAAATTAGTTTGGCTAGAGAATTTAAAAGACAATTATATTTGTTAGTGTAGAAGCAAAATTTGGTGGAAAAAAATAGTACTATGTTTATGTAGTTGTCCAGTCCTTCTACTTACAGGTGGATCTGTTGTGGTTAGTATAATTATGCCTATAGTTGTGCTGTCCAAAGGTTTCCTCAACAATACTCTTACAGTCACTTATAAATTTGTCATCTCTGTTAGTGAGTTGTCATTTTCCACACTGAGCATTTGTTGGTAATTTTAAAATGCAGTGATTCAGTGTAACAATTTATATCTTTTTATGCACAGCAACAAAAGCATGCAAAATAATTTGCAACCACTTCATGGGCTTCACTTTGGTATCTTAACGTCCTTTTATAGTCTTTCATGTATTATCTGTCTTCTTGTTTTTCTTTTGTTATGTGAAAGCCTAAGAAGTACAGTAGCTTTTACTTGTTTCAACTGTCTTTCTTTTACCAGTGTTTCATATATGTTAATCCAAATGTGAAATGATAATAATGGTATCGCGTGCCAGTGTGGAACCCACATCCAGATCCTTACACATAAATACCTCAATTTTGTGAAGGCACTTGAAATCACAATAATTTGTGATACTTGAAGCCCAAATGAAAATAAGCCTCCTTCAGGTGTCTTATTACTGCAATACTTTATTTTTTTTTTTTTAATAATTTTTTATATCTTTTGTGTTCCACAGTATTGCCTTGGTTCTTGGGCTATTTATTTGGGCAGAACTCTGAACTAACAGCCGCACGTGTTCTACCCCTAAAACTAGAACCATTTATTTTAGGTCCAAATAGGATAACCTGCTTTTTAATGTGCCAAGACTTCAGTGTTCCTTTTATTTGAAAAGGGATTAATTACACCTAGGTACAATAGATAAAAGCCTAAATGATAATAAGCATTGAGTGTAACCAATCCCCTCAGCATCCTTAATACCTGATTCACAACTATTTTTTGTAGTCATTTGTGTTTGGACTCTCAGTCTGAAGAGTCAGCAAAGGGTGTACCATCAGAGAGATGTTCTGATATTAGAATGTTTACAAGAAAAGAATGCCGAGATGAAAGTGTTTTCTACATTCTATGGAAACTGTATGGTTAGTTAAACTTTTTGTTGTCTCTTTCTATAGTTCAGTGCTCTTACTGCTGATTTCTGTCTCAGTTTTAAAACTCTGATGTATTCCAAGTATTGCAGATCTGCCTGGATTTCGTGCGGTGCTCTGTGCTTTCTGAAGTGTCCAAAGACAGATTATAGGCAAAATTTCTTTTTTTTCCCCTTTTCCCTATGATACTGTGCTAAATGTGGCTACTCAGCTACTTTGTTTAACCCATAATCAAACCAGCTCAGGATATTTGTGGGTCAGTTGTGCCTGCCAAGCCCAGAATCAGCCTGGAGAAGGTGCAGTCTCAGCATCTCAAAAAGAGTAGTAGAAGAAATAGAGTCTTAGGACATAGTCTTACAGAGCTCAGGGGTAGAAAAAGTGAAGGAAAAACTGTACTTAAAAAAAAGAAAAAAATTCCTTTGACAGGAATAATAGTTTCTACAAAAATGTTAATCTCATTTCAACTATTCTCAGTAGTGCTCTAAATTACAAACAAGTCTGTAAAACATATTGTTTGTTTGCATAAGGATAGTTCCAAGGTAGAGGTTTGATGGGAAAAAAAATTACACTCAAAATTTAAAGTAAATCTTAAAAAAAAATCTTTAAATGTTGGGGTTGTTATTTGCTGCTATCTTTGTGTTGTGGTTTAAACTCAGGTGGAAATTAAGCCCCACACAACCCCCTTCTTGCTTACTCAACCCCCTTCTGGGGTTCCACTCCAAGTCTGGTGGAATGGGCAGGAGGATCAGTAAAAGTTGTAGGTTGAGTTAAGAACAGTTTAATAAGCAAAAATAAAGTACAAGTACATTAATAATGCTAAATTTTAATAATGTCAGTAATGAGGTAAAAAACAAGTTAGGCACACTACAAGTGCTGACCAATGCCAGACCGTCCTTCCGAAATCCAGACTGGTCCCCCTTCTGGATACCTTCCCCCAGTTTATATGCTGGGCATGAGATTCTCTGGTGGGTAATATCCTTTTGGTCAGTTCGGGTCACCTGTTGCAGCTATGCTCCCTCCCAGTTTATTTTGTGTTCCCCCTCACTGGCAGAGCACAAGAAGAGTTAAATAAGTCCTTGACTTAGGGTAAACACAACTTAGCAAACAAGCAAAACATAGATGTGTTTTCAACAGCATTCTCATTCCGAATCCAAAACACAGCCCTGTAACAGCTACTGAGAAAGCAACTCTATCCCAGCTGAAACCAGGGCACTTTGTTACCATCATATTTTAGACATCTGTACAAGACTCCTGTATCCTCTGTAGCCATGACTAATGCAAGATTGTCTGATACAGCTGCTTGAGATATACTATCAGTTTCTTAAATTTTCCCTCAGGCAGTCAACTTCAAGGCTTTCTTAACCATTTCTATATCAAGAAATACTGTGTCAAGATGCACTGAATGTCATTTTTTATTAGCACTGGAAGAGCAATTATGACAGAAATGAGCATGCTCTGTGAACAGTGTTAACAACAAGAAGGTCCAACTCATTTAATTAGTTACTATTTCCCTAAAGCTTTGAATGTGTGAAATGTTCTGTAAGCAGTGAAATATTTTATTATCACTTTACTCAAGGTCCTAGCTAGGCGTAATGAGGGAAATTTGGATTTTCTCATAGGAAATTGGACCAAAAAATTGCTGTCAACCAGGAATCCTGGGAATTGAGCAGCTAAAGGGATTAGAAAAACCCTGAGTCCAACAACTTTTACTGTGGAATTAAAGATTTATTTTTAATAGACTTTGGCTCTAAATTCATTAAAACTGTTAAAACAAGAAACAATTAAGAGCCAGCAGAAGGAATTGGGCAAACAAAGACATTAATCAAGGGTTCTTCAAAATGAAAAATCTCTTTAGAAATTATATGGAATATCATATGTTATCAAAGTGAAACCCCAAATTGTTCTCAAATGTACTGCAGAATAACAAATGTCCAGATGGAAGAAGACTTGAAGTACTGCATTCATTAGGGCAAGTAAATCATGCATTCTTTTGAGATATACTAAATTATGTTGGATCACAGTGCTCATTACTTTGTAAACGGAATCCCTGAGAATATACATACATAATTGTAACTATAAGCTTGGCTACATGAATATTGAAAAACTTAAGCTTAGCATTACATTTCCTCCTTTGAAAATACATAAGTGAAATGTTGTAAAAAACCCCCACAACTTCCATCTTTTCCCCTTCTGATGAAGTTTTTTTTATGAATAATTCACAATATCTTCCACAGAGATGGAGAATGGGAATCATTGATGAGACTGTAACTGTGTACATTTCCTTTCTGTAGTCGGCTTGGGACACTGAAGCAGAACAATGATTTTAACTTAGGTTCCTCTTTTGTATCATAGATACAAATCCCTTCTACTCAATATTCCAGTTTGTATTCTCTGACTTGAGAAAAAGTATTCTGAAATTTGGCTGTACTAAACAATGCCCTTATGCCATTTGACAGAAATCACTGAATCATTTTAGCCATTTTTTGTTGCAGAAATGCAATGCTTTGTGAACTTTAGCTTTGTACTTCAGTGTTTTTACTACTAAGTAAGGCCATGATGAAATGCTCTCATTCTTCTACTCCTTTTTTTCCCCCTTCATTGTATGGCAATTTCTAGTGACATTGCTATTCTCTCTTTTTTATAATGCTGTTGAATTACTTCTCTCTAATCTTAAGGAGTTCCTGAATGATAATTCTAAACTAATCCCCTACCTAGGAAGGAAGAAAGGACTGTATTTTTTAGTACTAGTTATACGTTATATCACTATGCTTTTTTTTTTTTTTTACATTTTCACATAAAAATAGTGCACCTTCCAAAAATACATCAAAATTATCTTTATTGCTTTCAACTTTCCCAGTAGATAAGCATTGTGAAGATCAAAGAAAGGATCATAAATAAGCCACAGTTACATGATTAATGCTATCACAGATGCTGAAAGAAAAAAAAAAGACTAATTTATCATTTTAGCTTATCTTCAAGAATGCTGACTTGATTTGATTGTTGTAACCTCAATAATTTGCCAGGAGATTAAGCCCAAGATTCTGATGCTATATCTGAAAATGGGAATGATCCTGCTCATTCATTATGCATTTTGAAAAAATGAATCCTTTGTCTATTTTTCTGCCAACACAGCTTTGTAGTTCATTGTGCACTTATTAGTGTTTTGTTTTGCTGTTTATTGTGTCACATTGCTGCTTTCCTTAGCAACCCTCACCAAGCTTAAAGGATTTTACTGCAGGAATTTATTTGAAAGGCTCAACTAAATCCTTTCCACTTTTAATTTAAGCTTATTTTACTGTAATTTTAAGGTCCCAAAATGCAGCAGTCTATTTTTCAAGAATATGTTATACTATTTTGTGGTCAACAGGTGAGATAGATTGCCTGGAGGGCTACTAAGCCTATTTGGGAAAGGAAGGGTCAATATTCTGTATAAATAGCCAAGGGGAAGTGATGAGCCCCATAGGTATGACAGTGAGGAACAGGGATACTTTAGTTTAAGCAGACAAATCGCAGGTTGAAGTAAGGGGCACAAACGTTTATACTTGTGGTCTGTCTTCTTTAGTTGTTTCAATTTTGCTCTACTGTAAAATAAAAATATAAGTTGAGCATCTTGTTTTCATTCACTTATTTATTTTCCTAATTTCAAAATCTTCCCAGTCTTTTGAAAGAGTTGTTTATAAAGGGAAAAGTCTGGACTGAATTTCCTTAAAGTAATTTCCAGTGCAGTGACATTTCAGACATCAACGTAATGGAAAAGACTCCTTTTATCTGTGGGAAGACCTGAAAGCCCCAAATACAAGCAGCTGAAAAGAGACAAGGGAATGCCATAAGAGGATGATTGGTAAATTGAGCATAAGTGGGGCATGTGCCAGTGAAGTCAAAGGGTGTAATGTAAAGTGCAACTATTGCCTTAACCATTACAGGATTTAAGTTTTGGTTGTTGTTTTTCTCCATGTCGTGCAGTGCCAGATCAAGTGTATCAATTCCAGTTATATGGAATGACATTTGGAACACATAAGACCTTGCAGCAGGGCACTGTGGGTAAGGGATCTCACAGAAAAATTCACTTTCTAAATCATCAACATAACAAATATGGAAATTACTTTATCTCTAAAAGTGCAACTTAATGCTGTTCCTCTCTCAAGTCTTTTGCTTGTGACTATAAGTGATGGCAAAGTGGAATAGAGTTCATTCAGAATATTTGTTTTTAAAATCAGGATTAGTATTGTCCAAGAATTTCCCAAAATGTACTTTGAAATAATAAGTGACTAAATATATAAATAAATATATTTAAATGCAAATAGGAATCTTGGAACTATTTTTAATTAATCTGAGGATAACTGAGGAACTACATAGGAAAGCCAAGACATAGTATATTAAAATTATTAGCAAATAAATCTAACGGCCACATTTATCAAAATCTGGAAAGGTTCTATGCTGAGCAAAAACTAAAATAGGACAATCATTATCAATACTAGCTGACTATAAGATCAGGTTTTACAAGGGCAATGTTACAGATAAAAATTGAAAATTGTATGAACAGATGATTATTATTCTGAATATGAAATAAACATTGGAAAAGCAATTTTCAAAGGCCATTGCTCAATTACTTTATTGATTAGGATTAAGAAGACTAAATTATCAACAACCCATTGTATACTGTGAAAAGTCTGGCTGTTGAAACATTTAGGAAAGGAGGACAGCTCAAACATATAATTTTAAACACTGATATTTATACCTCAGTTCAACTTAATTATAATTTGTAGCCCTATAGAATTATCTAATCACCATCTGCTCCTCCAAAAGCAGTAAAAAATAATGAGGATACCAGACAAATAAACTGCTCCTTAATAATATGCATTTGGAACTCCTGAAAGAGAAAGCATCAGAAATAGAACAAGAATGAACTAAAAAACCTCACAGAAATACTAGGTTTGAATCAGAAGAAAAATTATTACTGAGCAATTACTTATTAAAACAGTTAATTACAATAAATATAAGAAGAAAACTCTCTACATTTTGTTAAATGGTCTTGGTCATAAACAAATGCACATGTATGAACTAGAAGCGGTGGGTACAGACTGCTACTTTCATGGCTAGATATAAGTTTAACAAAAGAGAAAAATCTGACAGCTAATAATGTTATAGATTTGTCTTTGAGAAGGAAGAGAGACACTAATGATGGAAACCTGGAAAGGAGGTGCAGGGAAACAAGAAAGGAGAAGAATGAAATATGTGGATAATGGATTTTATTACAACTGTCCATAAACTCTGGAGACTGCATAAGGACTTTTTGATGGTACTTTCTTATTTCTGACATGGACATCTATCATCTGTTATGTACCGTGTATTTGCTGTGGATGAGCTTCTGTTTAACCTAGCTGACCTCAGAGCAAAATTTATTTGCTTTCTATCCAAGTTTCTTTTTATAAATTGTCTAATTGGTTCAGTTGATAGAACTTGTATCTCTTGATTTTGATAGAAAATGTATCTCTTGATTTTGGATAGAAGTTTGGGAATCTTATGCATCTTTGAAGGTTTTTTGCTCCTTTTCTGGAATACAGTGTTTTTGGGGGAGGGATGTGATGGTGAGGTCTGGGTTTGTTTGGGGGGTTTTGACAGCTTAACTATTTTTCTTTCCTTTTGGAGTTTCAATTTACAAAACTCTAGTGATATTAGTACCCTATCTGATCTTCCAAATAAATACCTGAAATTATGGACATTGATTTAGAAATATTTAGCACCATCAAAATGCAATGATCTCATGAAGGCAGGACCTTTTTTCCTCATATTTTGAAGACACAGGTCTCTCTAGGAAGAATCTGTGTATGTCAGGACATAGAACATGCAGTTAAAATGTCTCAAAAGTACTGTCCCCACAGGATAAACTACCATGACAGGCACAGATGGCAAAGAGGAAGGAGTTAACTTCAGGCCTACACAGAGGAGAAAGGCCTGGAATTAGCACACTGGGCAAGATTCCACTGTGCAGACTGGGAAAAGCACAGAGGCAACAACAGGAAAATGCCACGCCTGGTGAGGTAGATCTGGGTAACCTATTCGGACAAAAACTCCCACCATAGGAAACAGTGGGAAAGGAAGCAACTGCTTGCACACATGCTATCCCAAGTGGTAGGAACGACATGGACACCTCTGGATAGCTGGGGCTTGCACTGTATGAAGGTGGTACCTCCAGAGGAACACTCTGGGGACTCCACCACTGAGCAGACCAGAAGTGGAAAGGCCAGCAGGATGCTGCAGGAAAAAAAAGACACCCTTCTAGTGTAACTTATCTTCTTTATATACAAGCAAGTAGAAGTAATAGTATTCGTTTTAATGGATTGTTCATTATATGAATTAAGTGCACAACCCCTTAAAATATGCAAGGAACAGCCTAAAGATACACCTGTGAATTCTCAGGGTACCTGTAGACTAAAATCTCTTTTTAGCCATCATTCTTCTTTTTATGTGCATCTAAGTTTTATTCCCACTAATTCTAGTTGAACACGCATCGTGGCCATTGTGATCTGAATAATTACAAACAAAAAGCATGAATACAAGAAAAAAGGTGACCTTGAACATGGTGTAATGAATGCACTCTGTAAAGACTCCACTGCACATTAAGACACAAGTTATAGCCACCAATGTTTCTTTGTCAGTCTTTATTTGGACTTATGTCTACAAGTAAGCTGCACTAAAATATTCAAGGAGAAGAAAGAGAGATTTACTATTTGGGCTCCATACATTTAATATATACTGTATTAGACTTCCTACAATGTCCAACTCATTTATTGATGGGAAATTATCCTTGCCAACCTTGTTACACTTCCACAAGAAATTTGATTGCTGCTACTGCTGAAGGATCACTTAAAATAAGTGTAGTAAATTGGGCTTTGATTAACTTTTTTGGAGTTTAATCCCATCTAGAGGCAAGCTCTTTTACAGTTCTTTAGATAACCTTCCTTTAAAGTCTTTGCAGAGTTTCAGAGTGATGCGGTCAGTGGGGTACCTGGTCTCAGAGCTCTTCCAAGGACACACCAGAGAATATGACACAGAAGATGATTGAAAGCAAAAATAAAAAAGAAGAAAAATATTGTAGTGGAAAGTCATGGACAGGAAATAGAATGGGTTTATAAGACACTCGTCCCTATTGTCCTTGTATTTTATGGCAGCTGAGACCATGCTAGGATTCAAGGTTGTAGCTATTTCTTGCTTTTCTCTTTTATCCCCTTTTCTACTCCTCCCTTTTTCCTCCTCTTGAAATATAAGTAACTTAAGGTTGAATGGGTAGAGTTGGATAAACAGATGCTCTCTGAAAAGCTTTACTTTGATTGAATGTTGTTTTAACTTTTGCCCAATTCCTGATCTTCTAAAACTTTTGGGTAAAGTTTGGGTTTTAACCTTCTGGGAAATTTTGTCAGGTTCTCCTTTGTGCTCACCTCAGGGAAAAGTAGCACCTTAAGCCCATTTTAAATAAACTTGCTGAGCAAGGACTGTGGCTCAACACTCAAGCCGTAGAAGAGAATGTCCAGAGATTTTTCAGGGGGACCATGCAGCAGCAATCACTACAAATACATGATTTTTAAAGGACTGTAGAAGATCACTTCCTCCAAGTTCTTCCATTACCCAGCAAACTTTACTTGCTCAGACACTCTGATCTTGTGCTTCCTCACACATAACTCACCCTCTGTGTTCAGTGCTATGAAAACATTATTCTGCAGCCTTGCAACACAACCACTGTCTTATTTTACGTGTTTTGAATAGGACACGCACAAGACAATACTGGAATAGAAGGACATTTTATAGGGTTCAGTGGAGACTTGGTACCAAGTGTTGTATATTGTGGATGATGCCAGTCTATGCCACTTGGCTTAGGATCAGAGAATAATTCCAGGCTTGTTGCTTTTAGTGAATGCCTATAATCTATAAGGCTTATGAATGCAATAGTGTTAAAAGATTTCATAGTACATGTAAAATTTAATATTTTATTATCTTAAATGAAATATTATATCTCATAAAAAATTAAAGTATTCACTTCTAGCATTTTGAATGATTGGCTGATACTATCACATACTCATGGAGCTGTGAAGGGAATGTAGGGAATGAAACAGAGTAAAAGGCTTTAAATAAGAGAAGCATTAACCTCAGACAATCTTCTAATAATTCATTTGCCCTGGATGAATGATGGAAGCCAAATCTATTATAGCTGGGAAGAGAAACAGAAGAGGAACATGACGACTTAAAGGAGCTACCTGAAAAGAACTTTTTCCATGAAATTTGACTCTCTGGTTCCATATACTAACTTGTTGATAATATTTGCAACAGATTTCCAGTAGCTTTTGAAATTAAGGTTTTTATGTTAAACATTCAATCTATGTTCAATATGCAAACTATGGTTCTTTTACAAGCTTATTCTAAATTCCATGCATCCTACCCTATGCTATTCATTATTTTGCCATTTGGTAGTTGTTTATTAAGTCCTCTATGTCTAAGCATAAAAATACACAAAATAAGCATAAAGAAATACACAAAGAATCCTTTGTAGGAATAGTAGAGGAAAGATCCTTTACTCTTCTTACACTTAACATATAAATACATATGCATATGCCATACAAGCTAAAAGCTGGTTCTGAAAGTTCCTTGTGGGTTTACCAGCTAGTATATTTATTTTAAAATAGCAGTGTGTTATTTTTAAAAGGCTGTGGACATACTGCCAACTTCTGTGTAATCACCTGTCATGATTGTGGCAACCCAGAAGGTGGAAGATCAGCTTCTTTGTCATGCTTGTACAGAGGCATTAGGAATTTCATCATGGCAAGAGACTTTGCTATTCACCAAACTGCAGAGCATTTGATGTAGGGACTTTCTCTTAATATGTTTCACTGTATTGTCAAAAGGGTAATAAACTGTGACAAAGGTTTTCATGTTTTTGAAAGAAAAATATTTATAGACTGAAAATTGTTGCTTGGTAAGTCAGCTATGCAACCTCATTCAAAATGAAAAAAAATGTCAAACACTTAATAATTTCTCTTAAGGAAGAGCCTCATTTTTAATGTAGCACTAAGAAAAAGTATTATTGAAAAATTTAACAGAGAGTGAGCTAGAAAACAACAATTACATGGGAGACACTGTTTGCATTCTAGGCATTTTTTAGAAAAGTCCCAACATGATAACTGGTACAATGGATTTCAGGAAAAAAGGGTTCTCAAAAAAACCCACCCAAGAAAGCAACCAAACAAAAAACCACAAACCCTAATAGATAAGTGAGTAAATAAATAAATAAGTAAAAAATCCAACAAAAGCAGCAAAAATAAAATATCCTGTCAGAAGATGGTACTGAGGTTGTTTATCATGGATGTATCATAGATGAGAAATACAATGCACTAACTTCATGTGGATAAAACTACATATATAACAAAGTACAGTACATTTTTCCTTACACTCTACAGCTGTGTGTTATCACTGGATCATTATTTATTACCAGCCATAATGACTGTGCTCCATCCACAGACTTCAAATATTGACATTGAAATAGGGGCCATGGTTTGGTTTTGCTTCTCTAATCTGGTTAATTGTGTCTGGGAAAACACAATAAAGATGCTCTCACACCTGCCAGGTTCAGCAGAAAGGAGGGGAAAGACTACTTTATTTACATGTCACATTCTTATACAATTCTCAACTCCACAAGGGATTGGAGGACAAATCACTTCCTTCCCAATCCCACTGGAGAAAAAAGATGCTCATCAAAGTTCTTTTATCACAAAATGAATGAAAAACAGAAAATACCGTTAAGTAAACATTGGCTTTTATTTACATGAAACTGTGAGAAAGAATTCCGACTGCAAGGTTAAAACAGAACGCTTTAGCAAAAACCAGGGCAACAGTTAATCACTTGCTGGCACTTTTGGATAGGCAGAATTGTTTTCCTATGGAGAGTTATACAGGAGATGTTGTGCCACCCAGTCAGGATCACATAAGAAGCCCTAATACAGTGTGCTACTTGTGCTGAATTCTAGCTCCTTCCAAGGCCCCTGTTCACTCAAGTGCCTCGCCGCCTCTAGTTCCTATTTATGGCTGTCTCATTTTTATTGTTCTGAGTCAGTTTGAGGTTAAGCACATGCTTAGAAATCTGGCTCAGTTGAGATCTGAGTAACTGACCTGAAATTGCACATTTTTACGTGGTATAAATAAGAAATTTGCAATCAGTATAGCAACATCTGCCACACTTTGCAGTAACAAACTCAGTAGGAACACATTCAGGAGTGGATGATGGCAACAGAGGAATTGCTGAACTTTATTTTTTTAAATTTTATTTTATCAAGCTAAATCCAGTGGTTTTGTCACTGGGACAGTAGTGCTCATTTACCAACCACCAGGTTATTATTAGATGTTCTTAGTTCTACAAAAATTCTGAACAGAAACTTCTAAATAAATCAGCATTTTCAAGTGTCACAGATGAAAGCACTTATAATTATTCAGAATATAAGGTTCAATGCGATTTTGCAATCTAGATTTCTGCTTGAAACACACTAAAATATGTATTGCATTATTTGATGAATAATTAAGCAAAGAGTTAAGTTAAAGTAATAAATCCATACTAGTACAAAGTTTAATGGAAAATCTAGCCTTGTCCATCCTTTCCCCTCTTGCTCCCACTAAACACCTCCCACCACCCCTTCACATTTCAATTTAAAAAATGCTTTTTAAATTATATTGATGTAGAAAGAAAAGTCAGGGTATGCAAGTAGAGGCAGATCAACAAACTGTTATGGTACTGTATGGTGCCACAGCTAGGGATTCAACTACTTAGACCATGGGACTCGCTTGGAGAAACTTACTCCTCTGGGGCCTGATGGGGTCTGTCTGTCAGAGAAGGGGAAGAACATCCTCAGTAATGAGCTTGCCCAGCTGGTGAAGAGGACTTTAGTTTTTGGAGGAGGGAACCTCAATCCATCCCAATCCTACCACTTTGATGGCAGTGGCAATTGGACAAGCCCAGAACCTGGAGATGGAATTGCAGACACTCAGATCAGTAAGTCAGCTTCATTGGGGGCCCAATTTAAATGCCTCCATTTAACCATATTACATCTTTGTCTCCAATCTGGAGAGACGTGGATGTGACAGATGGACCACTTGGTGGATAAAAAAATGTGGCTGGATGGTCAAACTCACAAGCTGCATTCCAAGTGGAGGTCAGTGACAAAAGGTGTTTCTCTAGGGCTAATGTTGGAACTGGCACAGTTTAATATATTTGTTGGTGACATGGACAGTGGGATTGAGTGCATCCTCAGCAAGTTTGCTGGTAAAACAAAGTTTTGCGGTGCTGCCAGCATGCTGGAGAGGAGGGATGCCATACACAGGGATCATGACCTTGAGGGGAGGGCCAGTGTGAACCTCATGGAGTTCAACAAGGCCAAGTTCAAGGTCCAACACATTATTTGGGGAAATCCCAAGCACAGGTATAGCTGGGAGGAGAATGGATTGACAGACTCCCTGAGAAGAAGGACTTGAAGGTGTTGGTTTGTAAGAAACTCAACAGGAGCTGGCAATTTGCACATCCAGCCCAGAAAGCCAATTGTCTCCTAGGCGGCATCAAAAGAGTGGTGGGCAGCAGGTCAAGGGAGGGGATTCTGTCCCTCTGCTCTGCTCTCAGGAGATTCCATCCGGAGTACTGCATCCAGCTCTGGGGCCCCCAACAGAAGAACATGGACCAGCTGAAATGACTCCAGAGGAGGGATAGAAAGATGATTGGAGGAGTGGAGCCCATCTCCTATGAAGACAGTCTGAGAGAGTTGATATTGTCCAGTCTGGAGAAGAGAAAGCTTTGGGAACACCTTACAGAAGTCTTCTATCTCCTAAACGGGACCTACAAGACAGCTGGAAAAGGACTTTTGACAAGAGCACATAGTAGCAGTACAAGGGGGAATGGCATTAAAATGAAAGACAGTAGGTTTAGATTTTTATAAAAAAAGAAATTCTTTACCGTGAGGGTGGTGAGATACTGGAATATGTTGACCAGATAAGTTGTGGATGTGCTACCCCTGGAAATGTTCAAGACCAGGCTGGACGGGACTCTGAAAAAGCTGGTGTAGTAGAAAGTGTTCCTGCCCATGGCAGGGGGGTTGGAACTAGACGACTTTTAAGGTCCTTTCAACCCCAACCTATTCTATGATTCTATGCATTTAAATAAAGAGGTTTTGATCAAGCGAGAGCCAGAGTTCTTAAATTAGGTTTCAGCAACAGAATCATTTCAGACTGAATTGACATTTCATTGCTACATCAGTCCTTTTTCTGTCATGTTGGAACTGAAAAGGTTAATGAGAACCTGAAATTTACAGTAGAAAGTTCCTTGCGATATTGATTTTTTTTTGTTTTTTTTGTTTTTTTTTTTTTGTTCAAGAGGCCATGTGCTGCCTAGCAGGGTCTGTGTTCCTTAAGCACACTTGTTGAAGCTGTCTACCTATGAAGCATATTTACCAAGGCAGTACCAGCATCAATCATAACTACATGCAGAGTGCTCTTAACTCTGTGGAGATGTGTAGTAGCAGCGGGGTCTCTTGCCGGCTGCTCACCACCTACAGTTTGCCAGTCCCATTTGTCTCCAAGGGATCACATTGGTAATTCCACATGAAGAAAGGTAATTTGGTTGGAAATCACCCTCAAAAGCAGCAGACCAGGCTCCCTCCTTGACAAATGGTGAATGATTAATATGGTGGGTTAACAAGGAGGGACTAAGACAGTGAAAAATATAAACACATAAACCTCTAAACAAGAGAGAGAGTATGAGATTTTTTATGACCATTTTAGATAGAATCCAAACTGTTGGTAACATGAAGTGCCACATTTTTGTCTAACTTTACAGACATATTCAAAAATATGGATTAAATACCAGTGACGCATGTAATGCTTCTATGTAAAGCCAAGCAGTATGAGAAAACTTATATCTTATTTTAAACAGTAATCTCAGGGTGAATTAGGTTGTAAAGTAAACTTTTGAGAACTGCATTCAGAAGTCCCTATTCTACCAAACTCCTTCAGGTTTGTTCAAACAATGGCATAGTGTACAAATAGCGCACCACCAAACAGGTCCAGTATAGAAACACCTGGATTTTAAAGTCTGTGTTTCCTCACATTTTAACAGAAATCAGCTATAACATTTTGGAACTTGACAATTACAATTACTTCAAAATAAGAGCAGCAGCTCAGTTTCGTGTTGAGAATATGACTAAACAAAGTGTTTACCCTATTTTCACTGCAATTTTTGGTAAATAAGTATTTTTCCTGACCAGCTGAAGTTTGGTTGGCTGGTTATTTCCACTTTCTTGATCAAAGCCAAAGAACACACTCTTCAGTCATTATTGATTATTCAGTCAGAGGAGTGATCAATAGCAGTGATTAGACAAAAGAGATATTTACTAAACCCAGACCACCACCTGATTTGAAATTAGCTGTTTGATTACTCTTCTATGACAGTCCATGGTGCTCAGGTTTCATCAGGATAAACCTTAAATAATCTTTTTTTTAAACACACACACACATACACACACACACACATACACATATATATGAGGTGTATCTTTTTATGGGTTGAAGCTGCATCCAGCTATTCTATTCCCAGCTTTCAGTGTTGGGGGCTGAAATTTGAAAATTGCAGTCAAAGAGATTACAGTAAAGTCAACAGCCATCCAACTCAGTCTTATGTACACATCTTAATTAATCTTGTAGATAAATGCTTGCAGGATCAAGGCCTAAATTGTATCTTGCTTTATGTTCATGTTCTTCATGTTAATGCAGGCTCTCATGACTTTTTGTAACAATTCTGTTCAAAGTGTCACTACTCAATACATTAAGAATTTAGGAATAAGAAGATAAAATAATATAAACAACAAGAAGTGATTTGTTCCAGGACAAAAGTTCTTTTAGTTTTTTGCTTAATGTATAATTTTAATTACGAAGACAGAGATCTATATTGAAGTGTGTCTTTTAAACTGTACTGATAATCTGTTGATAAAACAAAAAATCTACAAATTACAGGGAAATTATTCTGAAAATCACACATTGTCATATTTTTGTTGATTATGATTTTAGAACATTGTATCCTTTTCTTCACACAGCTCTACATGCTCTGGTTATAATAAGCCTTTGCAATTCAGTGTATCATAGATCATTTACTCACCCTGGAGCAAATGCAAGGTATTAAACACTAGCACTGGGTGAAAAAGATATGAAATGAGAGATAAATACAAGAAAATGGTGTTTAACTCCCTTGTGATTTTTACAAATATGTGGAGAGAGAAGGGAAAGGTGGAAAAGTTAAAACTCTGGTTTAGAACTTTGCCTTTATGCCAGTAACAATTTGCAGAAACAGTAAATAAAAGTTAAGTAATAGTAATGGTTGAGATATGACAAAATGAGGTGTTGTTCAAGACACACAAACAGTGTGTAACAGTATTTTTTCTTGCTGTCTGTATTTTATATATATTAGAAATATATTGGAAATATGTTTTTAATATTTTTCACCTTTGCAGTTTTCTGAGGAAATGTAAATTTACTTTCTAAGGAAGTATATTGAACAGGACAGTGGTGATACATTGACAAGCATTCTAGAAACTCATATTCATTTCAGTCAGGTCTTACTGCAAATACATCTTTTTCATAGATATCTATAACTCACGAATACACAGAATGCACATACGAGCAAGAAATTGCAGATTTAGCTCTTAGACTAATTTTATTTGTAAAGAAATGCAAAGTAATATAAAGACAAGATTTAGTGGCACATGAAAAAGCTTGAGGAAGGATTTCCTGAAGAAAAATCCCAGTGGTACAATTTCTCAAAGACCCCAAAGCTGTATAGGTGGGAAGTGCTTGCTGAAATGGAATTTGGACTTGATTTTTTGTAATTATGATTTAATTCTAAGCTCCTGAGATGCTTCAGTAAGAAACATAGCCACAATAAGCATGCTATATGATCAATTAAAAGATGAATCACCTTGTGCAGAAGGTGATTCAAATCTTACGGGGGTTGAAGGTGTTTACTGGTGTCCATAGACTGTGTAGAGATCCAGGGCAACGTCAATCCTAAATTAGATTCCTCAGTAGGACATTTAACTCTTCGTGAGGTAATTCACTATTTTGTGCTGACCTTCTGTTTAACTCTGAACACACTTTCTTTGTTACTTAATATTGATATTGGACATTGAAAAAAGCAAGATTGTATTATTTGTCCAACCTCACAGGTGGGTATTGCTTATCCATGTAGATACAGTGGACTTTTAGCCTCAAAAAGGTGTCTCTTGGAACAATTCCAAGATGCCCTCTTTTATATTCAGAGAGGGATAGAAATGCAGCAATGTGTCACAGAGCAGAGTCAGAAAGGCAGGTTCTTTCAGAAAAGCAGTCTTTTCCCATGTGACACGTCAAAGATAGATCTGCTATTTTCTTCTGGTTTGTATTAGAGGAGTCAAGGCTGACTGTATTTCCCACAGGAAAATGAGGTATGGTATGTATGGGATCTACTCTGGTGGCTTTGTGTTCAAGAAACCTGAACTCTCATGAGGTATAGGTTTCAGAGCTACTGTATCTAGGGAAGCAAATTCTGCTAGAAACTCAGAAAGAAACCCTGTTTGACAACATGATTATCTGAATGTATTTTAACTGCTTTTGGATAGTGGCCTATGATGGTTTATGATAAAAATATGCCACTGAATAACAAATAAGTATAGCTATACATATGTATGTTGCTTGCTTATCTGGAGAGATGGTCAAACAAGATCAATTTGAAAAATTCTAGGTTTTTCGATTTTATTCCCAGATTCAGATATTAATATAGCAACAAAAAAAAATCAATAATTTCTCTGGAATCAGGCTTCATCAGACAATTATGAAGCTGGGCATGGCATGATTTGATCTCCACATGTACTGTGTTTTAAATTGCTAGGGCAAAAAGGAAATCCTTTGTTGAAAAATTAGGAGCTGAAGAGCATTGAAAGGCCAAATGTTAAGATCTAGTTCTCTGAGCCAGATTCTGCTTTAAAAGAAACTTAAGAAAGTAATTTAAGAAAAATATTACCTTTAAAAAAATTTTTTTTGTAGTTATTTTCCACATCATTGCATCTAATGTTAGGAGGAATTGAAGCACAAAAAATCTGTGATGCTCTCTGAGACAGTGACTCATTGGTCACTCAGTGATGGCTTTCATTCAGTGAAAGCCTCTGTGATGAGGCAGAAGAACAAAGACCTGTATTTGTCCCTCTGCAAGGGAGACAGTCAATGATATTTCAAGAAGGTACATTTTACTAAATTCCAAGCTGAAGCCTGAATCAGGCTTGAATGCTGCCTTTAGGTATAGTCCTAAGTATGGGAGAAATGAGAGTGTATAAAGTGTCTTGAGGCATTGCTGAGGAGTACCTTTAAAGTCATTTAAAAGAGATGACTTTTCTGCAGCAGAGTTCCCTTTTATGTTGGAGTGAGAGTAAGGGCTTTATTCAGCTTATAGCTGCCTAAAGCTGGCTGCTTTTAGACTGGTAAAGCTTTCTCACCTTAAAGAAACTCTAAGAGCATGGGTTTAGGAAGGATTTAAGTTATCTGGATATAATGTGAATATATAAAAGCATAAGAGAAGGGGTTTTGAGCCTTTTCTGCAAACGGTAGGTCTTCAGTGGCGGTGCAAAATCATGGAGTGTTACCGTAGGACATAATGTGTATTTTCTGGTCTCCCTCATGTAAGTAGCGCTACTTGCTTTTGGAAGCCAAAAAACAAAAATTAAATTAAATTATGTGTCCTAACAGATGGCTACTAATTGAATGCATGTGTGCTGGGGGTCAACATACAAAAGTGAACTTTTGGATTTCCTGACAAAAGCCTGCTGCTTCTGTGACCAGGACAGGCTGGTGGTAAATTTTGATAACACCCAGATTTTTAAAAAAACTTGGCACATCTTGAGTCCTCCACATCACACAGAGGCACAAGACAGAATCACCAATTTGAAGGCTCATCATGTGTTACCCTTCTGCACATAGGCTACTAAAGTGGGAAGACTGGTCTGAAGAGCTGGTGTCCAACTGAATTGCTCCCAAAAAGCAGAACTGGTTTCAGAAAGATGAAGGTCCTGACTGGAGATAGGCTCCTAGAAACGGGGTGACCTCCTGAAGATGGGGCAGATGAGCAGAGACCGGNAATTCACTATTTTGTGCTGACCTTCTGTTTAACTCTGAACACACTTTCTTTGTTACTTAATATTGATATTGGACATTGAAAAAAGCAAGATTGTATTATTTGTCCAACCTCACAGGTGGGTATTGCTTATCCATGTAGATACAGTGGACTTTTAGCCTCAAAAAGGTGTCTCTTGGAACAATTCCAAGATGCCCTCTTTTATATTCAGAGAGGGATAGAAATGCAGCAATGTGTCACAGAGCAGAGTCAGAAAGGCAGGTTCTTTCAGAAAAGCAGTCTTTTCCCATGTGACACGTCAAAGATAGATCTGCTATTTTCTTCTGGTTTGTATTAGAGGAGTCAAGGCTGACTGTATTTCCCACAGGAAAATGAGGTATGGTATGTATGGGATCTACTCTGGTGGCTTTGTGTTCAAGAAACCTGAACTCTCATGAGGTATAGGTTTCAGAGCTACTGTATCTAGGGAAGCAAATTCTGCTAGAAACTCAGAAAGAAACCCTGTTTGACAACATGATTATCTGAATGTATTTTAACTGCTTTTGGATAGTGGCCTATGATGGTTTATGATAAAAATATGCCACTGAATAACAAATAAGTATAGCTATACATATGTATGTTGCTTGCTTATCTGGAGAGATGGTCAAACAAGATCAATTTGAAAAATTCTAGGTTTTTCGATTTTATTCCCAGATTCAGATATTAATATAGCAACAAGAAAAATCAATAATTTCTCTGGAATCAGGCTTCATCAGACAATTATGAAGCTGGGCATGGCATGATTTGATCTCCACATGTACTGTGTTTTAAATTGCTAGGGCAAAAAGGAAATCCTTTGTTGAAAAATTAGGAGCTGAAGAGCATTGAAAGGCCAAATGTTAAGATCTAGTTCTCTGAGCCAGATTCTGCTTTAAAAGAAACTTAAGAAAGTAATTTAAGAAAAATATTACCTTTAAAAAAATTTTTTTTGTAGTTATTTTCCACATCATTGCATCTAATGTTAGGAGGAATTGAAGCACAAAAAATCTGTGATGCTCTCTGAGACAGTGACTCATTGGTCACTCAGTGATGGCTTTCATTCAGTGAAAGCCTCTGTGATGAGGCAGAAGAACAAAGACCTGTATTTGTCCCTCTGCAAGGGAGACAGTCAATGATATTTCAAGAAGGTACATTTTACTAAATTCCAAGCTGAAGCCTGAATCAGGCTTGAATGCTGCCTTTAGGTATAGTCCTAAGTATGGGAGAAATGAGAGTGTATAAAGTGTCTTGAGGCATTGCTGAGGAGTACCTTTAAAGTCATTTAAAAGAGATGACTTTTCTGCAGCAGAGTTCCCTTTTATGTTGGAGTGAGAGTAAGGGCTTTATTCAGCTTATAGCTGCCTAAAGCTGGCTGCTTTTAGACTGGTAAAGCTTTCTCACCTTAAAGAAACTCTAAGAGCATGGGTTTAGGAAGGATTTAAGTTATCTGGATATAATGTGAATATATAAAAGCATAAGAGAAGGGGTTTTGAGCCTTTTCTGCAAACGGTAGGTCTTCAGTGGCGGTGCAAAATCATGGAGTGTTACCGTAGGACATAATGTGTATTTTCTGGTCTCCCTCATGTAAGTAGCGCTACTTTCTTTCAGAAGCCAAAAACCAAAAATTAAATTAAATTATGTGTCCTAACAGATGGCTACTAATTGAATGCATGTGTGCTGGGGGTCAACATACAAAAGTGAACTTTTGGATTCCCTGACAAAAGCCTGCTGCTTCTGTCACCAGGACAGGCTGGTGGTAAATTTTGATAACACCCAGATTTTTAAAAAAAGTTGGCACATCTTGAGTCCTCCACATCACACAGAGGCACAAGACAGAATCACCAATTTGAAGGCTCATCATGTGTTACCCTTCTGCACATAGGCTACTAAAGTGGGAAGACTGGTCTGAAGAGCTGGTGTCCAACTGAATTGCTCCCAAAAAGCAGAACTGGTTTCAGAAAGATGAAGGTCCTGACTGGAGATAGGCTCCTAGAAACGGGGTGACCTCCTGAAGATGGGGCAGATGAGCAGAGACCGGTGCTGCAGCCATGACGACTCATGCCTGAGGCAGGCAATACTGGGTGATGGCACAGCAGGAACTAACATGACTTCTGCCCAGCTGACCCAGTGCAGAGGCCAACCCCCACTGAAAGTCAAGGAAGTGAGTACCTGAAACTATAATGTAGGCTAAAGACCATTGTCTTCTTTGTTCTTGAATAAACTGCACTTGGACAAGCAAGGTGAAGTATTCAAACGTGTACCAGCCTTTATCGCCCCAGCAGTTGTTACTGTAAAAAGGAGTACATCAGTAGGAAAACAATAGAGTTTATATGTTTGTTTGTTTTTCCCCTCTGAGAGTTGATTCAGATTCCCTGATATGTGCCTGGAAGAAGCACAGGTCTGTCTTAATCACTGCAGGATGTTATCCTTGGAATTGTCAGATTCTAAATTAATTATTTTAAAGGATGTGCTGTATTACTTCCTAAACAAGAAAAATAATTTTTTTTTTTGCTTTTAAAAAGTGCATCTTATGCCGGATTTATTGCTGTGCTACTCTTTAGGATGTTTCCTCTCTGGCAGTTCAACAGTCCATAATAGCCATTACCCTTCTGCCCCCCATCTGAACANTGAATATAAAAAAGCATAAGAGAAGGGGTTTTGAGCCTTTTCTGCAAAGGGTCTGTCTTCAGTGGTGATGCAAAATCTTGGAGTGTTACTGTAGGACAAAATGTGTATTTTCTGGTCTCCCTCATGTAAGTAGCGCTACTTGCTTTTGGAAGCCAAAAAACAAAAATTAAATTAAATTATGTGTCCTAACAGATGGCTACTAATTGAATGCATGTGTGCTGGGGGTCAACATACAAAAGTGAACTTTTGGATTTCCTGACAAAAGCCTGCTGCTTCTGTGACCAGGACAGGCTGGTGGTAAATTTTGATAACACCCAGATTTTTAAAAAAACTTGGCACATCTTGAGTCCTCCACATCACACAGAGGCACAAGACAGAATCACCAATTTGAAGGCTCATCATGTGTTACCCTTCTGCACATAGGCTACTAAAGTGGGAAGACTGGTCTGAAGAGCTGGTGTCCAACTGAATTGCTCCCAAAAAGCAGAACTGGTTTCAGAAAGATGAAGGTCCTGACTGGAGATAGGCTCCTAGAAACGGGGTGACCTCCTGAAGATGGGGCAGATGAGCAGAGACCGGTGCTGCAGCCATGACGACTCATGCCTGAGGCAGGCAACACTGGGTGATGGCACAGCAGGAACTAACATGACTTCTGCCCAGCTGACCCAGTGCAGAGGCCAACCCCCACTGAAAGTCAAGGAAGTGAGTACCTGAAACTATAATGTAGGCTAAAGACCACTGTCTTCTTTGTTCTTGAATAAACTGCACTTGGACAAGCAAGGTGAAGTATTCAAACGTGTACCAGCCTTTATCGCCCCAGCAGTTGTTACTGTAAAAAGGAGTACATCAGTAGGAAAACAATAGAGTTTATATGTTTGTTTGTTTTTCCCCTCTGAGAGTTGTTTCAGATTCCCTGATACGTGCCTGGAAGAAGCACAGGTCTGTCTTAATCACTGCAGGATGTTATCCTTGGAATTGTCAGATTCTAAATTAATTATTTTAAAGGATGTGCTGTATTACTTCCTAAACAAGAAAAATAATTTTTTTTTTTGCTTTTAAAAAGTGCATCTTATGCCGGATTTATTGCTGTGCTACTCTTTAGGATGTTTCCTCTCTGGCAGTTCAACAGTCCATAATAGCCATTACCCTTCTGCCCCCCATCTGAACACACGCACACACACACACTTCTGTGACTTGAATCCTATGAATTTCCTAATTCATGTACCTGCACAAAATTAGCCACTCAATATTAATACCTTCCTGAAAATATTTCAGGATATTAATAACTTCACTAAAATATTTCAGAATAAAGGATGAAATCTGTCTCTCACCCTTCCAGTCCCCTTTCTCTCTAAACCTATTTCTGCACTCAGTCACACAAGGACAAGGAAGGACCATAATTTTCAATTGTTTGGTTTTGGGTTTTTGTTTTTTTTTTTTAACTAGCTAAATTGCTGTGGTAGATGCGGGTCTGTCTCCATGAAATATCCTCTGAGTCTCAGTTCCCTCTTTTCCTGGCAGAGATGACTTCTCAGAAGATCCAAGCTTTGCAATATCAGTGTGTTGTTAATATCTCTTCTGTAAATTCTTAAGTGAATCTGGCAGTTGGTAGTGATTATTAACCTTGCACTGAACCGACAATTAATCTGTTCAGGCTGCAGAGGAAGAAGAAAGAGGGAAAGAATGAGAGAACACAACCTGCTCTGGCTCAGTGATTCTGGTGAATCTGAGTACCCTGATCTGATATTGTTTAAACTCATTAGTATTCTCTATCTAATCTGCAGATTTAATTCATTACATACATCATTTCCCCATAGCCTATACACCCATTTGTAATTTCCATGACATATTTTTCATCTGCATGCTTTATCCTTGCCAGAGAAAACATGAGGTTAGGAAACAAAACCTTTGATAAATATGTATTTAGTGGTGTGTGAAGTAGTAATAGAAAAAAACCCAAGCTTTTTTTTCTGCCATGCTGCATTCTGCTGCATCATGCTGACCACATAGTGAAGCAAAATTTGCCTCTATATACCTTTAAAATGATCTTATTGCTGTTGGCATTTCATTGAGCTTTATGGAGGATGCATGATCATTTTATTGTCAAGTCAGAAATGAGCAAACATAACTGCATTTTCCAATATTATTGGACTTACCTTTCTGGGGAGACGAGACCTAAGGTAAGTCACTTACGACTGCACCTTTACCCAGTCTGATGCATTTGTTAGATGCAGGAAATTCATAGGTCTCATCACCTATAGGCAAGGGTGCAAACCAATCGAGCATGTAAGAGTGGCTGCATGGAGCCAGTGAGCAAAATGCAGAGCTGTTTCCAGCTTTCAGCAGCACCAGTTGTCCACAGAAGAGCAAAAGGGAAAACAAGCATATAAAGAAAAATAATTTTTCTGTTTAATTACCCAGCAGTCTGTAGCTCTTGGCCTTTCTGATCCAAAGGATCAAGTTTTCTTTGTTTCTCAAATTCTGGCATCTGCAGTATCCTGTGGCTAGTTGTGTTCTATCTATGTATTCTGTGAATATTTTAATTTGTTTCAAAAATAACACTTGGTCGTTTCATTACAGCCTTAAATTCTTTTTCTAAGACACAAAGAAAAAATATTTTCTCTTTTCTGACTCAGTGCCAGTCACAATATTCATACAGCTCCATCATACAACCCCTCAGCCATTTCTTTGCCTATCTGGGAACACTTAGTCTATTCAATCTTTGCTGGTTTGGGAGCTGTTCCATACCTTTTATTTTTCTCATTGCTGTCTCTAAGCTTTTTCCTATTCTGCTACATTCTTTTTGAGATGAAGGCACCAGAACTGCACATAACATCGAAGATGCTGACACACACTGAAATTATACAGTGAATGAATGTGTAATTACATCCTTTCCTCTCCACTTACTGCAAGTTTTTCTATCATCCTCAGACACTTCTACGCAACCTCTCCTTGCTCTGTGAAAATAAACACCTTCCAGGGGTAATGATTTAGGTACTCTGTGAGACTGCTAAAGCCATTAGGTACCTCCCAGTCTCACCTCACATTATAGGTAGTATATCTTCATAATATGCCACCATGACAACATGTGTAATTTTATTCTGTATGTCTTGAGATTGCATTTTGCCTTTTTGCAAGCGTGAGTCAGCTTGCAGAATTCTCTTTAGCTGTGCACAGAAACATTTGCATTCTTTGATCATCTCAATTCTTCTTGACGTCCCCTTGCTTGTTGATATATATTATCACATAATCATTTGCCTGATTGGTCTCAACATCTCAGGAGAGATAAAGGAACCACCTTTGCTTCTAGGCTGCTGAGACCCTTCATATTATATTTTTGGTTTTTGTTTAATGAGATTTTTTCTGGAGCTTTTGAAATAGACTTTTTTGATTCAGAGAACTCCATCTGTAATAAAGTCTTCCACAGATAGGTCTATGGAGAAATCTTCAAGATTGATCATTACCTGAAGAATTTACTAATCATAATTTATCGTCTCAAAATTTTATTAAAAATATGCATATAAAGCAGAAAACTGAGAAAGTGTCTCAGTACTGTCAGTCCATTAAAATACTCAGGTTATTTAAAAATAACTTCTTATGGTTAATTGTTACATGGATCTGATCTGTTAAAAAAGACCTCATATATTTTGAAGTGAAAGAAGATTTGTAGTGAGTGGTAATGTTTTTAATTTGTCCTATTTCTATAAAACAAACAAATCAAAAGCAAACAACAACCCCAAACAAACAACCCAAACCAGCGGCCTTTCTTGAAGAGGTAATGACAAGGAGAAATCCTTCTTGGAGGTCTTAAGTTTCTTATAGATATGAGGTGGCATCAAGAGATGTGGCACCACTGAGGTTCTTTGTGCCAAACATTTCACATAGCAAAAGCCATATTGAATTCTAAGAGTTCCTATAGATGGATCCCTGAACAAGCAAAAACTGGCACATACATATACGGGAGCATATAAACATACTTACAAACAACTCTCCCACTGTCAGTTATAACCCTGAAGTTGATATTTGCTTCTTGGCTCATACGTGGTTGAGTTGGTGATTTTCTAGTCATAAAAATTTTCCTAAGTCTTCTTTGGCGCTTGGGATGCCTGTTACCTATTGACTTTTCCCAACACTTGCATGAGCCACAGCATCTCAGCTCCTTACACCACAGAAAGGCTCAGTCTCCGGAGTCAATCCTGTAGCTCTATAGATGCTACCTGAGAAAGGAATTCTTCAGAAGAAGATCTAAATATATAACTGGGAAGTCACAGATAAAATTAATATCATTCACAACAGCAACAGGTAAGGGCAATGGGAACATGGGAGAATCCCTGATCAGGGCAAGGGATGGCTTACACAATGTTTATTATTTTCAGATCTATACATGGGGTTTTACACACTGACCTTGACATGCAGGCATACACGTGCCTGAACATATGCAAAGACACATCCCTGATCCCAGGGAATAGGCTTTGTTACTTCTCTCGTGTATCACTGGCTACTATTTGTCTTATCAGGTTACTCACAGACCTGAGAGAGGCATCTCCATGGGGCACTATGGAGGTCAGGTGTGTGGCAAAAGCCGATGATTTTGGATGTTTTTTCCCTATGGTTATGATGTGGTGAAAACTCCCACGGATGCTGCCTCTGATCTTTCCCACAGGGAAGAGGCTGTCTTTGTTCTTTCTTGTTTAGTCCACCCGGACAGGATTAGTAGGGTAATGGGCAGACATTTTTCCTAGACCAATCTAAATAATCTGATGAAAAGACAGAATTTAGTCACCCCATACTGCTGAACACGCAGTCCTTCCAGGAGGACATGCAGGCTCTTCCACAGTGCCTCTTCAGATAGTCACCACCTAGGCCATTTAATTTCTCAGTATTTTAGTTCTCTAAACTCTAAAATCAAATAATAACACCCATCTTCTCAGATACCTTCAAATGTGCTGTATAGGTATAAGCACCTATTACTGACTGGTTTTAGAGAAACACCAAGCTATTCCATTTGCTGTCTATCTGCATTTGAACAGTATTCATAGCACTTTGAAATATCTAATTTTTTTTGTAATGGATTATGTGCTATATATCAGTGATTTTAGTTGCCATTATCTGTACCAAATTGCCAGTATGTTTCAGGCAAAATTCTTCTGTGAAGAGCAGGTGTCTCACACAGTTTAACTTGGAACTCTCCAAAGCAGTGTCACATACTTCCACTGGAAGTGGCAGCTCCTTTTCATCCAAGATGCAGAGCTTCAGTAGTTGCTTTGTTATTAAACTTGGATAACAAAGGAATGAGTATTTTTCTGTGTGTGATTCCTTATGAAGATGTCTTATGCAACTATCTTATCTATTTGTATGAGTTCTGTACACTCCCATTTGTCTTTTTCCTTATCTGTCAACCAGTTTTCTCCAGAACTACTTCTAAGCCCCTTCATTAATTTCAACCGGATTTGAAAGTGCNCTTCTGTGACTTGAATCCTATGAATTTCCTAATTCATGTACCTGCACAAAATTAGCCACTCAATATTAATACCTTCCTGAAAATATTTCAGGATATTAATAACTTCACTAAAATATTTCAGAATAAAGGATGAAATCTGTCTCTCACCCTTCCAGTCCCCTTTCTCTCTAAACCTATTTCTGCACTCAGTCACACAAGGACAAGGAAGGACCATAATTTTCAATTGTTTGGTTTTGGGTTTTTGTTTTTTTTTTTTAACTAGCTAAATTGCTGTGGTAGATGTGGGTCTGTCTCCATGAAATATCCTCTGAGTCTCAGTTCCCTCTTTTCCTGGCAGAGATGACTTCTCAGAAGATCCAAGCTTTGCAATATCAGTGTGTTGTTAATATCTCTTCTGTAAATTCTTAAGTGAATCTGGCAGTTGGTAGTGATTATTAACCTTGCACTGAACCGACAATTAATCTGTTCAGGCTGCAGAGGAAGAAGAAAGAGGGAAAGAATGAGAGAACACAACCTGCTCTGGCTCAGTGATTCTGGTGAATCTGAGTACCCTGATCTGATATTGTTTAAACTCATTAGTATTCTCTATCTAATCTGCAGATTTAATTCATTACATACATCATTTCCCCATAGCCTATACACCCATTTGTAATTTCCATGACATATTTTTCATCTGCATGCTTTATCCTTGCCAGAGAAAACATGAGGTTAGGAAACAAAACCTTTGATAAATATGTATTTAGTGGTGTGTGAAGTAGTAATAGAAAAAAACCCAAGCTTTTTTTTCTGCCATGCTGCATTCTGCTGCATCATGCTGACCACATAGTGAAGCAAAATTTGCCTCTATATACCTTTAAAATGATCTTATTGCTGTTGGCATTTCATTGAGCTTTATGGAGGATGCATGATCATTTTATTGTCAAGTCAGAAATGAGCAAACATAACTGCATTTTCCAATATTATTGGACTTACCTTTCTGGGGAGACGAGACCTAAGGTAAGTCACTTACGACTGCACCTTTACCCAGTCTGATGCATTTGTTAGATGCAGGAAATTCATAGGTCTCATCACCTATAGGCAAGGGTGCAAACCAATCGAGCATGTAAGAGTGGCTGCATGGAGCCAGTGAGCAAAATGCAGAGCTGTTTCCAGCTTTCAGCAGCACCAGTTGTCCACAGAAGAGCAAAAGGGAAAACAAGCATATAAAGAAAAATAATTTTTCTGTTTAATTACCCAGCAGTCTGTAGCTCTTGGCCTTTCTGATCCAAAGGATCAAGTTTTCTTTGTTTCTCAAATTCTGGCATCTGCAGTATCCTGTGGCTAGTTGTGTTCTATCTATGTATTCTGTGAATATTTTAATTTGTTTCAAAAATAACACTTGGTCGTTTCATTACAGCCTTAAATTCTTTTTCTAAGACACAAAGAAAAAATATTTTCTCTTTTCTGACTCAGTGCCAGTCACAATATTCATACAGCTCCATCATACAACCCCTCAGCCATTTCTTTGCCTATCTGGGAACACTTAGTCTATTCAATCTTTGCTGGTTTGGGAGCTGTTCCATACCTTTTATTTTTCTCATTGCTGTCTCTAAGCTTTTTCCTATTCTGCTACATTCTTTTTGAGATGAAGGCACCAGAACTGCACATAACATCGAAGATGCTGACACACACTGAAATTATACAGTGAATGAATGTGTAATTACATCCTTTCCTCTCCACTTACTGCAAGTTTTTCTATCATCCTCAGACACTTCTACGCAACCTCTCCTTGCTCTGTGAAAATAAACACCTTCCAGGGGTAATGATTTAGGTACTCTGTGAGACTGCTAAAGCCATTAGGTACCTCCCAGTCTCACCTCACATTATAGGTAGTATATCTTCATAATATGCCACCATGACAACATGTGTAATTTTATTCTGTATGTCTTGAGATTGCATTTTGCCTTTTTGCAAGCGTGAGTCAGCTTGCAGAATTCTCTTTAGCTGTGCACAGAAACATTTGCATTCTTTGATCATCTCAATTCTTCTTGACGTCCCCTTGCTTGTTGATATATATTATCACATAATCATTTGCCTGATTGGTCTCAACATCTCAGGAGAGATAAAGGAACCACCTTTGCTTCTAGGCTGCTGAGACCCTTCATATTATATTTTTGGTTTTTGTTTAATGAGATTTTTTCTGGAGCTTTTGAAATAGACTTTTTTGATTCAGAGAACTCCATCTGTAATAAAGTCTTCCACAGATAGGTCTATGGAGAAATCTTCAAGATTGATCATTACCTGAAGAATTTACTAATCATAATTTATCGTCTCAAAATTTTATTAAAAATATGCATATAAAGCAGAAAACTGAGAAAGTGTCTCAGTACTGTCAGTCCATTAAAATACTCAGGTTATTTAAAAATAACTTCTTATGGTTAATTGTTACATGGATCTGATCTGTTAAAAAAGACCTCATATATTTTGAAGTGAAAGAAGATTTGTAGTGAGTGGTAATGTTTTTAATTTGTCCTATTTCTATAAAACAAACAAATCAAAAGCAAACAACAACCCCAAACAAACAACCCAAACCAGCGGCCTTTCTTGAAGAGGTAATGACAAGGAGAAATCCTTCTTGGAGGTCTTAAGTTTCTTATAGATATGAGGTGGCATCAAGAGATGTGGCACCACTGAGGTTCTTTGTGCCAAACATTTCACATAGCAAAAGCCATATTGAATTCTAAGAGTTCCTATAGATGGATCCCTGAACAAGCAAAAACTGGCACATACATATACGGGAGCATATAAACATACTTACAAACAACTCTCCCACTGTCAGTTATAACCCTGAAGTTGATATTTGCTTCTTGGCTCATACATGGTTGAGTTGGTGATTTTCTAGTCATAAAAATTTTCCTAAGTCTTCTTTGGCGCTTGGGATGCCTGTTACCTATTGACTTTTCCCAACACTTGCATGAGCCACAGCATCTCAGCTCCTTACACCACAGAAAGGCTCAGTCTCCGGAGTCAATCCTGTAGCTCTATAGATGCTACCTGAGAAAGGAATTCTTCAGAAGAAGATCTAAATATATAACTGGGAAGTCACAGATAAAATTAATATCATTCACAACAGCAACAGGTAAGGGCAATGGGAACATGGGAGAATCCCTGATCAGGGCAAAGGATGGCTTACACAATGTTTATTATTTTCAGATCTATACATGGGGTTTTACACACTGACCTTGACATGCAGGCATACACGTGCCTGAACATATGCAAAGACACATCCCTGATCCCAGGGAATAGGCTTTGTTACTTCTCTCGTGTATCACTGGCTACTATTTGTCTTATCAGGTTACTCACAGACCTGAGAGAGGCATCTCCATGGGGCACTATGGAGGTCAGGTGTGTGGCAAAAGCCGATGATTTTGGATGTTTTTTCCCTATGGTTATGATGTGGTGAAAACTCCCACGGATGCTGCCTCTGAT
This sequence comes from Platysteira castanea, assembly GCA_013397175.1. Classification (NCBI taxonomy): domain Eukaryota; kingdom Metazoa; phylum Chordata; class Aves; order Passeriformes; genus Platysteira; species Platysteira castanea. Next base: position 1,060,061 of record VYXC01010333.1, on the reverse strand, counting down.
CTTTCCCACAGGGAAGAGGCTGTCTTTGTTCTTTCTTGTTTAGTCCACCCGGACAGGATTAGTAGGGTAATGGGCAGACATTTTTCCTAGACCAATCTAAATAATCTGATGAAAAGACAGAATTTAGTCACCCCATACTGCTGAACACGCAGTCCTTCCAGGAGGACATGCAGGCTCTTCCACAGTGCCTCTTCAGATAGCCACCACCTAGGCCATTTAATTTCTCAGTATTTTAGTTCTCTAAACTCTAAAATCAAATAATAACACCCATCTTCTCAGATACCTTCAAATGTGCTGTATAGGTATAAGCACCTATTACTGACTGGTTTTAGAGAAACACCAAGCTATTCCATTTGCTGTCTATCTGCATTTGAACAGTATTCATAGCACTTTGAAATATCTAATTTTTTTTGTAATGGATTATGTGCTATATATCAGTGATTTTAGTTGCCATTATCTGTACCAAATTGCCAGTATGTTTCAGGCAAAATTCTTCTGTGAAGAGCAGGTGTCTCACACAGTTTAACTTGGAACTCTCCAAAGCAGTGTCACATACTTCCACTGGAAGTGGCAGCTCCTTTTCATCCAAGATGCAGAGCTTCAGTAGTTGCTTTGTTATTAAACTTGGATAACAAAGGAATGAGTATTTTTCTGTGTGTGATTCCTTATGAAGATGTCTTATGCAACTATCTTATCTATTTGTATGAGTTCTGTACACTCCCATTTGTCTTTTTCCTTATCTGTCAACCAGTTTTCTCCAGAACTACTTCTAAGCCCCTTCATTAATTTCAACCGGATTTGAAAGTGCAGCAAGAAGACTGTTATGGACAATAAAATATTTGTTAAGTATGCATAAGAAAATGAAATTAGCATACCTAATGAGAAAAAAAGTAGGAAGAACTCAGACTCATATCTTCCATTTGGTAGCAGACAGATTGCTGTCCATAATGAACGTTTCAGAACTATTTTTCCTCAGATGAACATTTCGCAATGAAGCACTGGGACTGTAAGTGTATAAACAGGTGTGAAACTAGGTTTCATTACTTTTTCTTCTTACTGAACAATTTGATAAATAACCTTTTTCATGACTCTAATGTTTTCCAAAATATTCTTTGTGCCTGATGATGATCTCTGCACAATGATCCACGTTCTAGGATGCAATCACTATTATTAGAAAGGGGAAGTTGTACATTGTTTTCTTACTGTCTCAAAACTCTGTTCTCACAGGTGTAGGCCATAGGCAAAAAAAGCCTGATTCTATACTAGCAATTATGTTCCGAAACACATCTAACTTTTCTTCTTCTTTCTGAGGCTTTATTAGGAATCATCCTATCTTCATTGTTGATAACTCAGATCATAGTACAGAGGAGATATATTTTTGGCAGTTGAATAGTAGATGCAGAAAGATCTTGGTGTACAATGAATTTTCAGGGAAGACTAGAATAATTTGAAGTCTGCCCACACCTCCATATACCCTGACAAAATTTTTCCACCATAATTAGAATGACATTCAAAATAATGGCTTCCATTTTCCCTGAAAACATAAACAAACAAACCTTCTCCAATTAGTTTCACAAAATGACTGAGCGAGCAGAGCTAAAGATTCCATTAGGGGCTTACTATGCTAATCTAATTAGCCTGGGAAACACTCACATATTATGGAACTGGAATCAATAAAAACTCTGAAAAGCTAGATTTACAGTTCAGTCACAAAAAGGATTATGCAGACATTTCACCATTCTTTTGCTTATAATTTTCATGAGCAATAAGCAGAACAAAGACAATTCTTATCTAAAGGGTCGCATGTAAATATGCATGACATGGTCTGAATATTCTTTGACATGAAAAAATTAGCAGAATTAATTTACGAGCTTTAATGTAATCCATAAACAATTTACACACTGTGTTGTCTCTTCAATGAGGAGAAAATATATTCAGCCTCCTAAAATAATTTTGGAGCTTTTAACAAGTAGAAATTCTTCAAAATCTAGATTCCACTTCTACCAGTTATCTAAGTTTATATGGAACTTACTCATAAGAATGCTCTCAGCTGCTGTCAAAGTAATGGGAGCTCCTCTTTGTGGTTTTTGCATCTTAGCTTTTAGTGAAAAAGTAACTATTACTCTTAAATCAGCAATAGAAATTGCAGAAAGTGGCTTAGTTGTTTTCAAGGACAGAGACTCTTAAGCTGTGCTGCCCACAGGTTGCAAAGTCTAAGAAATTTCTCTGAACTTTTCCATCTAGAATGAAATCTGCATTTAGTCTTCTGAACAAAATGAAGCAAATCTACATGAAGTAATACGTACTTATAAACATGCAAATGCTTTTAGACTACTGTGATATTGACAAAAATCAGCACTGAAGAAGCAGCATGGCAGTGTCACTGTTGAAAAAGTTTTGCTACAGTCAAATTATGTGTCAGTGTGTCCTTCATCGTCACTGTAGCCACTCTACATTGTTTGTCTGGACAGCAAATCTAGCTCATTCTGAAGCTTCTGTCCTCCTCTTGCCTATTATGTTGCTATGCATCAGGTAGCTTCTGGGCAGCTTAATTGTTTCTTCACACTATGTAAACCATTTAACTTCTCTGGCACGCTGCAGAAATTAAGCTCATTATGGGCCCAGTGGCCCAAATGACACCACTTTCCCACAAGGTACAGCAGGGAACCGTATTAGTGGTAAAGCTCAAAGGGAAGAATATATCACCTGTGACACATGGCTGTAGAGGGAATGGAAGAAGAAAGTGATTTGTCAAATTATATTTGTAGTGGTCAAGTGAGGTTAAAAATGGTCAGGGGTTGCAAATACTGATTCAGAATCTGTTGTCAGAAAGACTGGCAAGGGGTTTTCTCTTNTTTGCTATTCAGAAAAGGTTCTCCTTTGCTCTTACTGTTAGGCTTTTATGCTGGCAGTCTTATTAAGGTCAAGCCCTACCAAAATATTACCTCTGGGGTCAGAAGGGTAGTGTAGTCCTTCCCAAGGCTATCACACATTTGGTGATCAACTGCTAGAGGGCACTTAAGAGAGATCCAGAGCAGTACACCAGCCCCTGGAGAATGAAACAACATCTAGTTTTTGACAGCTTCCTGTAGTCATGAACTGGGAGATTTATGAGGTTAGATTTGATCTCTAGTCCTGTCTAAAGCCAGGTATGCTGTACGCTGCATTACTAAACAGGCTAGTAGGCAAAGCTAATATAGCTTCTTAAAGGTGAACTTGAAAGGCTACTTTTAAATCTCCGGCTAGCTAGCTAAATCCATTTTAATGCCAGCTGTGAGAGTTAGGGAAATGCAATCTCCCAGGTACATTTTATTAAAGCAAACAGCTAAAGCAACACTCTGTCTACTTTCTGATAGTGTTTCCTCAGCAGCAATGGAAGCACAAGCCTAGAAAGGGTGAATTTTCACTTATATTGTTTAAAATTTCTAATATTCTCCTGTGTAGAAAGTAGTCAGAACCATCTCTTCACCCTGTTCTGTAAGTCCTAAATAAATATGGTCTGACTCAGCACCTTAAGCATGCCAGGGACTTCTAAAACCTTTATACTCTTTTTATGTTATGCTACATTCATTTAAACAATGATAAATTAAGTGAGAAATCTAGTAACCTCCTCATGAAGAATAAGTTTTGAGAGACAAATTGTTAAATGACACCTTACACTTTTATGTACTGTGAAAAGGAAAGTAAAGATTAAAATACATTTGAGTGCTTGAACTGCATGAAAATTAGCTTTAGTATTTTACAGATACGATAAAACTGCTGAAGTGCCCATGAAACACATGGTTTCATGTGTTTGATTGGAGCAGTACTTTGAATTGGCTTGTAATTATTTCTAGTGCCCTGGAATCTGGTACCTGAAATCCCAGACCTCAAGGTCTGTCAATAAACCTTATGTCAGTCAAACAATAAGTGAAGTGAATAACTTCATGGAAAAAAGAGGCTTCTTTAAGGGAAACAGAATTATTCTGCTGTTTGCAAACGGAAGAGAAAGCAACTTCAGGAAGAAAAGTAAAAAGTATATTCCTGACAAACCCCAAAAGATAAATCCTGTAGGATTTATCCAAAAGGAGGATCTGTGAGGCGTGTGATCATACAGCAGAGAGAGTGAGGCACAAGTCATACTTGTTTACAGCTTTTACTGGGTGTGTGTTGCTACCAACCATCATTCTTCCTCAGTGAAACCTTACTTCATGTAGCAACCCCATTAAAGCAACAGGCATGCGAATCTGACTCTCACCAGTGTGACACAGATCTGTGCATTTTAAAAGGCTGTAATTCACCTTTCTGTAAGTAAAGACAAATGGTTCAGACTTTGCCTTAGTATTTACCTTTTCCTCATTTCTTAATTACGCTGAAATGCTAAAAGGCTTTCTCACCGCACTATTTTATTTCTTTGCCTTTAATTGATATTGTTTCACAGGATATATTACCAATTATGAAGATGATAAATGACTGGATGTCTTTCAAGCAGCTGCTTCAGCAAGCTGTTGGACATGAGATTTATTCCTGACCTTAAGGTCAAGATTAGTTTTAGCATCAAAATGCAAAACAAAACAGGAGAGTGAGACTTAGTTTACTTAGAATTGGTGCAACTTGTCAAGTATGGTAGTGTGTTTTTACTTGATAATTAGTTCAAGACAAGCTTGAAGCCACTTCAAAGTACATTTTAAATCAGACCACACTGAAGAGTCTTTGGGGAGGCATCAGTAAGAATTCAGTGGGAGAATAGGATGCTGTGAATGCTTGTTATTCAAGTATTTCCTTTCCTTATGCATGAGTTATATGGAAGCAGTAAGAACATATTTCTTCTTTTCCTCTCCCTTTGATGCAGATAAAAATACAAGTCAGCCAAAACACACAGTGAACTAAGAAAGGTGAAGCAAAACTCTCTGCAGACTTTAATCCAATTTCTAGGTTACCAGAGACGATGACAATAAAAATAACTAATGAGAAAACCCTGAGTATGTATATTTCTAAACTAGCATAATATGGAACTTTGAACTAGAACAAATGCAAAAAAAAGGAATTTAAAATCTCTGGGATTTTTCATGCAAGTTTGCAAAAACCCTTGGGTGCTGTATTTCTGGTCCATAAATGAGACCATGTATGAAATAAAAAAAGCACAAAAGTTAGTAAAGTCTTGTTAACATTAAAGAAATAAGAATATATTGTATTCATATCTTCTATTATAAAAGATTTTTCTTCAGTAATTTAAACATTCAGTACCTCTAAATGCAAAGTTTATATTGCCATCAGTTTTCATTTCAAATCAAAGAATTCTAAAAGATATTTTTTAAACTGTGTTATTCACCAACAGGTAAGGGAAGTTAAGGAATTGTGTATTTTACATAGGGTGGATGAGTATATATTTTACACACTTTGTCTTATTATCACCTTGAAGTAATATACTATACTCTAGATAAATGGCAGGCTTATCAAATACTATAATCTGTCCAGTGTTATTTTTTTATTGTGTCATTAATAAGATGTTGTAGTTTGAATTCTGATTAATCACACTAACAATTGACTGATATATATTTTAATAGGGGCTTAGGTTCACTGAAGGATTTATGCCTGTCAACCGCAGAATGGTCAAGAATGGAAAGGGTATCTGGAACTCATTTGATCCAATCCCCCTGCTAAAGCAGGTTCACCCAGAGCTGGTTGCCCTGGACCATGTCCATCTGGATTTTAAACGTCTCCAAGGATGGATGCTCCAAACTTCCCTGGCAGTCTGTGCCAGGCCTTGGTCACCCTTACATTGTAAAAGAGTTTGCTGACGTTCAGAGGGAAACTCCTGTGTTTCAGTGTGCACCCATTACTTCTGGTCCTGTCACTGAGCACACTGAAAAGAACCTGTCTTCCTCATACTTTTCCTTCAGATATTTATATAGATTAGTGAGAACCCCCTGAGCCTTCTCATCTCCAGGCTGAACAGTCTCAGTTCTCTCAGTCTTTTCCCATAAGACAGATGCTCCAATCCCCCCTCATCTTCTTTGTGGCCTTTTGTCAGACTCTCTCTAGTGTGTCTAAGCCTCTCATGTACTGAGGATCCCAAAACTGTGGAACACTCTGGGTATGGCCTCACCAGTGCTAAGCAGAGGTGAAGAATCACTTTTCTCATCTACTGGCAACATCTCCTAAAGCAGCCCATGATACACTTAGCCTTCTTTACTGCAAAAGTATGGTACCAGCTTATGTCCAGTTTGGTGTCCATCAGGACACCTAGGTCCTTTTCTGCAAAACTGCTTTCCAGCTGGGTCATTCCTAGCATATACACTGGTGCATGGAGTTGTTCCTTCCCACCTGCAGAAATTTGCATTTTCCCTTGAAAATTTCCCTGTCAGCTCATTTCTCCAGCCTGGTGAGGTCTCCCTTGAGAGCAGCACAACCCTCTGGTTTATGAGCCATTCTTCCCAGTTTTCTAACATAAGCAAACTTGCTAGAAGGCCTCTGTCCTAGTTTGAAAGCAAACTAGTGAGAGACTTCAAGTCAGAAATACAATTTAATAGGAAAACTAAAATAAATTTAATAGTACAAGAAAACAACCCACTGACAGAGTAAGAGTACCACCTGACCCCCTGACAGTCAGGGGGTTGGCAGCAGTCCAACCAAATGGTGGCTGCAGTCCTCCTGGAGTGATGGTTCTGTTGAGGCAGTGACTCTGTAGAAAAGGTCTAGTCTTCCTCTGAAGGTCTAGTAGCAGTGTAGAAGGGTCTGGTCTTCCTCTGGGAATCCAGTGGGAAAGCCTCCCTCCGATGTTCGAAGTTTCAGCTTATATCCAGGATGGAACGCCTGGCTCCTCCCTCTGGGCAGAGCATCTCGCAATGGGATGTAATCTTATCAGTCAGTGATGGCCCATTAACAGAAGATATCTCCCTGGAGGGAGGATCGGTCATGGGAGAGATAAAGAACTCTGCCCCACCTGGAGTTAACAGCTGGCCCATTAACAAGAGATAACAAAGTTTATCAGGGGTGAGTCATCAAGGAGGTGGGGGACACTGTCTCACCGGTTTTAACAGCTTATGAAGATGGTGAATATAATACAATTTTTTTGGATACATCTTACACTGTAACCTAGGACAGCCTCATCCTCTTGTTCTTGCTGAACTTGTGGCCTATAGGAGACACCAACGACAGTGTCACCTATACCTGTCTGCTGGTATGTCACCCATATCAGTGATGTTCCTTTTGTTTTCTGAACTCTGCAGAGCCCAGTCATGGAGCATTTTCAGGGTTTTTCTGATGGTCCAAATCCATTTTTCCATACTTTGTTTTATTGCTCTCTGAAAGTCATTGCTTTTGCTCAGCATGGCTTTTGCTCTTTGGAAGTGTAACCACTAAGGAATAAAACATATGCCCATCATGTACTTTGCTTTTTCTAAGACATGTACTGTAACTATAGTATGTAAATTACAAGACATGATATACTGGGGACCTGAGGGGTTTACACTACAAGGCAGGTGATAAGCAACATTTTCTTTATGGTTATGGCAAAAACCCATTATGCTATTCATTGGGAATACATTAAACAGTGCTTTCCTTATGTCTGAATTCATGCCAGAGTTAGATACACAAGGGTTAATTAAGTGTTTTTATGCCATGTAGAGGTCTGTTTTCTGACTCCCTCTTTGCTAAATTCTCTGGCCCCCCCACATTGTCCTCCCTCCTTCCGTCTATTCCTAGCCACTCCCTCGTGTTCTTCCCATTTGTTCTGTACCCTAATTCTGCCCACGTACTGCCCCTGTGCCTTGGGACTATTAGTCCATGTGCTCTCTCTGCCCCCCTCCTCCCCATACACAATCCAGCCCCATACCACATGACCCTCTCTCCGCACGGGCAAGGCGGCCGTGCTGGTCCCCCCCTCCATGGGGGTCCAGCGATCCACCATGTGGCCTTCTCTCTGCCTCTGAGAGCCGTGGGAATAAACATCCTGAAGCCCCAATGCAGGGAGCCTTCTCACCTCCTTTGTCACTGCCGTGTTGCGGAGCTGAGAGCCAGGGCCATGTGGGGCTGTCCGAAAGGGGGTACGGAAAGTGAAACAGCCTCCCTTCCAAGGAAGCCCCCTGCGCTCTCTGGGAAGGCTGCGGCTGCAAATTTCCACTGGCAGAAATTGCAGACCACAACAATGTCAAGAATAATTCCCCTGTGAATTCAGTAAAACCTTCATACAAACAAGCATGCTATCTATTTTAAAAAATGCTTTAGATGTCTATTCATTCATGTTTGGTTGTAGAATATCCAACAGGGTTCAGCAAGAGGTTGGATATGATATTGTCACAAATTTTATACAAAAATAAAAGCAGAAAATAAATCTTTGTACTTCTTTATAAAACAGTGTGAATTTTTTATCTTTAGAAATAATCCCAGTGGTTTTATATGGGAGGAGGGAGATGCTACAAAGCTTGAAATGGGAAAGAACTTTATCAGAAGTAGTATTACATTATCTGCTACTATTGACAACTTCTACCATTGACTTAATCTGTGATATGAGACTAAAAGAGAAGTGGCACAAAACTTGCTATATCAAGACTTAAGCTCATGAAAAGGGAAAATAAAATGGAAAAAAAAGTTATTAACCACTGAAATAAACAAGTATAGACTCCCAAAGATCATTCAAAGTGTTTGACTGACCACTATGCAAAGTGAGGAAAAAAATCCAAGTTAGAAAAAAACAAGTCAGTGTCCTTCCTACACTGAGGATCTCAGAGCTGGACACTGCACTCCAGGTGGGGTCTACTGAGAGCAGAATAGAGAGGGAGAATCCCCTCCCTCACCCTGCTGGCCACGCTGCTTTTGCTGCTTTTGCAGCCCAGGACACAACTGGCTTTCTGGCCTGCAAGCTCGCATTGCCAGGCCATGCCCATCCTCCCCTCCACCAGCACCCCAAGTCCCTCTTGGCAGAGCTGTTCTTGATCTGTTCATCCCCTAGTCTGTGTTGGTACTGGAGGTTAACCCGACCATTGTGCAGGAACTTGCACTTGGTTAAACCTTATGAGATTCCCATGGATTTCCTTCTTGAGCTTATCCAGGTCCCTCTGGATAGCATCCCATCCCTCAGGTGTGTCAACTGCACCATTCAGTGTGGTGTCATTTGGAAAGTAGCAGGGGATGCACTCAGTCACTTTGTCTATGTCACCGATTAATTGAATAGCATTAATTGAATAGCACTGGTCCCAGTACAAACTCCTGAGGGACATCATTTGTCACCAATATTCATCAGGACATTGAGCCATCAACCACTACCTTCTGGATGCTGCTGTCCTACCAGTTCCTTATTCACCCATCAAATCTATCTAGCTCCAATTTGGAGAGACTGTGACTATGTGAAAGGTCTCACAGACCTTGGGTAGATGACATCTGTAGCCCTTTCCCTGTCCACCGATGTATTCACTCCATTGTAGAAGGCCACTAGGCTGGTCAGGCAGGACTTGCCCTTGGTGAAGCCATGCTGGCTGTCCTGAATCACCTCCCTGTCCCTCATGGGCCTTAGCATAGCTGCTTCTGTTCCATGATTTTTCCAGTGACAGAGGTGAGGTTAACAGGTCAGTGGTTCCCAGTGTCCTCCTTTCTACTACAGACAACTGAAAACATTTTCATATGTCAGATCATGTCCCATACAACAAGTTCAGACTCATACTGAAAAAAATGATAACACCTATGGCATTTTTTCATTTCCTGGAAGTGTGGCACAGTATGTGAGCCCTAAGAATTTCAGATCAGTGTATGAAATAGCACTTTATTGAATAGAGAATATCAGCAACAATGTAAAGCTTTCTTTAGAAAACCAAACTCCAAAGAAATTTTAAAAAGTATCTGTGTGCTTGGGAATGCCATTACACTAAGTAACAACAAAATACTCACTGAATTATTAGCCAGAAAGAAAAAATTGGTCAGACATTATCACTTGCTTTTGTTGTTTATTGATTTCTGTAATTTCTTCAAAAATGGAAATGAAGTGGAATGGAATGGAATGAAATACGTTGTACTTCTTCCTCTTTATAATTTATGAAGTTGTACCTCTGGCTACTAAAAACCCACATACAGTTTTAACATGAAGCAAATATTTCTCTCTCAATCTTCTCCTCTATGGAAATAAAATTTGAATTTATCCTTTTCAAAGCAGCAAAAAATATAGTCTTGACATGACATTTGCATTGCAATGGAAGAGTCAATGAATCTGTGATAATGAATTAGCATTGAATTAATGCAAAAAGGTGCACTTTCTCTTGCATTCTTAAATGTGAGCAAAGGAACTTATATGATCTTCCACATGATCTTTGAGGAGATCTGATCTTTGCAAAATTCCCGAGATGGAATGAATTGACATTCCCTGAACTCTTTGCAGATGAGGCATTTAAAACAAAATTTGGATCTATGTGTGCCTGTAAAAGTATTCAGGGTCCTTTAGGTAAGCTAAACAAAAACATCTGACTTCTCAATAAATTTATTGAAACATCTAGAAAAACTATACTTTTAATGGAGGAAGAAATTTATGAAAAAGATAGAACAGGATGCCTTTCTTTCTACATCTGGTTTGAGCTGCAGATGGATGCAAAGAAGATTTCTGAGGTGAATTATCAGAAGTGAGAAATAATTTTTTTGACAGAAACAGGTAGTGATATAATAATGATTCTATAGAGTAGGCAAGGTACTATGCCTGTTAGTATATTAAAGAATTTTAAAGATTAATGCACTTTTTCATTCCTACCCATATGATGTGACTGATTCTGTAGTGCCTTATTCTACATTGTGAATATACATCATTTGGTGTTAGGGGAACTTACTCGAGAGAGAGCCATAGAACAGGAAAAGCAAAGAGGAATTAAAGTTTGAGAGTCAACTATAAAATAAGCAAAGATGTGTAGTGATCTGGCACGGCCATGATATGAAAAGCACCACTCATACTGGGCCATAAAGGAAAGAGAGACTTGTATTAGACACTTACAGTTGATTTCCATACACTTTTTACTGCTATTTCCATAGCATAATTTTTGTAGTTATCACTTTATTTTACATGACAAGTAAAGTCTTAAGTTTGAGTTTGGGTATAGAAACCAGTCTTTAACACTGTCAGTGTGTAGTATTTGCAGCAAAACCTGAAATGGCAGGGATTTAAATGGGCCTTTTACTTTATTTCTAGGTCCTCAAAGGGAAAATATAATTCGTTGGAAAAAATAGTAGTTCTTTTCCTTGAAGCGATATCTCCGCTGCTGCTACATGTATATATATTGCATATCATTATTTTCTATTCCCTTGATAAATATATTAAAAATAATGTTTTTATGCCTTTTTATTTTTAGTCATCTTTCCTCAAGAATTTTAAAGTTTACTATATACTATATACAATAGTATATAGTACTATAAACTATTTTGCTATTCTATGAAATGCTGTTTTTATAATTTTTTCCACAAATTTGCTGTACAGCTCTAATGTTTCAGACCATAGGTGTTTATTTTTAAAGAATGGATAACAATTTTCTTTACATGTCATTTATGTCTGGATATTTTGAAAACACATACCACCAAAAATACTGCAGATGGTGTCAAACTGTATGTGAGGGTGCAGGAGACAATGTATAAAACATTTTTTTTAAGTTCTAGGATCCACTGTTCTACCTGATAATTGATTATGTAAATAATACATGTGATGTATGTAAACAGTACGTGTCATGAAAGAAATGCTGAACTCAAGGAACCTTTACAAAGACAATCTTTCTTAAAATTATTTTGTTATCAGATTGGGAAAGGGAAAGGACAGGTGAACTTATTAGTATTTATGAACAGATGAAAGAACACAGGAGTATCTTAGGTTTCACAGTATCTTGTGATATATCCACACCAAGTAAGTTGTCCTTATTCTATAATGTCATTTTTATCTGTGTATATAACAGTATGGCAACCTTTATTTTAAAGGAGAGAGCTGAGAGAACAAAAGAAGGTAGTAATCCTTCTTTTTCTGAGAAAACTGCATTACTAATTTTCCCCTACAAGCTAAAATCGCACACTTCTAAATGAAGCAAAACAACTCAAAACAACTCCTTAAGATTTCTACTAGATCCTATACTTAAATTATACCATTATACCTCTTTGGGAATTATATATCCAGATTTAGGAAAGAAAGAAGTGTCATACCCGACATGGCAAAGCACCACTTAACAGAATGAGAAGTTCTATGTCAGTGATTCTAAGCAGTGTAATTCTGAAGGCAAAAAATCACATCCAAAAAAAAAATATATGCTCCTTATGAACTTATTAGAGGTATATGCTGTTTTCTTGGAGAGAAAAAAAAATGCAAAACTCCATAAGCCAAACTTTGAATTGCACAATATGGCAAATGAAGATCTATTCTTTTAAACAGATGAGTCTGTCACATGCATAATTTCCATTTTTAGCAACATAGACATTAATGCAATAACAAACCCACCAAACCCCACCAATACCTTGCTAGAAATATTTGTCCTTTATTAAGAAGTGTACTGTTTCCTAAACTGGATTACCACAATATCAGATATAAATCAGTGATAAGAGCTAGTTTTCATACACGTGCATGGTTTTGTATTAGCAGCTGGGCTATGGTGGTTTTAAAGGGAGAAAAAATATTTATAAGCTTAGGATATGAGCTGATCTCCAGCTGATTTTAAATGCTTAGGAGCCAAATTATACTAAATTCCAAAAGTCATGCTCAAATACTTCCATGCAGTGGAGCAGATCTTTCAGCTGTCAGGTGTCTGCTGTCACATCTTCATGCTGTAGGAACACACTGACACAGGAAGCACTGAACAATGACAGATCTAAGTCACAAGGAATAAAAGGGATTTAGGAATTCTGCAGGTGCCAATTTAGCTTCTTAACAGATATTAAAAAAAAAAAATATTATATTACCAGAGTGGTTTCAAACACAAAATAAATCCAGTTCCTTTACTGGAATGATTTAAAGTCAAGAAAATGCATTTTTGTTTATAAGTGCATTGGAGTGGTAGGGTCTTTGTAATTTACCTTATGAAACTGGAATGGTGAAAGTGAACACCTTCTACCATCACAGTAATGTCAAAAATGGTTTTCTTAGGAATGAGGCTGTCTCCCTGGTCCCTTCATTTTCCAGAACATTCTGATTTGGTAATGAATGTGTCACTAGAGGGTGCTGCAAAGTTGTTTTCTAATGTATTATACAGATACCTAGCATTTATTTTAGTGTTTGTAGAAAATACAGGTCCAAACTTTCAGGATAGAAAATCTCTGTGAAGTACCAATGAACTATCACTGGCTGATAGGCTTGAATGTCATAGTCTGCAAGAAAGGTAGAAAAAATTTAAAGTTTAAATGAGGGACTCAAAACATAAGTTAATGAATAACAGTGTGTTTTAGGTTCTCATTACATGCATTAGAAAGGGTTTTGATTAGGACACCTTTGCACAATTTTATAATAGTTCAAATTTATTTCAAGCATGTCTTCTGACCATTTGCATGCCATTATGTTGAGTCAAAAAGATTAATTAAGAAGGTAAGAACTGTACTTTTCTGGAAAGACTGAAGTAAAATCTTGTTCTTTAATATAATATGAGCACCAGACCTTTGTTTTTTTTTCATTGTTCTTACAAAGACTTCTAAATGGAAACAGCACCCCAATAGAAGAAATAGTGTGTGGTATGGTGTTGGCTGAATTTTGTATAAATAATAAAAATCACAGCCTACACCTCTGAACTATCTTGTGTACTTATGATGTCTAAAAGATGGTGGAAAACACTGTGACTTTACCAAATCACTAAATTACAGTGAGGGGCACCTGCAATATCTAGACTTCTGGCAGATTTAAGACACTGTGAGAAATGAAAACAGCTACCAATTAAAAGCCTCCAATTAAAAAAAATGTAAGATAATGAGCACTGAAGAGTGATACAGGAGTATGCGTGATTAATGTATTACTATGGGAGTCATAATTTCAGCCAAATGCAGTTCAGATGTGATAGCAGTACATGGTGGTGAAGGATTATAAAAGAAGCCCATCTCATTCATGTACATCCTCTTTGCTATTGTTTGATAACTTTGTTCGCCCAGCTTTCCCTTACTTGTGATAGCTTTATTAAAATTAATTTCCAGTGCATTTACAAACCGCTTATTATTTGTTCAGTAAGAAACTATGTTTACAGATGTTATTTTTGAATTTAAAGGGACTAGTACAAAACACCATAACGTATTTGGAGACCTAAAAATCCCCAGGACCTGCTGCTGGCACAGCAGTGCAAGCTACTGCCCCTGCTTGCAACCCTGGAGCGCTGCTGGAACCGGGACACAAAGGTTTCCACCTGTGGCAGCAATGTCTCTCAGCAAGGAAAGAGCCGCCCTGCCCACAAGAGGCTAACGTGATTGTGAGCTGCACAGATTTAACACATTGCTCGGAAAACATTTTCAGGAACTGTCTTTTTGACTGCACAGTCATTTTCAGAGAGATGTGGGTTCTCTTGGCCCGTCCTCTGCCATGGAGCAGCTGCTACATATTTGTGTAGTAGTGTGCCCCTGATGAAAAGCAGCTCTGAATGAAGCTCAGGCCCCCTGAGCTGGCTGCTGGCTTCTACTGAGCAGCTTCCCCTGCTGCTGCGGCTTGCATGCTGCCCTTCCTCCAGCACCTCAGGTTGCCAACAGTATTCCGACCTTCCTCAGAGGTAATTCTCTTTACTTTCCCTGTCAAGCCCAGATGCACTTTTCTATCAGGCAACAAAAGAATGCAATGAGAACCCTTGCACACTATTCCATGTAACTGTTGGACTCTAGGAGCTCCTCACAATGCTTTTCAGTCCTTTAGGGCTTTGAAAACAGCATGAAAGGGCTAGAAATAGGGTGGAGGGGAATATTCTCAGCAAGGTCACAAAAATGATCTAGCTGTTATTGACATTTTTGCCTCTTACAGCCACCCATCTAAGAATAGAATGAAATCCTTGTCATTTATCTCCCTCAGTGGATCCTAACCCTGTCACAAACTGAAAATTATTTCCTTTCCACAATAGATAGTGCTATATCTGAGCAGTAGTTAGTAGTTACTGTGTCAGTGCAAAGCAATAGGAAACTCTGATAAGTAGCTTATTGACACGGTACATGGTAATTTCTCAGCTGGAACAATTGTGTCAATACACACTTGGGGAATTTGTAATTCATGGAAATGCTATTAGTAAATGATATGTCATTATGGAGAGACCTCTAGTCCATAGGTTCACACATGTACTGCCATGGTCTGCTTTAGCAGTGAACTGATGCATTCAGAAATAAATATTTCAAGCAATTAATGTATTATACTTAATGTTAATGATAAATATGCATCCCCAAAACAACGGGAAGAAGCGTAACACTTTGGAGTTTTAAAGCTTAGATCTTACTGCTAAATTAATAGAGAAAATAAAATCAGCCACTGATCCTAGTTACACATAAACAACTGTAACATTTGTGATTTCCCTTTCAAAGCATTGGAGCTACATTGGTGATGAAAAAACATCCACAGAGTGTCTTCGTTTTTCACTGTAGTCTTCTATAACTTCATAATATCTAAACCAATTTAAACCTGTATTAATAAAAATGCTTTGAACTGAGACCTTGCATGTCAACTTGCGACACAGAAAGAATTTTTACTGTCAAGTTATGATCCTCTAAATTAAAAGTTGCCTTATAATTGAAATGCTGACACAGACTTCTAATTGTAGAGGTGTTGGCAGGTGCTGCTATGCTAGCATTATATTAGCAACTTTTGCATGTGAATCTTGTTCATTAAAGGTTATGCTTATATTGTATGCATACAGATTATAGGCTGTAGAATGACAGCTGTGTAAAATCAGTCAAATTAAAACACACATCATAGATGAAAACAGTCACATATTAAACAGATTAAATTAGTATCCTTCAAAGTTTCTTTCATTTTAAAAATATATATGGAAAATATTTTTAGAGCTACCTGCTTAAAAGTAAAATAGTTTATGTGATGGTTTCCAATACAGCATTAATCATTAAGGGAAAATAAAAATACATCTCCTTTAACTAAACATTAAATTAGCTCAACTATAGCAGTAGTCTGAATTGCAAGTGGTTGGAGCATGGATCTAATAGGTGTAGTGTTCCAACCCTCCAAGCAGTGCAGATGTTATGCAAATAGTTTTGTGTTCATTTTCAGATTGTAAAATCTGGTTCTTTTTGCAAAATCAGAATGGATGCCAACATGCATGCACCCAGAGTTTAAAAAAAAAAAAAATCACTGTATTCCCCTATGTCTGGTTACTAGAAAAACCTTTCAAAGCACAGGCTTGTTTTAAGCAGTGTTAGTGACTGATCCACACCAAAACCTTTGATCAAAAGGTAGTACACTTAGATAAAATTTAGATCTAAATCTCACTGAGCTACTGGTTTCACTGAGGGCTTGTGTGTGTGCATATTGAGAATGCTTGGGCTGTGAAGTACCAATGTGCTATGTTGGTACAAATGTCTCCGTAAGCCTGCTCTACCCTGTCTCCATCCCGCAGAAAATCATGGTCCCAGTGTGGAAATTGCTGATACATTCTGGTGGTGTATATTAGGTTATTTCCCTCTCTGTCTAATGATAATTTACCATGTAAGTGCCTTAGGGATGAGACCTGTGGTAGATGTTGAAATAATAAAAATCATCCCAGTTTTGAAAATTGTGAGGCTCCTTTCAGCTTTTTAATGTCTCCATATGCCTTCAGTGGGGAATTCCTGCTATTCAGGGTTACAATGCAGATGCTAGTAGACTTAAATTATTTAAAATAAAAACAAAACCATAACCAAATTAAAAAGAAAGATTTAAACAGTTTTTACTTTTTTTAAACTTTTTTTAAACTTTTTTTTTCCTTTTTTTTTTAAGAAGGTAGTCAATTCGATGTTAAAAACATATATTTGTTAAGCTGGTTCTATGGTAATAATTTATCCTTTTTACATGGAAAACACACATTCATCAAGTCACCTCCCACCGGTATGTGTAAAAGCATTGTTATTTTCAGTGGCTATTCTTCTATCATAACTCTATTTCCATGTATATTTTATTTGACAAGGAGGGGAAAAAATGATGCAAGGGTAAAAATATTATTTCATGGTAATATTTCAGTGTTATTTATTGCAAGAAGTTGCATTCCTTATTCATCCCATCTATCTCCATCCTATCTATTCCTTATCTATACCTATCTTTACTGCTTGCTCAATTACATAGATTTACATCTCAGTTTGACCCCAAGTCATATACTACCTGCCTATAGTAGTTTATTCCTATATTCAGACATCCACATAAAATTATGAATTAGCATGTCTTGATCTTATTTGCTTAATTCCTAACCTAACTTGTCTGCTGCTATCACACTCCATAATTTTTTGTGTCTAGTCACTTTTTTCTCTTGTGGGATTCATCAGGGTATTGGACCACAGGGACATGATTGCCTTAAATTTTTTGCTGGAAATTTTGAGAGAAATCACTGATGTCTTTGTATAAATTCTCAACATAAAATGTATTGACTATCAACTAAATCTCTTATCAATATCATTGGTTTAAAAAAGCCAAAATTTTAATAATGGAGTTCTCTTATTTGGCAACTGCATCAGAATTCTTTTGTCGCTGAGACTAAGTTTTATACAGAACTACTTGTTTGGGAATTTTTTAGGTACAGTCAAAGCTTGGGGACTTTTTTCTTTGGATAACAAGCACAAATTAGAAAAAAAAGAACAGAGAGAAGACAGCTGGATACATTTTCTATTCTTGTTCTATTTCTCTCACATTGTATTTAAGAGGAGTGATTAAGATCCTGCAGCATTCTTTCTTCTCTTGCTATGTTAAAGAAGATCCTCAGACAGCAGACTGCAAAAATACTTTCAAAACTTGTCTCCAACTGAATCAGTCGAGAGAATTGAAAAAAAAAATATTTGACTTAATACTAGTTATTATTATAGTTTAAGAATAAAGTGTGCTATGAGTAATTTTCTTATTAAGAGGCTCGGAGCCTGACACAGTTACTGGAGGGATGCTTGCACTGTCAGGAAGCATAGAAGACAGGAACATTTTTGAGGTTGAATTATCAAAAGAAATACAGGACAGAACATGTGAGGCAGTTATAATGCCTTTATCAGTTGCTGAAGTATCTGCTGCCAGACTATAAGTATATATATATATATATA